>CM053785.1:1038374429-1038974429 GCA_028749045.1 Cupressus sempervirens | reverse complement strand
ATTTTATCAATAAGATGTAACAATAGCACCTAGAGGAAAGGTTGAGCTATGATTATGTAAAGAAGTACAAGAATCAGGTAAGGTAGTGATGACATGATGTATTGATAACCTACTTAAGGTTACAAATGTTGGCTACACTAAGAAAGGTTAGAAGAACAAGTTACACAATGTTTGTCTACCAAGCTTGACTGAGTGGATAGTAGGTGCTAAGTAAAGTCAGTATAAGCCAAGAAAAAAATAGTTGAAGTTGAGTAAAGTTTCATTCTAGCATATACCGAGCAAGATAGTTGATTTCAAGTAAAGTTTAGTTAATGTCAATCACTAGTAAACTTTAGTTGATGCTGAGTGGTTTTATAGTGGATGCCGAGTAACATAGTATGTGTTGAGGATTAGAAGTTTGGTACTACTAAGCCATCGCATTATTTTAAAGATCATGAATTTGATGAATCTAAGCTGACAAGTTTGTTTTCTTGGATTGTGTGAGCTAGGTGGAAGATAAGGATGATGAGCTAGTGGCATAGAATTTGAAGCAAACCACTTTTAGGAAAATTCAAATGGATTCTAAGAGAAGTTTCTAGAAGACATACAAGAAATGGAGTAGATACATTAAATCTTACCTAATCCATCCAAAACCTAAATTGGGTGATGGAGAATGAGCAACAAAATATCTAAATTTCCTATTGATAGGAATGGTTGGTCATGAAGCAAGGTTGTCATGTGTGAGAACCTAAGGAAGACAAGGAGTTAGGGTTTTGCTCCATCAAGTGACCTAAGAAGTGTTTGCAATAGCATGTCAAGCAAGAAGGCTTAAGGAGATGAATGCTTGAAGGGTGAACAAGCTATTAGAATTTCAAAGTATGAAGGTTGAGTAGAATTGAGGATAGAATAGAGATCTAGAATCTGCAAGAGAAGTTTTAAGTTGCATCAGATCAAAGCTCAACTATTACTTTCTAACAATTGTATCAGTCTAGGGTAAATCCTTTGGATCAAGGTTGACCTAGTACTCATTTGTAAATCCTTTAACTGAATGACATTCCAAGGGAATGGCCTAAAGTCCTCTAATAAGGCTCACTACTAACAGGGTGATTGAAATCCTTTAATAGGGTCATATTTAATAGTGTGTATTGTAGCCTTTAACAGGGTTAGCCTTTCATAGGGTATCACTTCAGAAGAGTGGAAAATAGTAGGATGTTAGTGGTGGTTTCTCCCAAATTGGGTTTCCACTTAAATCATTGTGTCAAGTGTGTTGATGAATTTTTTATGTTTAATGCTTTACATTTTTGGAAGTTGATTTGACAGTAACCTACAAGATTTAAGTGATTGCATAATATTATGGATGCATGCATGAGTATAAATGTTTTATAGGTTCACTAAGATATGAAAAGTTTTACTTATACATCTGTACCTTGGATAACTAATTCACCCCTTGCCTCTTAGTTATTCTAGAGAATTCCAACAACATTGTGAATAAGGTGACATTTTTCATTTTGGGTTAGATTGTTTGGAATTGTTTGGTCAAGCAGATAATAGTATATATGATGGTGGTAGGATAAATCATGTCCTATAGTAGAATAAATCATCTAGGATTTAGGTAAATTATAGGTAGGGTAGAGTAAAATCTCCACCAAGAAGTCTTGTTGAAGACCATTCTCTGTCATCTAGAACATGGAAGCAAGACAAGCCATTGCATCTGCCGCTTTGTTGTCTGCCTGAGGAATTCATTGAAAAGTGATATGAGAAAATTTTTTCTTCAAGTTGTCCACAATGTGTTTATAAGGTACCAATTTCTTATCTTTTGTGTAATACACATCATTGACCTAGTTGATTATGAGCTTTGAACCACCAAAGATATTTAATTCATCCACTCTCCATTTGACTACAATTTTCATGCCATTAATAAGGAATTCATATTTTGCAATATTGTTTGTACAAGGAAATAGAATCTTGTATGCCTTGGGAAATGAATACCTTTGTGGTGTTATGAACAAGAGCCTAACATTGGATCCCCATTTTGTAAAGGAGCCATCATAGAACATCACCCAAGTTTGGTGTGTTAGCATTAGAATTTATTCATCAAAAAAGTCAATGTTTAGTGGAAGAAGACTTTGCATTGGCACTTCTACTAATTGATCAACAACTTCTTGTCCTTTGATAGCCTTCCTTTCAACATACTAATGATCAAATTCACTTGTGTCATGACCCACCTAGCTAGCCTTCTTGTCAAAGCTTCCTTGCTAAGTAAATATTTTAGTGGGTTAGTTTTAGTAACTAGTCATGTAGTATGAGCAAGCATGTAGTGTGTCAACTTTTGGGAAGCAAAGATGACTGCCAGACAAGCTTTCTCAATAAGAAATTAGTGTGCGACTGAGATAGTAGATAACTAATTCCTTGCTATGATTATCTTCTTGAGCTAGCAAGATACTAAGAGATGACTCTATTGCTAAAATGTACAAAATAAGAAGCTTCCTATAGATAGGAGGCATCAAGATTAGTTGATTAGCAAGGTATTGCTTCATGTGTGTTAGACTTTGATCACAATCTTGGCTCCAATTATATTCACACCTTTATTTAGAGTCTTAGTAAAAGGTTGTGATCTATCTACCAGCTGCGAAATGAATCTATGAATGGATTGAAATCTTCCTTGTAAGCCCCTCATATAACTAATATTATGGGGTGGAGGCATGTCCATGATTACTTGAACTTTCTCTAGGTTATCCTCAATTCCTTTTGTAGACACAATGTAACCAAGTAATTTTTCTAGACATCACACCAAATGAACATTTCTTGGGGTTGAGTATCAAAATAAATTTCTCCATATGATCTAGGATGGGTCCCAAATCTTGAAGGTGAGTGTTGTGTTTTGTGCTCTTAACCAAAGTATCATCGATATAGTCCTCCATTATCTTATGCATCATATAATGGAAGATTTTCATAACTGCCCTTTGATACATGACACTAACATTTTTTAGGCCAAATGACATTACATTCCAATAAAAGGTTTCCCATACACAAGTGAAAGGAGCCTTTTCTTGATCTTCTAGTGCACTTTTGATCTAATTATAACCAAAAAATTTGTCCATGAGTGGGTACAGTTTATATCCACTATTATATCAATGTTAGGTAGTGAAAAATCATCCTTTAGACATGCTAAATTTAGATCTTAGAAATATGTACAAACTCTAATAGATTTGTCATACTTAGAGACTAGAAAAATGTTGGAAATCCATTCAACATAGTTGATAGTGCAGATGAAACCCACTTTCAGAAGCTTTTCTCATTTAGCTTTTGCAAGTAATGCAAGATGAGGATGCATGTTTTTGTTTGACCGGTTTAGCTCTTAGTGCAATAGATAAATGGTGTATTATGAGATCAAGATCCAAGCTTGGCATGTCTGAGTATGTCCATGCAAATTTTATCTTTTTCTCTTACAAGAAGGCAATAAATTCCTCTTTTTCTTTTTGAGATAATGACTATGCAAGATGCATCATGTGAGGTTGCTCCTCTATTCCCAAGTTGATTGGATGTGTTGGCTCAATCAACACTCATGATCTTTCTTGAAAGTGACTAGGAAATGCATCAAAAATGTTATCCTTAGGCACCTCAAAGAGGTTTTTACCTTTGGATCCATCTTTTAGTTTTACTATTTTTAGTTTTGATAATATGACAATATGGTTTTCACCATTAGACATTCTATTTCTTTTCTTTTTTATTGTGATTGAGATATTTGATGTCTACTTCAGTCATGTTGATGCTTTTTCTCATTGGTGGAAGACATTAAAGGTTTGATAATGTTCAAGTAGCAGTAAAGAACATAGTCATTCTCAAATGTAGGGACTTTACTCGATACATTGGAATTTTAGTCTATGAGCTTGGGATAGGTGAATGAAAGAGATGTGGCAAGTTCAATGGCATCCATAGTATAATCATCAAATGCTTGGACAAGAAATTCAAGAATTAGAGTAGTTTTGTCCACAAGTGCATTGAAATACTTTTGAGTTCTACCATGATTAATCAAAGACTCAATGATACTAGTTGGATGAGACTCATCCAACCTAACCCTAGATGATTCACCTACTTCAAATTGATTTTCATAAACATGAACCTAATCTATATCTCTATCTATAGTTTCTTCTAAGAGATAATCAAATTCATATTCTTGAGAATCCAAGCTACATGGAGACAAATTATAGAATTCCCTAGTAGTAATAGGGACCCATTATCCTTCATCATCTAGATTTTTACAAAGGAATTCAATGAGTAAAGCATGTCTGGACTCTCCTTGTTTTTGTTGATATGAGGAGAACAAGTAGTGTTGTTTGAAGAATCATTATCACCATCCATAGTGCTGACGTGGTACAAAGTCATCTAGTTTTGCAAATAATTTAGCAAGATCAATAGGAATTTCATAAGGATAAGGATCCTCATTATCAACATCATCCTCATGGTCATTTGACTCAGCTTGTGACTCATAGTCAAATGAACTTTTAGGTTCTAGTATAAATTTGTTAATCCCTAGATGGAAGGGAATCTTCTTGAAGCCTACATGAGATGTATCTTAAGACCTTCTAGCTATCACTTTGATAGGATCAATCAAACCATTTTTGTTGCATCCAATTAGACCATTCCCCTTGTAGCCAAAGAGTTTCATGAGTTTAAGACCTAGACCATAATTTTCAAGAGTAATCTCACAGGACTATTCTATGAGGTCAACTAGAGTTTCCTCTTTATATATCCATGTAGCAATGGTTCTATTTCATCTTCCTCCTCTAGAGGTATAGTGGCTTTAACAAAGGTACCATTGTAATTAGTTTGAGGTGACATCACAAAAGGTCTCTTTGTTTTTTATGGTCTCCCATAATGATGGGGGGACTAGGGAAGAGATGTCAAAGATAGAAATGGTTCTATGTGATATTCACCCATCCTACTTTCTTTCAACTTGAGTGACTATTCAATTTGTTTTAGCTTATCATCATGATAGTTTGTAGATTGCCTATTAGTAGATACAAATCTTTTAGTACGTTACAAGTGTAACTAGTATTTGCAAGTATGGTGACTTCAGATCTATAAAATGGAAATTTGATGTAATGATGATAAGTTGAAGGCACATCTTAATTTCATGTATCCATGGTATCCCTAGCAGGATGTGTATGCTAATGGGATATCAAGGACTTGATAAGTGATTTCCCTTTCTATAGGACCAACTTGGAGAAGAAACACAATGAGTCCTAAGGATTTACACTTTACTTCATCATATGCCTTGATGGTTATCCTGTGATGAGGAGCAATGGGTTCTTCATAATATCCCAATTATATGGGCACAGTAGCAGAGACAATGTTTAAACTAGCTCCATTGTCAATGAGCACATGAAGAACATGCTTATGCTATATCATGACTTCAATATGTATGGTTTTTTATGTGGATGACTCAGTGAATTATCATCTTCCTCTGGAGAAGGACATATAGTGAGGTGAGTTTAGATGATCTACCATAGATTGAAACCTATCAAGTTCAAGATCTTGATGTATGTTTGTCTTAGTGAGGGCTTTACTGAGAATCTACCTATGAGTAGGCAAGATTTTGAGCAATTCAAAGATTGTTATTTGGGCACTTTTTTGTTGCAATTGATTGAGGGTGTTGTAGCTAGTATTCATAGAAGATGTTGCAATTTTTGTACCTTTTCCAGATGGACTAGAAAAAGGTTTGTCTTTGTGTTGTTTTAACTTAAGAGTAGAAGGTGTAGGGCCTTTAAGAACTACCTTGGTATGAGAATGTGTAACAGCCTTGGCAAAATATTGTGATGGTTCTTTGTCAAATGTAGTGGATGTAGTTCCCCTTAAGACAAATGGTGTCTTAGGTTTAGTATTGTCTTATTTTCACTTGATGGTGATGATGTCACAATACTCAAAATCCATAGGTTTAACCATGTTGATCACATCATCATTTTTTGAATACATATAGTTGGCCCTATTATGAGGTTTCTATTTAGATTTTTCTCCTTTTTCATAAGATGGGAATGGCTCCTTCAAAGCCATGTGATCCAAGTTCTTATTATGTCCAATCCACAAAAATATCACTATCATCAATTAAGTCTTGAACTTTGTGATGCAGGTTGATGCAATTGTTGGTTTTGTGACCTTTATTCTAATGGTATTTATACAATGTAATTTCATTCCACCATGGGGGTCTTGGTTGTGGATCATAAGGATGGGAGTTATCCAATAGAGAAATAAGCTTGCTTTATAGCAAGGTCTTGTAGACCACATCTAGAGGTTCATCAAGAGGTGTATATTCTCATTTTTGGCTTGTTACCTAAGATGACTTCTTTTTTTTTTTTCAAATGTCTTATTGTGAGGAGGAGGTTTGTCAATGCTATTAGATTCTTTGAGATTGTCTCTAAGATTGAAAGCTACTTTACCAAGCTTAGGAGTAATGTTATCAATGACTCCATCATGTACTACTTCTTAGTTCTTGTTCATGTACTTGGACTTAGCCTTACTAGAGGTTGATCCTAGTTTAATGTACTTTTGAAGGGTTATCTCACCCTTTTTGATCATGAGTTCCTCTATTAGGATAACTTGTGTGACCATGTCTTCGAAGGTGCATGGAACTTGAAATTGAACTTTATACCCAAAGTTAGGTAAAAGATTATCTTTGAAGATTTTAAGTTTTTCCATTTTAGGAACCTTTCATGAATATTTGGTGTAAAGTTGTTGCACCTTTGAAGGAATGTGTGGAAAGGTTCCCCAACCTTTTGTTTAAGGTTACACAAGTCATGCATGTTAATTGGATGTTGTATGTTGTGTGAGGACTATTGAACAAACAAGTTAGCAATCTCATCAAATGTTTTTTATACCATAGGCAACCAGGAAAACCATTCCATGGCTTGACCACCTAGACTTCATGGGAATAGATGCATGAGATATGTCTAATTGTGCATAAATTCCATAAAAAAAGCATCAAATTCCCACAAATGATCTTGGGGGTCAAAAGTTCCAAAGTATTTATCATACTTGGGTAACTCAATTACTTTTGGAAAAGGAGGCATATCTATACTCTTATCAAAAGGAAATGGATAAAGAGTGTCGAAGTGTATGTTTTTGTAGGTTTATCCTTATCATGCATCATTTGGGCTAACTATTCTTACATGATTCTTAGTTGTTTTTCCAACTTAGACATTTTAGTTTCCTCTTTAGGTGTAATGATTGTTTCAACATTAAAGTGATGAGATAGTTTGACTCCTTCTTGAGTGAGTTTGAGAAATTATTTCTCTTTCTCTTTGTTAAGAAATATTTTCATGACTTCCTAGAAGTTCTTATCCTTAAAACATCTTTTGACATCTTTGGGAAGTATCTGTTCATTTTCCTCATTCTTATCAGTAAAACGTTCTTTATGTCTTTCATTCCTTTATTGATCACGTTCTCTACTATATTCTTCATTTTCTTGGTCTTGATCAGCCATGTCATGAATATGGTAAGTTTCAATGTATGTTGGTTGAAAAGGTTTCCTCAATAAGAATTTGGCTATGTTATTTGGACACATATCTACTTTGCTAGTTTTAGGATCCTCTTAATACAAAGGATTCCTATTTTTCCATAATTTTATGAAAAACATTCTTTGGATACGAGATGGTTTAATAGGTGAGAGAGATTGCAAATATTCCTCACTTGATTCACTCAATATAAGATGGGGCTAGTACCGACCAGTGCAATAGATAGAGCCTCCTCTTGATGTGCAATATCAAGAATCAAGAGGATGAAATTAACATGACTTTGGAGTATTTTTCTCTAAAAAGCTTCTTTATTATAGTGATCTGGAATCATTAGCAAAATTTGTATGGTCACTTGGGTTGTTCCTAGAGGTTGGATCACTTTGGTAGGCCCTCTAAAGATCGACTCAAATTGGTGGTTTAGATCTAAGGATCTAATTTTTTTATTTCCCACAAGGGGAAAAAGCATACTCCTCTACCTCCTTACCTTACCCAAACACATAGAATGTGTTGATTACTGAGTTATCTTATCAATCCCAACTTTTCCTATTCCAAGAATTTGATCCCTTAAAATGAAATCATCATCTCTTCATCAAAGGCTTTTCTTGGGAGAACCACTAGCTTTCTTGCCTCCCTCAACTACTATCTTCCAAAGGTGTCTAGGTTTATGATTTACTCCTAGGAATCATATCCAAGTAGCAAAGAGCATACTCCCATATTCCTTTTTTCTATAGCCCTATGAAGTTCACAAGTCCTATTAAACTAAGTTTAAGAAAGCAATAAAGAAGACAATACATTTTAATGGGTTTGAATATATTCTTTGACATGTGTATCTTCAAAAAAATGTCCTATAATCAAATAGGC
This sequence comes from Cupressus sempervirens, assembly GCA_028749045.1. Lineage (NCBI taxonomy): Eukaryota > Viridiplantae > Streptophyta > Pinopsida > Cupressales > Cupressaceae > Cupressus > Cupressus sempervirens. The sequence continues at coordinate 1,038,966,078 of CM053785.1, read as the reverse complement.
AATATTGTTTAAGGGTTTGTAGTAAGGTGTCTTTGACAAGTGTTCTACAAACCACTATTAAGCTATTAAAATTTAGAAACTGAAAATGAAATGCTTCAGAAACCACCATTAGTTAAATCATCATAATAAAATAAGAATCTGAAAAGTATTACCAATGTCAAATTTTGCATGAAATTCTTCATAGACCCCTGTGAGAAAATGGTGTGTACTACGTGAGAAACTGAGCAATTATACACCTTTTCATTAGAGAAAGTGCAAAACAAGGAGCAAAATCTTAGTTTCTTCATGTGAGAATGAGGTTTTTTGCACAAGAAATAGCACTACTATATAGATGATAGTGACAAAACAATAAAAAATTGTAGAATGAAGAATAGATGAGGCCAAAAACTTGATTTCTTGGCCCCATGGTGGGTGATAGAAATGTGATTCCTAAATGTGGGCCTCTATATGCACACACACACTTCATCATGATCATTATCTGATGAATCATCTTAGAATGAACATGGGATTCTTATTCTAAAATAAATAACAGGTCAATCTATTTCCTCCTAACTAGAGTGATTTTGCTAATTGCTCTAAGACCAAGAAGCTAGCAAGTAGAAATCTAGAATGAAGGATTTTAAGCTATATGGTGTGCAAGATTAAGGTAGATGTATGCAAGTAAATCTAAGAAATTAAGGAATAGATTAGTCTAGATGAATGCACGATTAATCTATATGAGATTGCAAATATGAGTACTAAGCTAAGAATGTAAGAGTAATTGAGTCAACAATTTAACATAAGTTTGATAATATCCAATTGCCAACCTTTGAAATGAGGAATTGAGGGCTTCTTAAATATAATCCAAGATTTTGATCAATGGTTGAGATCAAATTAAATGAACAACTGAGATTTGATGAAGATTCTATTAGAATGGAATGTTTCCTTATGAAAAGTAAATTAACTAATTACTTTTGAGTGGAATAAGGAGTTAATGATTTGCTTTTGATTGGAATAAGAAGTTCCTTTTTTGATTTTAGTCAACTTAGAGTTTCCATTTTTGAATTGAAGAGAGGATTTGGAGAATATATATAATTTAATAAAATTTAATATGACCTCATAAAAAATATTATTAATTAATTGAATAATTAAACTCAATAAATAAAATGAGCATATTTTTAATTAAATTAAATACATTTAATTCCTTAATGTGTATTTTAGTAAAAGGGATAAATTTAGTTTAATTAAAGTGCTAGGACTCATAATTAAATTAAATTAATTAATAGATTTACCTTTGCTAATTCAATTAGACTTAGGAATTAAATAGAATACATAATTAATGCAGATTAGGGATTTTTTGCATTTGACACTTAGGTAAATTAAAGATTGTTGAAATTAGAATTTCCTAGTACAATAGGACTTTAATATTGATTAAATAGACTAGAATTGGTTTATCATAGCAATGTGCCAATTTTGGGGTATTACAACTATTAGATGTGAGCGTGGTAAAGGAATTGATTACCCTATTAGGAGTGGCCTTGCTAGAGGTCTTTAGACACTTTAATCTAGAAATGCCACCTTGTTAGAGGATTTATAAATAGCTATTAAGACAACTCTATTAAGATATTTAGATCACTTGTACAATGGCTAGAAAGTAATAATGATATGACCTAATTTTGATGCACTAACTTACTAATTATATATCTTTATTCTATCTTGTATACTTGATCCTTTCTAATCAAATGTATCTTTGTAGCTCCATAAGAATATTCTTCTTACCCTTCTAATTCTCTTCCTCTAAGAATCCTTCAAATCTTCTCTTTTTCCCACTAATTAAATCCTCAGCTTCACCTTATATTTATATCTTACACATTGTCAAGTTGACTTAAATACAACCTAGAATACTTAATATTCATCTCCTCCATCAACTACGACCAACAAACTAATCAATTGAACTCAATATGCCAAAACAAGAAAATTCTTTGTTAGCCGACCCTACTCGGTAGACACTAAGAAAAATTGATTTTCCTTCATTAACCAAATGAACCCAATTAACACTACATATCTACAAAGTTCCTTTGGTAATTGAGTGCACTCAATTAACACTAGTTCCAAAATTTCCTTCATTAACTAAGTGAGCTTAGTTAACACTCGACTTATATTAACTTTCCTTTGACACTCAAATGAACTTGGTAGACACTAACTTCTATACTTGGCATACACAGGAATTCTTAGTAGATATAGGAAACTACCTTCAATGCCTAAGTGAACTTGACTTACACTGATTAGCAATGATATGACATTCTGTGTAACATCAAAGACAATATACAACTAACTAATTGTTTTCAACAACCAATTTTTGGAATACTTTAGAATAACTGGGGGGGGTGGCAATTAATCATCCAATGTCCAAATGTGCAAAAAAAAATTTAGTACCTTAACTTATACTTATGCATGCATTGAACATTCATATCTTAAATATATGCATATTGTTGTCCTAGGTCAACATAACTTTGTAGAAATGTAAACATGGAATACCACAAAATCAATCACACATTTTGAAACAAAGATTTTATGTGGAAATCCAATTTGGGAAAAACCACCATAAAATGCTACCAATTTTCAGTCTTCTAAAGTAATCCCTTTGAGGAGCCAACCCTATTAAAGGTTAAAATGTACATTGTTAAATGTGACCTAGTTAAATGATTTCAATCACCCTATTAGGAGTGAATCTTGTTAGAGGACTTTAGAAAATTCCATTAGAATGTCACCTTAATAAAGGATTTTTTAATGATTGTTAGGTCAACCTTAGTCCAAAGGATTTATCCAGACTGATACAATTGTTAGAGTGTAACAACATGAATTGATCTGATAACAATAGAAACTCACTTGCTAAGTACAAATCTCACATTTAGTCCTCCATTCTACTTGGAATTCATTCTCTTTGTCTTTGACAACTTTTTCACCCTTCAAGCATTTGTCACCTTAAGACTTCTTTCTTTTTATGCCAATTGTAGACACTTTCATTTGGCCACCATATGAAGCAACATCCTAGACTTCTTGTCTTTTTTAGGTTCTCACACATGACACTAGTTTATTCTAGCTTTCTATCTCCTTATATAGATAATTTAGGTCTTTTTTTTCTTAACCACAATCATCCATTCTAGGATTAGGTCAAATTCATTAAATCTACCCATTTTTCCATTTTGTTCCCTTCTAAAAACTTCCTCTTATATCCTCTTTGAATTAACCTCAAAATGGTTTATCTTGAATTTTTTGCCACTAGCTCATCATAGTTATCTTCCACATGCTTCACAGAATTCAAGAAATCAACTTTGTTGGCTTAGATTCCTAAAATCTTTGATCTAACACATTTTACTATCTCTCAACAATAACCCTCTATTTTCTTGGAAAACACTGTCTTTTGATACTCAACCAACACTGGGTTTCTTAGCATCCACTAAGTCTTTACTGGTGCTTGATACTTACTAAATTTATTCACTTAGCACCAACTAGATTTCTCTTTCTCAACACATACTAATCCTACTACTTGACATCAACTAATTTTATGCTCAACCTACACTAACTTTTCTTGGCTTGCACTATTTGCTTGGTCAGGCTTGGTAGATACATTTCTTTACTTAGCCTTAAGTAGATAAAGAATAAACTATATCATCAAAGTCTTTCTTCATCTTAGTGCTCCTTTTATACACTATATAACACAACCTTTCTCTAGGTTCTCTTGTTATCCCTTCTTTCCAAATTGTCTTCATCAATCAAACAAATGATAGCATTTAGACCAAAGTAAGCAATTGTCTCGCCAACAAGTAGTAGGTTTGACATTAGTGACAAAATAATGATTTTTCCATGATAGGTTCATCAATCTTCTCATTTCAACAACCTCCTTCTAACAACAACAACCAATTCTTAACTTAATTTTGAATGTAACGATTGACTCTTGATCAAATCTTGAATGATAAAAATCATTCAATATAAATATTTTTAAAAATACCTACCTTCTTATAATATTGTCTTCTTTATTTTATTTTATTTGAAATTAGTTTTTGATTATATACACCTTCTTAATAAATAAATAAAAATTCCTTCATAAAACTTATGTTCCTCTCTATTTTTTCTTACTCGTTCTTAATAATGAATCTTTAATCTAATCATTAATGCTTTGTCCTTGACTATCTTTTATAGTACTATTCTATTCTATTATCTTTAGCATTTGTTATTTATAGTATTATTCTACTCTATTCTATTTAGCTTTTGTCTTTTATAGTACTATTCTATTCTATTCCCTTTAGCTTTTTCACTTTCAATTATTATTTCTACTTATTCCTTTATCCCTTAACAATAAAAGAATATAATTAGTGTAGACATGGGTAATAACAAGAAAGCACCACAAGTGAACAACTAATGTAGACATGGGTAATAACATAAAAGCACTACAAGTGAACAACACATTGCCTAAGAAATGTTTGTTAACATTTAACTAAGAATGAAACCACCTTCTCTAGCATAATGAAAGAAATAATTTATTTGAGATATCCAAGTAAAGAACATAGTGCAAGATCCTATAAGAAAGGGAGTAATATTACTACTGTGAGATGTCAGATTGCTTTAGTTTACTTGGAGCACAATCTCATACCTTTTCTTTGGACAGGTATTTAGTTGAACAGTGAAGAATTTTTCTACTTTTGTATTAGAGAAGGATTGTCTGAAGACAAGTCAATGTGCATCCTATCAACTATTAGATTTTTCATCAAATATTTCATTTCCAAAATCAATATACTCAAATTGCATGTCATAGAAAATTCATGCAAATATGCATGACTCTTTGATGCAATATTATTTCTCTTTATCATCACTTCATCTTTTCCTTGTCAATTATTGATCTTATATTGAATGCAACAACCAACTCTTAATTGAATTTTGAATGTTATGATTAACTCTTGATAAAATCTTGAATGAATACATTCATTCAATATAAATAATTTTCAAAATACCTATTTTATTGTAATATTGTCTTCTTAGATTATTTTAATTTAAATTAATTTACAATTATATACACCTTCTTAATAGTTTTTTCTTCACAACACTAATATTCCTCTCTAATTTCTCTTACTTGTGCTTAATAATGAATCTTAAATTTAACCATTGATACTTTATTCTTGACTCTCGTTTTTAATATTATTCTGTATTATTCTCTTTAGCTTTTTCATTTTTTATTATTTCTATCTTATTCCTTTCTCCATTGACAATAAAAGCATATAGTTAGTGTAGACGCGGGTAATAACAACTGTCATGCCCAAATAATGGGGCAAAAATAGACATAATATTTTTTTAAAGTTAATTAATCCACTATGTTAATACATGTTTTACTAATGACACACAAGACACATTAGGTATTCTAAGGTTTCATATTTCATTTCATGTGTCAGTTCAATGTCCTAGTTGAGCCAGGTTATATCATTTCAAAATGTTTGCCTACATACCTTAATACTTGTCACCATTAATTAAATGAAATTTTAAACTAATTATAATCACTAAATATTGACTATAAAAATATTCAAAACATTTATTCCATAGGTTAATTCAATGTTATAATGTTCATTGACTTAGTCTTAACCCAATAGACTATTGTTCTTAGTTACATATAAAACTTCATCAAAACTATAAATTATAGAAATTAGATTTGCAAGGTTATAAAAATATATATTTAAATATTAAAACTAAAATTAAATCATTTAAAAGTAAATTTATCCCCCTTTTTAAAATTATGCTATTCCTACATTCTTCTTTCAAAGTTAAATGACAACATATCTAATTGTCAAAAAAATTTAAAAAATTAAACAATTTTAATTGTGAATCTAACATTCTAATTTCTAAACTAAACAAATAAACTTAATTTAAGAACATCCTCACAATTATTTTTAAGCAGTTCTAAAGAAACTTTGGATTAAGTCCACTAACCCATACTAATTTAACTAATTCAATAATTACATATTAAATAAAATTTCTATTTTAACTTTATTACTTCTACTTACTTTATGAAAAAGAAAAATAACACTATTCTTAACTAACACTCTAATAAACTAATCTTATAATTAAATCTCTTAAAACATCACATCCCAACATCACTTTATTACAACCACTAAAACATCTACTAACCTAAACTAACTACCTCTTAATCTATTTTTTAAAAGAAACATAACAAAAATATATTTAAACAATGCTAAAAGTAACTTACAATAATAAAATAATTTATTAAGCCTAAAACTAATTAATTAAATCAGCTAACTCAAAACTAATATTAAACTTATTTAAATTATTTCTTAACTACTTATTACTAACTAAAAACTAATCTTAACTAAACCCTTCTAACCAAGCCTTACTTACCTAACTCTCATCTTAACCCACCCCACTTACCATGGATGGTCCCCAATACTCAGCACATTGTCCTAGGCCTACAATTTGCAGCCCATGGTGCAGATTTTTATCTCCACTTTGGAGGTATGTGAGACATGGTTGGGTAGTTTTTAAAGTTTCCTTTAAAATTTAAACTTCTATGTGTTGAAGGAAGGAGTTTAACGTTTCTCTTCAATGCATAAAGAAAACCTTTATTACCTCCCCCTTGAAGTCAAGGTGGATCAGCAATGGGTCTCATAACACATGGAAAAAGTAAAAGGTGGAACTTGGGTGATGTTGACATAAGGGGAAGTGGGTAGCTTAGGAAAGTTTTAGGAGAGTAGTTATTATTTAAAGTTTTATGGGTGATACTTAAGATAGGATAGGGTAGCAGATATTTCTTTGATGTTTTTTTTTTAAATTTAATTTCTAATATTAATTAAATAAAATAAAGATTTTTCAAAAAGATTTTCAAAGGAATATTCTTTGTCCAAAAGGAATTAAAACCTTCCTCATACAAAAGACAGTGAGCTTTTTGCTCCAAGGATGTAAAATTTTCGTAAGTCCTGTATTTTTCTCTAAGGGTGGGATTTTGAATGCAATTTATGTTTTCTTGGCAAGAAAAATATCTTTTTTCTTTTTTTCAAGTCCATTTTTTTGTCTAAGTATAGATTTTCAAAATTTATATTTTCAAGTTTAAGAGAAATAATAATTCTTTTCTTCTAGGTGTTGGAATTGTGCAAAACATATCTATATAACACAAGGTGGAATATTGTTTTTCTTTCTAACATTGATTATAATCATCGAATTCAAATATTTTGTTTAAAAAATAATGTAGGATTACTTTACTTCCTAATAATTAAGAAAATACAATGAAGTCCAAATCAAGCATCGAATTTTCTTTCACATACTGTGAATCTTAAATTGCATAATTATATAAAATCATTTTATCTAATTAATTTAAATCAAATGAACATGATTATGAAACATCATTTTATCCATTTTTTGATACTCACATACATATAACTAAATTACAAGAAGAAACTCATATGAAAGAATATTACTCTCTTTTTTTTTATCAAACCACTTGATTCAAAGGCTCCACCAGGAAAGAACTAGGAAGAAAACCTAACATCATAGCCATTTCTACAATAATTTTAAAAATAAAATTTTTACACAAGATTACTATCTCAAGGAGAAATCTCCCAACATATTTGAATTTCAATAAAAATTTTGAATTTCCTTCTTGGCTCTACTACAGGGAAACCATTACAAAGTCTGCAACACATCAAGGTGATCATGGAGAGAATGAAAGCTGACTAGGAAATAACCAATCTTAACATGAAGACAATTTCAAACATTCACTCTCATCCATGTTTGCGCAATATTTTTGTCATTGAGCTAGACTAGGGAGAAGGTGGATTTTTTCAATAGGAGATGTTAGCCACAACACCATAATAAGTTCCCTTTCAGAGCTATAATCACAATAACTTTTGTTCTTCCATTTCTTAAATTCCAAAACTCAAAACATAGTTTGTGTTGATGAGTAGGGGCCCATAACACCCTACTTTCTCCCTCTCCTCATCCTAAGGAGAGACTCTGCACTGTTGGAGTCCAACTAAAGACCTCCTCCTATACATGGCCACTTCTTCCCTATCTGAGGGTGAGTAATGCCAATACAACCCATACAATCCCTTCAAAAATCAAAGCAAAATACTAAGGAAAAATATTTTTAAAAAACCCATTTCAATCCCTTCAAAAATCAAAACAAAATACTAAGGAAAAAAAATTAAGAAAAACCCATTTTAGTTCCTCCCAAACATATTCATCGAACACATGAACATACATATGCAAGAAAACTACTTAAGCATGAAACACAACATGAACAAAATGAGCTTGACGGATTCCTATCTTCACAATAAGATTATGGCAACTAAATAATTTGAGATGAGCTTCCCTTCCTTTTTTCCTTTCCATCAATCCTGAATTGCTCTCTAAAACTAGAGGTTGGCTGAATACTCATTCTCTCTCAAATTTGCCTCTAAATAAGATACTAACTCAACCACCATAAAAAAGTAACAACTCCCCCACTTGCCTAAGGTTCCAGAGACTTCTAACTCAACTTGTCATAAGGCTAACCTCAAGGTGGAGTTTTACTTATCCAACTCATGGTGAAACATTCAATTTTCGCAATAAAGCAAAAATGGAATATTTGGGTGACCATAAAAGTCAACAAAAGGGGCTAGAGGGGTGGAAATGTCCCCAACCCATACCCATACCCCTTAGATACTTAATTTTTATGATTTTTGGCCTCTAGGACTATTTAGGGACCTACTAAAATGTTTAAAATATTTGGACTTCCTAAAAACCCTAAGAATGCAATTTTATTGCTAAACCCTAATTAGGGTAGTTAATCTTGATTTCCCACTAATTAGCATTAGGTCACTAACCTAGTCCAACTAAAATTCTTAGGTTACCTAGCTAACTCTAATTATCATGCTGATATGCACATACGAATCACGAGTATACTATAAAGTCACTATTACAAAATATTGACACTTAATGATTATAGAATGATACATTCATTCAATTCATGATACAAATAAAATATGAAAAACGAGGTCTTTAACTTTTATGAGACTCAACACTAGTTTTCATAAATGGTACATAGGGTCCATTTTTTATTCTCCATTAGATTCCTTCACTAATAAATCATGCACACTCATTTCACAATTCAATAGCTTGAGAAAATCACATGCATATATATAATTCATCAATTAACTCATATAACTCAAAACATAAATCTTTCATATAAATAAATATTTAGCTCAATTTTGATTTGATATTTAATCATCAGTAATTACATAATGAATATATCAGTAATTACATAATGAATATAACATAACTTATTCATTAATTTAGATTAAAATACTAGAATAATCATCATTAGGCATGCATATACCAAACATCATAACATCACCAATTAAGGAATACTAAATTATATGAATGTGTATAATCTAATCATCGAGGTACCATAGTTAAAGTCATCATCATTAGTTGAACACACCTCATATCATCGTTAGTGAAATTTTAATATTTAAACTATCAAAATAATGTAGTAGTTCTTGAATCACTAAGTATTAAAACATGGATGTATCAATTGAGTATTAAAATGTAGCCTTGCTTTGAGTCTGGCCTTGGCTATGTTTTGCTTTCTTTCCACCACCTTTGGAAGTGCCTTTAATGGGGGAGGTGATGTCCTACCCCTCACTTCTGGTTAGGGATGGGATGGTTTCTATGGTATCTGAGATGTGTGAGGGACTAGGTGGGCTAGAGTTAAGCTTCTTTCCAGTGTCCTAGTTTGGCCTCTTCCTCTTGGTGGGGTTTCTATCACTCTTGGTAGACTCAGAGATAAAGTCCTATTTAGGAGAGGACTTTAATTTCTTCATTTGGAGTCATTTACTAGTTTTCTAAGTATTTTTCTATTTCCTCCTTGTTTATGTATCCAACTCAATGAGGCTTAATTTTACCTCAGAGCTAGGTTTTTTTTGACATTTTGTGGCTTGAGCTAGGGCTAGGGTCCATCGATGTTTGTGAAGTAATAGTAACAATTTGGTTGACTAGAAATGGTGAGTTCAAGGCATTGTGGTGTTTGTAAAGTTTGTGCATGAAACCCTGGCGAATGATATAAAAGGGTTTATCTTCCTATTTCTTTTTCCTAGACTTAAAGACACAATCTTCCATGGAATTGAGAACAAGGTATGGAAAATAAATCTGATCAAGGTTCCTAAAATGGTTGAGAATAGGGAAATGGTAGTAATATAGTACCTAGAACTAATGTTCAAGAGAAATATACCTAGTAATGGCATAGAAAATCACATCCTAAGGCTTGGAAAGATTCTCTTTGGAAAGCTCACCATAGATGCAAACTAGATCCTCATTAAATTTAAAGAACGTCCATAGAGTGGCTTCCTCATTCACCCTATCCTTCTTATTCCAATTCTTCCCCCCTAGGGAAAACTCTCTAACTCTAGAAATAAGCTCCTCCATGATTTCAAATATCATCTCGTTGATGTTCACTTTACTGTAATTCCAAGAGTTGAAGAATTGCATCAAGATTTGCTCATCATGTCTTTCCATTCCTTCCATGAATGATAGTAATCCACCTTCCCAATGATAAACCACCACAACTTCACTCTTTTGGATGCAAAGCTCAACCCCCACTAGTTCAATGCGGTCACTAGCATTCATTTCTTCACCTAGCTCAACCACCAATTTCGTAGAATTTTATGACATCTCCTTATTGAAGACTAAATTTTGGTAGTCATAATAGGTTAAATAAATTGCACCTCATTTGAAATTGTTAAGGCATCAAAAACCCATCATAACATTGCAAGGTTTCCCAAAAATTGAAAATCCTCTCTCAGCGGCATATGTTATTAGTACCTTTCCTTCTAAAATTAACTGTCATCAGCTGTAGTTGGAGTGGGGTTTGATTAAAGTGTCCTTATCATCTATATTTGTCTAATTTGTATATCTAGACAAATCCATGCCACTTGTCCTTTTTTGGAAATAATTAAGGTTCATAGTGATAGGATCACAAAAGAAAATTCTCACACAATCTTGCCAAAATTTAATTTTATGAAATAAAATCAACTGGCCTTCCCACTCACATGGATTCATAAAGGCACACCACCTTTTTTAATGATTCATATGATGTTATGATAAGTATGCTCATGTTCCATCATTGCTTTAATAAATGATGGAGTTTGGTTGACATCCTCCTATTCTATTATTTGCATGACATTATTGCCAAATTTCTCCAACTCATCTACCACTCCATTTCCTTCATGGTAAATTTGGTCAACATGGATCTCTTGACACCCCTCCAAAAAATTATGAGTTTCATCTATTATCATTTTTTATCTTCTAGCTACTCTGACCCTCTCCTTTAACTGCTTTAATAATTAACATTGAATCCCCTCAATTGTTAACATATTAATTCCTCAAGCTCTCACAATTCTCATTCCCCACAAAAGAGTCAAGGCTTCTACTTCATTGTTTGAACCCCCTCATCAGTTCCTAGTATAAGAAACTGCAAGCACCCCCATACTATTTTGGAAGACACCCCTAGTTATAGTGCTTCCAACCATGACTAACCTATCAAAATTAAGTTTAGGAATCTACATCACCACATCCCATTACATTCCTTTAGGAGTCTAGTAATGTATTGAACCACTACCAAATTGGTATTGTCTTGGTCCCTAAAGATTATTTTATCCTACTCCTTTCTAAATTTCTATGAGATATATTGAGGAATTATTATCCATATGGTTTTCAGATATCGGTGATATGATGAGCCATCGTAGTGAAAAAATTGATGTAAGTTCTCATTAGTAAACCACTGGATCTCCCACAACACAAGGATCCCCCTCCACACATTTGACACAAAAGGGAAATGGATAAGGTGTGGGATAGATTTCTCTTCTTGGTAACATAAAGCATGGAAATTTTATATTTGACAGCCTACTCTCCTTTGTAGATTATCAATTGTGAGGATAGTCCCATGTAAGACCATCCACCAAAAGAAATTTATCTTTGGTAGGATCCATGGGTGTGAGACCTACCCCCAATCATCTTAGGCCACATCCCCTCTCAAACAACAAAGATAAGCCAATTTCATAATGAAGTCACCCAAGGCAATAAGTCTCCAGACCAAAGAGTCATCAACTGGGGTGGAGGGAATTTGATAAAATTGTGTAATCTTTTTTAGTTCTAGGGAAAGGCCTATCCCAATAAACTCTTGATTCTGAATTATTTTCCATTGATGATCAGAGGTGATATAGCTTCAAGTCAAAGTGCAATTATGTCTAGTACAAGCCTCATACAAAGGTTGGAACCTAGTGTACATGAGGGGTTCATCTTGGAGCCAATGGTTTTCCTAGAAGTCAATTTTATCCACCAAAATCTAGTGAGTACTTATCTTCAAAAAAATTTGTGTTTGCACCACATTGTTCCAAATCCTAAAACACTACAAGAGAGCATGGGTCCATAGGAAGTGATGGAATGGGTCTCCTCCAAGATACTTGGCCTTCACAATCTTGCACCAAATCCCTAGGAAATTCATCAATCTCCATCTAACCTTGGTTAGGAGGGCCCTATTCATATGTCCTATCCTCCTTATATTCAAATTGCCAAGGGTGTTAGGTCAGCAAAATTTTTCCTAGGTCACCAAGCTCATCATAGACTTCTCTTCAGAACCTAGGCATAAGAAATTTCTTTGGATTTTTTCAAGAATGTCCTTATATCTACCCAAGAGTTTAAAGATAGAGATAAAATACATTGGGATACCCTCCATATAGGCTAAAAGAAGTTATAGTTTCCCTATGTTTCTCTAGATCTTTCATTTACATCCTACAAGATTTCTCTAAAAATGTTCAACTAGGTCATTCTAGTACTAATTAGAGACTTCTTTAATTGTAAGTAGTAGGCCAAGATAGCTATCTGAAGACTTTCCTCCTTGCATTCTAGTATATTGATCACATTTTCTCTCAGACTAGTGTCCATGTTGACACAATACACTTTTCCTTTCTAATAGTTTATACATTATCTCGAAACCTATTGGTGTAAATACATATTCACTATTTACACTTACTTAAGTTTACTTAGATTAATACATTATTTTATTTGTAAGTCACTTACAAGTTTGCACACCTTTTTGAGTTGTCATGTAGGCAACATAGGAGTGTGTAACTCTATTTTAGCACATGGTGTCTACAACATTAATTTTCCTATCACACCCTTGTAGGCTTATCCTCTCATCATCGCACATACTTATGTGCTTAATGGAGGATAACCCATATTTGGTGGACATGTGCCTAGTTGTATGAGATATCATGATGCCAATTATGAGGCATTCTAGATGAATCTCAGAGGCCCTTATATATAGGCACTCCTAGTGTACTCTTATCATGGCATATTGAATATATTGTCATTCTGATCATATTCTCTCTCTTGGTGTACAGTTGTTCTTGTGTTTGAGTTCTTAGTTCCTAGATGAATTTTTCCTTTAGGAAAATTCTTACATGGTATCAAAGAAACTTGGAGATTTTCTCATCACATAGCCATTTGAGACCACTTATTGTTTTAGCACCTCAACCCAAATCCAAAGTACTATAGAAATTGGAATTGTCTAGAGCTAGATCTAACCTTGCCATTATGTCCAGAATGTTGAATCGATGAAAATCAACTATAAACTTGGCTACCTTGGCCCAAATTTGACTATGGGGAAATTTTATTTTTGTAAATTGGAACTCAGGGGCCTTGATTTGCAATTTGGGTCTGGTCATTATTTTCATATCTGTAATTTAATTTTAATTTGGATATGTATTTTCTCTATATTTCTATCATATATTTTTAGAATATATTTCTTGGCAAAGAAATTTTTTTTGTAGAACTGGGCTATCAAATCTCAGCTCTACATTGTGGAGGTTTTATTTTTGTTGCAAGAAATTATTTTTAAATCCACCAATAGTGACCAGTGTCATACCATTCACAGCCAAGCCTTGGCTTTGGTTTATTTGAGCACAAGTGTCATTATAAATAGCACAGAGCCCTAACCCACTATGAATGTGGGATCTTTCCCTAAGGAAACTAGCACCCTTTTCTGATCCCAATGAGTGCCACAGTAAACCCAACATCGACCTCAGATTTCAGTTGCATTTTCCAATCATTACATCAACAATGTTAGGTTCTTCGACCTCCATTTTTTTTTTTTGGCGATTTTGTTTCCATTCCTAGCAAGACATCTCTGTTAATGCAAAGTTTATTTGGTTGACTATTGCAAACTTCTTGACTACCTGATTTTGTATTCCTGCACATTGATTGGTGCTCATTGTATTCAAAACCCAGTGGCTTGTAAAGAAATATTCCAATGATGCTATACAAAATTCAACCTATGTCTTGATTTTTTGGTGTGGGTTAGTCTCCACCAACAACGTCAGGAATATTTTGTGGGGCAAAAGGTGATTTCGAGCACTGTGCTTTTCCTACACCGCCCTTCTTAAAATCCAACATAGGTGATTTGAATCTTTGGTAGGAGTTTAAGGTTTCTAGCAGTGTCCTTCTATTTTTGGTGTGTAATCCACCATTTTTTAGTGATTGACAACCATTCTACATCTTGATGCATTTATTACCTTTGGCTTATGCACGAAAAAAAACCTCAGGTGCATATTCCATCTTCGGCATCAAAAAACTCAACTTCCAATTGTTCTACCACCATTCTCCCACTTTTTCTGGCAACTTGTGTGCCACACAACCTACTTGGACAAAGACTAGTAACCCTCCCAATCACATCTCAACACATGTCCAGCCATGGTAAATCTATCCACATGCTGACATGTCAACACATTTGACACATCATCTGAGACTACCACGTTAGGAGTACAGTGCCACCTCAGCTGCCACATAGTGTATAGATAGCCACCTCATCTAACACATCATCAGGGGACATGGATTTTTTTGTTGACGTTATCTTTTCATGAGGTTAAAGTCAATGGTTGTTTGACCATTAAAATAGGAAATTTTGAACTGCAATGATGGTTATTTAACTGTCAAATTTAGACTCATAATTTTTCTCCATTACCCCTCTCTAGATTGCTTTTCAGTTTGGTAGCCTAACTTTGTGAGCTCATATCTCAGATATCTGGACATTGATTTAGGTGTAATTTTTTTAAAAATGTAGAATTTCCTAAATTTTCTAGTGGTTGTATTGTTTTCTGGTTTTGATGCATAGATTTTGTAGAAATTACATTTTTTGGCGATTGTACTTGCATAATCCTACATTTTGTAACTTCAAACACTTTGTACGGGCACGTTTGGTCACTTTTTCAGGTTTCATTTTTTTTGAACGTGTAATTTTTTGTCTACTTTCTAAATATGAAGTTAAATTCTAAGGTTGTGTGGACCAATTTCTCACTTTTAGAATTAGGTCTTTTTTGGCATTGTAAAGCTTTGATTCTTTTTCAAAACTGTTGTAAATTTGAGCTATAGTGCTTAAGTGATAGATTTAAGCCTCATAAAGAAATTATAAAAGAAAAATTAGAAATTCCACTTTGTTCATTTTGACAAGTGCCCCATTGTAAATGCACTACTTATAAAGTGCCAACAACATCTTTTTTGTCGGGTCTTTTGATTGAGTGAAAAGGGCAGGGTGTGTACTATTTTTTTGTGTCTCTCTATTTTGCTCTTTTCATTTTTTGCATCATGGGTTTTAAATGTCATCCTCTAACTTCATGCAACTATTCTACATGGAAAGAAATTACATGGAGTAAATTAATGGAAAAAGGATATAGCCTTTATGTTTATGGTACAATTCCTAAACCTACTAATACTAAAGAATTCGTTGATTGGAAAACTTAAGACCAATAGGCTTTAGAAGCTATTAGGAGTTGTGAACATGGGGATCTTCTCTTTCACATTAAAAATTGTTTAGAATCCAAAGAAGCTTGTGATAAACTTGAACAATTGTATGGTAAGGTGGATAAAGAAAAGGGATTTTAGATTGAGGATGATCTACTTCTCTTGGATCCAAATAATTTTGAGACAATGCAGGATTTCATCATTAATGTCAATGAGTATAGGGAACTTTTGAAAGATTGTGGAAATCCCATGAAGGATGATAGGTTGATTAATCACATCCTGAAGAGGCTATCTCTTGAGTATGCTAACTTTGTTTCAAGTTTTAATTTTGACAGGTTGGCCATGGGATCTACTTATCACAAGCCTTCCTTTGATGCATTTGAAAAGATGTTGATTTTTGAACAATCTCACTTGATGGATTTAGGACTTCTCAAGTCATCAAAGACCAAAGCCTTGGTGGCTAGTGATGAGCACAAATCAAGTCAAGGAGGGAAAAGAAACAATAAGAAAAAGTAGTGGAAGCAGAAAACACAATTTGAGACACAACAATCCTCCTCTCAACAAGGAAATTCTTCTTCAAACAAGAAGCGACATAATGAAAAGAAGGAAAAACACTTTTTTGCATATTGCAAAAAGCCAAATCATGATGAGCATCATTGCAAAACTAAAAGAATAGATGAGTTAGAAAATCTACTTAAGAAGAACAAGATTCAAGTGACAGGTACTTCTAAGGATTCAACTCCAACCTCTTCAAAGGGTAAAGGGAAAGCACTTATGGCAAACACAAGTTTTTCTTTGAAATGGATACTTGACTCAGGTGCCCCTTACCATATGGGTTCTTCAAAGGAAGATTTTTCTTCATTGGAGCAGTCAAAGGTACCACACATCTTTGTGGGAGATGATACGAAAATGGAAGTTGAAGAAAAAGGACATGTGGAAATGGAAAGTGGGGAATTCAAAGATTTTATCTACATTCCAAACCTTAGCTCCAATCTCCTATCAATTTACCAAATCACTCACCTAGGAGATGGTCACAAAGTTGAGTTCCTTCTAGATTCAGTGATGGTGCATATTCTTAAAGATGATTCCTCAGTTGTAGTGGGGAAAGTCAATGATGACAAGAGGCTTTATTCCTTCCCCCACTTTGTGCCTAAGTCTCTTTCTCAAGCCTTTTTGACTCACTCTACTTCAAACATCAACCTATGGCATGAGCAGTTTAGTCACCTTGACTTCCACTCTCTTCAGTAACTTGCTCTAAACAAATGGTCAAAGGTCTACCTAACATTAGCCTTTCTAAGGGAGAATGCTCATCTTGTTCAGTGGATATGAATCTCAAGGAGAAGTATGATAAAGGGAATTATTCTTGAGCTCTAGTTATTCTTTAGCTAGTTCACATGGTTTTAGCAAGACCCTTTGCAGTGACTTCAATCAGCCAAGGCCACTACATCCTCATATTTGTTGATGACTTTTCATGATTCACTTGGGTCTATTTCCTTCATCACAAGAGTGAAGTAATTCATAAGCTTCAAGACTTCAAGACTCATGTTGAACACAAGTCAAGGAAATTCATTAATATACTAAGGGTGGAAAAGGAGAACAAATATGTGGATAGAAGACTTAGAGACTTTTGCATAATTGAGGGGATTGATCTTTAGAACCCACCAACATTCTGTCCGCATAAGACAAATGTTGCAACTATGAGGATTAGGACTTTCAAGACCATGGAAATTTTCATGATCAAAGCCAAGTCTCTTGATCCTACATTAGAAGTTGAAGCCATTAGTAGTGCTACTCACATACTTAATAGGTCTCCTCATAATGCCTTAGATAGGAAGACTCCTTTTGAGGCATTGTGCGGCAGAAAACTAGTTGTATGTCACCTTAGAGTCTTTGGTTGTCCAACATGGGCAAACCTATCTTCCAAGAGTTGTAAGGGACTAACACCTAGGCCTTTTACCTTTATTGGTTATGAAGACAATGTAAAGGCTTACAAACTTATGGATCCAGAGACTCACGAGATCTTTGTGGAGAAGGATGTTCACTTTGAGGAAAGTTCACCTAGCTTATCCTCTAATCCTCTTTGGACATCATACATAGTGGAAATTGATAGTGGCATAAGTACATGGGGTTTTGTCAACAGTTGTAGTGAGAGGTCACATCATCCTAGTCCACATGCTTACATTGCCATAGTGAAAGGTCCATCACAACATGGTACATCTCGTCTTCCAACCCTAGCTTTAGTTGACTTGGGAGACAAACTTGAGGATTCACATCTTCTCATTAATGGAGGTAATTCTTCTATAGTTTTTATGAGGGCTCACTCTAACCCTCATATCCATTCTATTGGGACTAAAAATTGCATGCTTCATTTTTAGTCACATTTCAAAAATTTTGAATCAAATCAAGCCCTATGAATGCTCACATTTGCATGTGTACTCGATTGTGCCTTTGAAGCCCCCTAATGTGTTTAATGTTTCTAACACCCTCTATGTAGCCCGTCCACATGTTCCATGATGTTAGATCGATGTTATGAGCTATTTGGAAAAGTCTTGATTTGAGTTGTTGTCAATTCTGCATTTTCATCCAAGTATCAAACAGCAACAAGAGGCCTTGTTTGCATCTGAATATCTCACACCCAGAATTGTCTCATGACTCGCCACTTTTGGAATATCTAATATCCATATCCAAGAGCCTATGTTTCAGATTTTGAGTCATTTTGAGTTTATTTGATTAGGTTTCAAACCCCTCAAAGTTGGCAGTTTAATGTTTTCATGCTGATACACTGTGCAAAATTCTAGGAAGCCCTGTTCGACCATTGATATCTTTGACCCAGTTGACCCAAATGAAGGAATTATTTTTGTATTGTGTTCTAGGGGTCAAACACTTCATATGTTCAAATTTTGAGGTCATGATGAATCCATTTGATCAATTTGCTAACATGATTAAAAACCCAGTTTGCATTGTTTTGTTATGGCTAAGGTATCAAGATTGATTCGCACCCCTATTCGGCACATTATAACTTTGATTCTGTGATTGGTAAGCCTAAGTGAATTGTACCATTGTGTTGTGTCCTGAAAGTCCTTGATGTATGCCAATTCTTAAGTCATGATGAGTACATTTGCATACTTTAACATGTCTGTACATTTTTCAAAAAAATTACTTTTTGACATATTTGCCAGTTAAAATTTCCAAGTACCTATTTTTAGAAATTCGCCAAATGCTTCCTATGATTCGTCATGAGCCCAAACCATAGAATTATTTTTGCCTCATAGCAAAGAACTTATATCCTAGTTTTCAAAACCCCAAGCGATCAATAACCCAGTTTTATAATGCCAAACCCGAGCCAAGTTTATGTTTTTTAACATTGTTTGCCTGTAGGATAATTGAAGTATGGATGTTCGGCAATTAAAATCTTTTGATTGGGAATTCATCATGGGCTGATAATTTTCAATATGTAGAGTGTGTAGGATTGAACACTCATGTTGATTTTTGTGGCTTGGTTATTGATTGAATCAGTTTTTAAGGCCACCTAGCAGGCCTCCAGACACAAATTCACAGTTTGCAGGCAAGAAGTGAAATGAGTTTTTAATGATCAGTTAGTGCTCAAAATTAATTCTAGTGAGTATCAGATGGTCAATGGATCAATTTGATGGATCAATCATTTGAAGACAAAATTGTTTTAGCCAGACCCACCTTGGGTCCGACTATTCTCATCAAATTGCAAAATCATAATTTCAGAGTAAAAGCAATTGAAGGAGATATTAAAGCAAAGCACCATGAAACAAAGGACTTCAAGAGTCTTGAAAATTGGATGTTGCCTTTCCCTGCACAACATTGGAGAGTTTAATTAGTTTCATTTAAATGCCAAATTGACCTTATCCAAAAGTTGTGGGATTTGAAAAACATAAAAGAGGGATGCATATAGCTACTTTATACAAGGTAGTTTCATGCAACAGATATAATTTTTAGATTTATGAGAGCTGATAATATGCAAAATGTTTTAGCTATGGCTTTGAGATTTGAATAAATTAGTCTCCCAATAGCATCTCAAACCACAATGGAAGAAGTCAGCAACATGAATAAAGTTTAAATTGCCTTGACAAAGGTTTAAAGAAAACGTTGCAAATGTTTTGACTAACTTTTCTTTTGCAATCCACCCAGCTCCACATCTGAAAAGGAGGTTATTTATGCATATTTGATGAAACATAGTGGATGAAAGCTATTGAAGATGGGGTAGACATAACTCAAATGGCTAAATCACAACTGGCAAAGAGAATAAGGAAAAAGCAACAGCTACTGGATACAGATCCACTTAATGCTAGTATTGACAAGAAAATGGAGTGCAATTCTTTGGAGTTGATGTGTATCTTTTTTACAAACATAGTGATCATCCTCTACTTTTGTACAAAGGTCCCAAGAAAATTATCTCTTGACTCAATATCAAATCTACAAAGAGCAGTAAGACAACAGTTGCAGGGGACTAAGGAAGGCCCACAATAGGGAAAAATGCATCCAATAAAAAAAGAGGCATATGCTTAAACAGATTATAATTTCTAAAATTGGAAATATATAATAATATTAGATAAGAACATGGAGGACTTGGTGAGCCTATTTTAGCCTCAAATCCCTCATTTCCAATAAACTTTTATTTCAAGTCATTATTTAGTCTTCCAGGAAATAAACATTTCGTGCCCGCTAATAAATCTTTTGCCTCATTGTGCCATAAAAAGATGGCTTAAAATGAATGTGCTTGGAAAAGGAAAATTATGACAAGATAATTAAAAGGCATCATGTTTAGAAGAAGACACGCATAAAAGGAAGTTGTCAAAGAGTCTATGGAAAGGGAGCAGCTCACGTCAACTAAAGACCACATGCTTGAAGCAAGCTTCCAGCAAGAAAAAGGGAGTGACCACTGATATAGGAGAGACCACAGGTAAGTAAAAAATGTAATCAAAGAATTAAACCCACGTTGCAAAGAATAGGAAAGATGTTCTACAGCAGGGACATGTAAAAGAACAAACCTGTGCATATAAAACTGGAAGTTGCAATCAAAGATTCACCCCATGGAGAGAGCAATACACTCACTTGGGACTCAAGAGGGAAATGAGGAAACCATTTGCAGGAGCCATCCATGCAGATAAGAAGGAATATGTGACAGGAAAGCCTATTGTGGTTTATCCCACATTGGCTAGACAAAAACAATTTTAATAGTTGAAATACTATTCTTTGCATAGTGCATAATATCATAAGATAATGGGGTTTTTTGAAGCCTGTGCTGAACGTGGGCCCAGTGATGTCATTAGAAGGAAAGACAATGTGCAATATTTTAAATGAAAAAGAAAACAAGCTATAGGCGATCGAAAAATGAAAGAATCCAACACCTCGCTACTTTTCTAGCTGAGAAATTTCAAAAAATTCGGCTAACGAGGTAGCGAGTTACCGAAAAACCTCCAAAATTTGGCAAGGATCAAAGTACAATGTGGGTCCCACCTATAGATCTTTTGATGAATCAAGCAATGACAAGTAGAAGCCAACAGGACTCAAGAATGATGACAGGACACATAAAATGGAGATTGAAGGAGATGTTGCCATGTGGCACATCTGGTGGTTCTCGTTATCTCGCTAACTGAAGTTTCTCACTGGTTAAGCATGGTGAAGTAGTAAAAAGATGACACGTGGTGGATGATGTAGACCATGTAGGCCAATCATAGAGTGACACATGGCACTTGGTCAACTAAAGTTTGACCCCAGATTCAGAGGATAAGGGAAAATTTCAAAGGAATTAAAAAATAATTTTTTTCTTAGTGGGCAGTAAGTGTGCACGTTCAAAATTTTTTTTAATTCAAAAGGTCATTTTTACAAACTCTAAACATTAGAGATTTTAAATTTTTTAATTTTTAAAATCTTAAGTTGCAAGTCTGAGTTTTCAACCAGAGGGGACTATTTTTCAAATGAAGATTTTTGGCTTTTTCGAGAGGCTATATATGCCTTATCATATACTGCCAGAATCGTAAGAATCTAAATTTTCCATTTTTGAAGTTAGTTTTTGTACAGGTACTTCCTAGTTTGAGTTATAGGTAGAAATGTGAATTTTGGGGCTTTCTTAATGGAATGGGTGAAAACTAAAAATTCAGTTAGAGGATCAGTAAAACTTGGTGAGAATGCAGTTGGAATTCACTTTTCTCACATTCACTCAATTTAACCCAATTTTTCCCAAGCATTTACAGGGGTTCTCAGATATTTTGGTGAATCACACAATTTTAATCATTTAGAAAGTGATATTTTGCAAGTTTTCCAATTGCAGGAGATTGAATTCCAAGTGGACACTTGTCATTCTGAAATCAGATTCGAGAATTGATCTGGGCTATATCATTCTTTCTTTCTATCATTGTAAGGGTTCTAGTTTTTTGTTACTGTGAAACCATTGTTGGTAGGAAATCTTCAGTCCTTCTGGGAGACCACTTTGTTGGATCCAAATCTGTGATTCCACCTTCATTCTTTAGCATTTTTCTCTTATGTGAATAGAAAATGTAAAGATAATACAGATAGTTCTGAGATGTTAGGTTGTTTCATGCATTTGAATGTATAGTTTCAAGGAAATGAATACATATGAGCAGTAATTTCACTAGTTTCATTTTGGTTCTTGTCTCCTGTCTCAGCAATCTATAAGTCTTATGTGGTTTTGGAACAAAGATCTGAGACCCATTTGCATCCCTTTCAGGTTGTATGTTTGATGTATTTTGCTGTTGGACCAAAGGGCCAAGTAAATGCTTGATATGTTTAAACAAGGTTACTAGTTACTTGAGAAGGATATTGTATGAGAATGAGACTTGAATGAACACTAATTTCTGAATCACAAGGTGATTAGATAGATCTGATGCTGGGTATACAAGATATGTTCCAATGTCATAGATGTATGTTTTAAATTCATGGGATTGCCCAATGGATTAGGCACTAATCAGTTATAGGATCACTTGTTATACTTTTGCATATTTGAGGATTTGTTGAAACTCAACATCAATAATCAAACACTTTTCCCCTTTCATGTTGAAGAGCTATAATAGAATGCCCTCACTCAGCGTTATGAGGTTCCTAGATCTACATTTAGCTACTATAGATTGATGGTATTTCATGAGTTATCAAGAGAAATAAGGGTTTTATCTGCTTCATATTAGATTCAGTGTATGCTTTGATAACTGGTACCATATAAAGAATCTATAGGTCTACCCACCTAGGTTTTGTAGAGCCTGAAGAAGAAGAAGGGTCTAGCCTTATAGTTGGCTTGGTGTCTGAATGGGCATGTTGAAAATGGGAGTTAGCTGCCCCTAGATGTGTTTTATTCTCATTAGGGTAATTGAAAATCAGTAACATTTTCAAACACCAACACATTCTTTGCATGATCAATCTACATAGGTTGGCATGATTGTGGATCCTTATGAACAACAATTAGTGGAGGTCACTTTGTCAGTTGAGGAGATAGATGGTTTAGTGGAATAGGTTCAACAGACATCCTTGCTAGATCCACATTCATTCCTTTTAGCATAGTTGGAAGGGGCAAGCATCAACATTAGCATAGGGATAGTTGAGCAGGTTTTAGGGCCACCGTACATCTTTAGGATTGTACCTTTGCTTTTGTTTCTTCCTAAGGGGAGGAACACCATACTACATTCTTGGACCAGCTTCTTCATCGTAGCAGCTTTCACTTGTTGGCATTCTTCTTTGTGGGGGGGTGGGGGGGAACTCTCTTCCTTCTCTCATTCTCTTATGTATATATTGGATGCATGTAATAATAGGGGGGTCTTAATTACTCCATCCATCCATGCATCCTCTTTTATCTCTCTTTTTGGGGGAGGGCTTTTCCATGAGGTTTTTCATCTTTCCCTACTTTATGAGAGATTGCATTTTCATTATGTACATGGATACCTAATATGGCATAGTAGCTAGGTCCCATCTTGCATCTTCATCCTAGTTTTTGTAAGCTTAAGAGCAATCCCCTAAGTTTCACTTAAGGGGGGTTGTTGGTGTAAATACATATGCACTATTTACACTTACTTAAGTTTACTTAGGTTAATGCATTATTTTATTTCTAAGAAACTTAGGAGTTCGCACACCTTTTTGAGTTGTCAAGTAGACAACATAGGAGTATGAAACTCTATTTTAGCACATGGCATCTACAACACTAATTTTCACTTTACACCCTTGTAGGCTTATCCTCTCATCATTGCACATACTTTCATGCTTAATGGAGGATAACCCATATCTAGTGGACATGTGCCTCATTGTATGACATATCATGATGCTTACTACAAGGCATTCTAGATGTATCTCAGAGGCCTTTATTTATAGGCACTCCGAGTGTACTCTTATCATGGTATATTGAATATATCATCATTCTGATCATACTCTCTCTCTTAATCTACATTTGTGCTTGTGTTTGAGTTCTTAGTTCCTTGGTGAATTTTTTCTTTAGGAAAATTCTTACAAAACCATCTCATACTAATTCATAATTTATTTCCACTCCCTAGCTTAATGGAATGAAGAGATGCCAAATAAGAAGATGTCATCAACAAATTACTAGATAATTTGTGGTGGGCATAGGGATGTAGGTTTGACACCTTTTATTCTACCAAAGTTAGCCATGATCACTATATTTTTTCTCAACACCTCTACTACAATGATGAATAGGTAAGGTGATAGGAGGTCACCTTGTCATAGACCTTGGGAGGAAAAAATGAGTCTACCAGGGTCCCCATTAACAAGAACCAAAAATATGATAGTCTTCACAACACTCCTAATAATTCTGATAACATTCTCATTAGAACCTAGATTATTCAAGGTAGAAAAAATAAACTACCTCTTGACTTGATTATTATCCTTGGAAATTTCAAGTTTAAGGGTCATACCTAGGTTCTTTCTCCTTTCCATAGAAGGAATTACCTCATGTATGGGTATGACCACATCAAGGACCTGTTCCTCTAACACAAAACTATTCTATTGTAGTCCTATAAACCTATCAAGTAGGGGCTTGATGAAATTAACCATAATCTTGGCAAGAACTTTATAGATCATGTTGTAGAGACTAATGGGTTTATAATCTTCCAAATGTCTAGGATCATCTATCTTAGGAACTAGAATTATTAAGTTCCTTCAACAACTTGCTATTTTTTATGAAGTCATTAGCCATGTGAAGCACCTCATACTTAACAATATCCTGGAGTTACTAAAAATAGGTAAGGGGAAACCCATTAGGTCCTAGGGCTTGGTATTGATTCATACTAAACATTTTCTTTCTAATCTCCTCCTCCTTGACCTTACCAATCATGGCCTCAGTCATCTAGTTATTCACCACTGAATGAAATTACTTTAAAATATTATTTTTCATGTTACTACTGACTTGAATGATAGGGGGATTGTAGATTTCCTAGAAATAGTCATTTACCTTATCTTCTATCCCCTCTACTTCCATTATATCCTGACCATTATCATCAACCAACATGTTTATGGTGTATAGTTAGTTTTATTATTATTGTGATTTTAACAATTTTATAGGTATTACTAGTCTAAAACTAATCCTTATAGTGGGGACATTATAGTGGTATCAGAGCATGATCTTGCCATCCTATAGGGTTAAAAAAGATCTATAAAAATATTTTATATCAAAGATGAATGTACAAAGTCAATGACTATTAGAAAGGATTCAACCATTTCCATGATAGCAACCTAAGCATTTGGATTAGAATAAATATATATTTAATTTAGTTGGCATTAAGTTATGTTTGTCATTAGTGACAACACTTATTCATAATTCTATATGGTTACTGAGTTCATCATTCAATCTCTAGTGTTTTCCAAGCAATTCAATGGGTACTAGGTTTCACAATTCATACCGAGCATTCCAGTGGCTACCAAGTGAATTCAAGTAGTGTGAAGTCTAGTAGTTTAGACCATGTAGTTCAATTCTTACCAAGCAATTAGTGGTTACTAAGCTTCGTAGTATTTATCGAGTCATCAGTCCCTGTGATGTGAAGCCAATGTTAAATGAGTGATGGGATAAGTAGAGTTTACCAAGTGAAAGAAAGGTAAACATAGTATTTAGTTTTTACTAAGTTACAAGCCTCTACTTCTACCAAATGCATGATGATTTTGAGTAATGCAATAGACGTTGAGTATCAAAAGTTCACCTAGTTAGGTTTTTGAACCCGAGTTTCTACATTTGGGTTAACTTAGTAATATTGGTGTTAACTTGTGTTTTGGTTGAACTTGAAATTATGAGAATTGGGATGATATATATGTAATGTCTTGTATCATACCCAAGAAGAATGAAGATAGTAATTTTTTGTGAAGAGTAAAAGTGAATTTGATGATCAAGATGTGAATGTGAATCAAAAGTAGAGAAAAGTACTCAACAAGGTTAAATCAAGTGCAGTCAAGTTTTATTTATCACAAAGAGGTGATTAGCATTTCAAGGATCTAATCAAAAATTTAGTTGTAAGTTAGATCTATTGTTTCATCCTAATAGGTGAATCAAATTCAAATCCTTTAACAGGGTAGACTTAATAGTCTTTTCTTAAATCTCTTAATAGAGTGCATACTTCATTGGATGTTTATAAAATATCTAACAAGGTGGACCTAGCAGTCCTAATTGATCCTAGCAAGGTTGATCATCAGAAGTGATCATTGTAAGCCTTAACAAGCCAACTTTATATTGCAGTATTAAAGTTTTGTTGGTATCATCCCCAACCCAATTTTATTTTCTTATTAGAAGATTTTTACATCACCAAATATTGTGTTTAAAGTGTTTTGTGGCTTTCAATTTCTCATGTAGTAGATTAGATCAATTAATGGTGAATGGATTATGTTGTTAAGTGTTGAATTTGTTAAAAGTTTTGAGGTTATTGATTCACCCCTCCCCTCTCAGTAACCTATCCAGTCTTGATTATTTCCAACAATTGGTATTAGGGCTTTGTCATTCTTAGGATAAAGTTTGATAGCTTGAGAAAAGATCAAGGACAATGGAGATATTGAGACTTGACAATGCTATTGACAATGAGAAGCTAGATCTAGAGATGTCCATAGCTCAACTCAAGGAAGCAAAAGAGAATCTTTCCTAATCCCTAAAAAGAAGGAAGGAACTTGTAAAATAGATGAATGACCACCAATATGTTGAAGAAAATATTGAAGACCTTTTCCCTTCAAGTAATTCAAATGAAACAAATGAGGCAATTAAACAACTCCTAGAAAAGAATGGCTCCCTAGAAGAAGAGGTAAGAAAATTGAAAAGAGAACAAGAAAATCAATCAATAAGATTTTGTGAAATTTTGGAATAGAGAAATAAGGCAAATGAAGACTTGGAGTCAAGGAATAATGAAACTCAAAATCAATCGTATCAACAAGAAAGTCTTATCAATCAACTCTCCAATGCAAATGAGGAAATCATAAGTCTGAGATCTAAAAATGAAAGGTTAAGGAATGATTTAAGCATTGAAAGACAAATCAATGAAAGATTGAAAGTTCATCTAAATTTTGAGAAGCAACTAAATGAAAGAATAATGAAATTTCAAGCAAACATGGATCAATTAAATTAGCAAAATGAGCAGAATCTCTATAAGCAAAAGGGTAAAGCAAGACTTGGATACAAAGAAGAAGGTGAATCCTCCAAACAATATGCTCAAAGGAATCAAAGACCTGCTTGCAATCACTATGTTAAGATAGGTCATACATCAAATAAATGTTAGAGAAATGGACAAGAAAAATTTGATTGAAAATGCTACAATTGTAGTCAACATGGTCATAAAGCTAATGAATGCAAGGAGAAACCAAAGTTTGAAGGAAAATGTCACAAATGTAAGAAACAAGGTCATAAGGCATCTAAATGTAGATCTAAACCATTCAATATAGCTAAACAATTTGTAAAGGCAATATTTGGTTGGGACTACAATACTTGGTGTATATGTCATTACTATGGAGAATATGAACACGTTGGCATAAACTATGCAAGGCATCACTTGAGAAGAAAAGATACTACAATAAGATGTTACACATGCACTAAACTTGGCCATACAACTAAGAATTGCATGAATATAGGTAGAGTTGAAGATGAAATGAAAGCTAAAGATGATAACATTAGGAAGTGGATGAGATAATAGTGGATTCCCAAATCTATCAAGAAAGCTAGTTCAAGTGATGATGGTCATGTCACTCAAAAAGTGGGTGAATCCACCATTTCCAATTAAGTACTTGAGGAAGAACTAGAACTGTATTCTTAGGGTCATATCTCAAATAGTTCCAGTAGAAGGAAGCAAAAGATCAAAATTAGTATTCCAAATATAGAGGGATCACAAAAGGTCACCATCAATTTTCACTAAGCAAGGTTAGGTCATACCAAGTGAGGTCAAGAGTAATAGACTTTTGTTTGGCCACCGAGTAACAAGGTTCTACAGAGCAATCTGAACAGATAGTGGATGATAGCCTATCAATCACTATGGAATTATGGCTCTCATTGTACTGAGAATTACTAGGAAATTTTCATTAGAAAGGAAAAATTTTGATTTCATTTTCATTGCTAATTTAGTATATTTAGAGCAGAGTGATTTGCAAAGAATTCAAGCAATCTTGAGCAGAATTTGCAATGAAGATTTTTGAGGAATTTCCTTAGTCTATTGAGTGATCATTGCATCCACCAATAGTAGCAGCAAGGTGAAGAAAGAATTAGAGATGTTGGTACAAGGTGTCAAATGTAAGGCTTCAAATTTCAAACTGGTACTAGCAATTACAAAATCACTCAACCCCAATGGAGCTCAGTCAAAAATTCCACAAAAGGTACTCCTTATGAATGATATTCGTACTCATTTCAAATGTGTTGTATAAGAAATTAGAATCCTAGAAATAGATAGTGCCTTAGGAAAATTGTGTTTGGATGGAACCCTTTAGCCTAAGCATAAACATCTAGAGGAGAAAGGCTTGACCCACATTCCACACCTGCCAAGAATAAGATCAAATGGATTAGGTATATTTTGAGCCTAGTGCATAATGGTCATTTTTGGTTAGAGCAACTAGTCTTGATAATGAAGAAGATGATTCACAAAATCATAGGTCTCCTTATGCTCAATAAGGTTAAAGTTACCAAAACCCTAGGTCAAGATGAGCTACAAAAGAAATCCCTAGCCGAGTGGGATCATAGAGGATTAAAGATTAGCAATGTATCTAATGTGGAACTTAGGTTTAGTATTCATATTATTGCACATAAAATATATAGCTCTGGTCAACTGAATAGTGTGTCGTGTAAGGCTGTGGACCTAGCTTACAAGTTAGTAAAGAATAATTTTGAATATGATTTAGCAAATTTAATGTTGAAACACTTGAACAAGAACATGGAAAACGTCATAACCTTGAAGAATAATGCGTGTAAATTTGGTTCTTTGTTGACTTGATTGTTCTTTTATGTTCAAAATTTTTTTCCCTCCAAAGGAATAGTGGTATGGAGGAAGGATACTTCAGTTTTGTACCAAATTAATGAATCTATTAGAGAAATGGGTGAGAATTTAGACAGTATAATGGACAACTATTTTGAAGCCTTTAAGGAAAAGATGAATAATAGGCTCCAGATTCTACCAAAATTAGTTGAATATTACAAGGCTGATGTTTGTTTCATAGTTGACTATGACAAGGTATACATTTAGGTAGTAGGGCCCAAAATAGTATGGGTGAAACCTCTTCCATATGAGGTTAATATTGAGAAGCATATTTCTTATTCAAAAATAGTGATCCATGATAACAACTTTTCAATTACAAATCATATGGTTAAACTCTCAATAGAAGTTCAAGTTGCATTTCATAACTACAAAATTTTGCAAGAAAACTAGGATAAGACATTAGCTCTTATTCTTAAGGTACACTCTAAGTTTCTCTCACATTTTATTGTCTCTATATAAGTATGTTGTGTATAAATGTTTGGCATTTTTTGTCAAAAAGGGGGAGAGACATATGTACAAAAGAAAAAGGGGAGAGACTTGTGCATAATAATAAAGAGAGGAATTAAGAAGAAGAAATATTTGTGTATACAAGCAGTATGATATTATATGGTATGTACATTGTATGGGAGATATATGTGCAAATGCATTAGAAAGACAAATTTTGAAAAACTAAAAAATTAGCATGGCCTTGTACATAAATTTTGGCTAATAAGTGTTTTTGTCACTAATGCCAAAAGAAAAGATTGTTGGGATTAAGTTATGTTTGTCATTAGTGACAACATTTATTCATAATACTATATGGTTACCAAGTTCATCATTTAGTCTCCAGTGTTTTTCGAGCATTCCAGTGGCTACTAATTGAATTTAGGTAGTGTGAAGTCTAGCAGTTTAGTTCTTACCAAGCAGTTAGTGGTTATCAAGCTTTGTAGTATTTACAAATTCATCAATTCCTATGATGTGAAGCTAGTGTTAACTGAGTGATGGGATGAGTAGAGTTTACCAAGTGAAAGTAAGGTAAACATAGTATTCATTTTTTAT
This sequence comes from Cupressus sempervirens, assembly GCA_028749045.1. Classification (NCBI taxonomy): domain Eukaryota; kingdom Viridiplantae; phylum Streptophyta; class Pinopsida; order Cupressales; family Cupressaceae; genus Cupressus; species Cupressus sempervirens. The sequence continues at coordinate 1,038,935,755 of CM053785.1, read as the reverse complement.
CGAGTTACACTACATCTTTTGAGTCTCCAATGTTCACCAAGTTCGAAGCTACATTGAGTCATTAGTATGGACTGAGCCTCTACTTCTACCAAATGCATGACGATGCCAAGTAATGCAATGGACACCAAGTATTAGAAGTTCACCTAGTCAGCCTTTTGAACCTGAGTTTCTACATTTGAGCTGACTCAATAATATTGGTGTTAACTTGTGTTTTGGCCAACCTTGTAATTATGAGAATTCGGATGATATATATGTAATGTATTATATAATACCCAAGTAGAATGAAGATAGAAACATTTTGAGAAGAGTAAAAGTGAATGTGATGATTAGCATGCAAATGTGAATTAGTAGCAAAGAAAAATATTCAGCAAGGTCAAATTAGGAGTAGTCAAGTTTTATCTATCACAAAGAGGTGATCAACATTTCAAGGATCTAATTAGCAATTCAGTTGTAAGTTAGATCTATTGTTTCATCCTAATAGGTGAATTAGATTCAAATCCTTTAGTAGGGTAGACTTAATAGTCTTTTCTTAAATCTCTTAACATAGTGCATACTTCATTGTATATTTGTAAAATATCTAATAAGGTGGACCTAGTAGTCCTAATTGCTCCTAATGGGGTAGATCATTAGAAGTTATCATTGTAAGCCTTAAGAGGTGAACTTTACATTGCAATATTAAATTTTTGTGGGTATCATCCCCACCCCACTTTTACTTTCTTATTAGAAGATTTTTGGGTCACCAAATATTGTGTTTAAAGTGTTTTGTGTTTTTTAGTTTCTCATGCATGTAGTAGATTAGATGAATTAATGGTAAATGGATTATGTTGTTAAGTAATGAATTTTTTAAAAGTTTTGAGGTTACTGATTCACTCTCTCCTCTTAGTAACCTAGCTAGTATTGATTATTTCCAACAATTGGTATCAGAGCTTTGTGGTTCTCAGGATAAAGTTTGATAGCTTGTGCAAAGATCAAGGATAATGGAGATATTTAGACTTGAGAAAGCTATTGAAAATGAGAAGCTAGATCTGGAGATGGCCATAGCTCAACTCAAGGAAGCAAAAGAACATCTTTCCCAATCCCTAAAAAGAAGCAACTCACAAAATAGATGAATGGCCACCGATATGTTGAAGAAAATATTGAAGACCTTTTCCCTTCAAGTAGTTTAGATGAAGCAAATGAGGCAATCAAAGAACTCCTAGAAAATAATGGCTCCCTACAAGAAGATGCAATAAAATTGAAAAGAGAACAAGAAATTTAGTCAATAAGATTGTGTGAAATTTTGGGATAGAGAAATAAGGCAAATGAAGACTTGGAGGCAAGGAAAAATGACATTCAAAATCAATCCTTTCAGCAAGAAAGTCTTATCAATCAAATCTCCAATGAAAATGAGGTAATCATAAGTTTGAGATCTAAAAATGAAAGGTTAAGGAATGATTTAAGCATTGAAAGACAAATCAATGAAAGATTGAAAGTTCATCTAAATTTTGAGAAGCAACTCAATGAAAGAATAATGAAATCCTAAGTAGACATATATCAATTAAATCAGCAAAACAAGTAGAATCTCTATAGATAAAAGGGTAAAGTAGGACTTGGATATAGAGAAGAAGGTGAATCCTCTAAACAAGGTGCTCAAAGGAATCAAGACCTAGTTGTAATCACTATGGTAAGATCGGTCATACATCAAATAAATGTTGGAGCAATGGAATGGTAAAATTCAATAGAAAATGCTACAATTGTATTCAACATGGTCATAAAGCTAATGAATGCAAGGAGAAACCAAAGTTTAAAGGTAAATGTCACAAATGCAAGAAACAAGGTCAGAAGGCATCTGAATATAGATCTAAACTATTCAATCTAGTTGAACAATTTGTAAAGGCAATATTTTGTTGGGACTAAAATATTTGGTGTAGATGTCATTACTATGGAGAATATGGACATATTGGCAAAAATTGTGCAAGGCATCACTTGAGAAGAAAAGATATTACAATAAGATGCTACACATGCACTAAACTTGGCCATATAGCTAAGAATTGCATGAATATAGGTAGAGTTGAAGATGACAAGAAAGCTAAAGCTAATAACATCAAGAAGTAAATGAGGCAGTAGTGGATTCCCAAATCTACCAAGCAAGCCAGTTCAAATGATGATGGTCATGTCACTCAAGAAGTGGGTGACTCCACCATTTCCAATTAAGTTCTTAAGGAAGAATTGGGACTTTATTCTCAGCATCATATCTCAAACAGTTCCAATGGAAGGAAGCAAAAGATCCAAATAAGTATTCCAAATATAGAGGGATCACAAAAGATTATCATTAGTATTCACTGAGCAAGGTTAGGTCATACTAAATGAGGTCAAGAATAAAAAAGTTTTCTTTGGTGGCCAAGTTACAAGGTTCTACAGAGCAATCTGCACAGATAGTGGATGATAGCCTATCAAGCACTATGTCATTATGGCTCTCATCATGCCAAGCATTAATGGGAAATTTTCATTAAAAAGGTAGAATTTTGATTTCATTTTCATCGTGAATTGAGTATATTCAGAGTAGAGCAATTTGCAGAGCATTAGAGCAATCTTGAGCAAAATTTGCAACGAAGTTTCTTAGTCTGTTGAGTGATCATGGCATCCACCAAAAACAATAGCAATGCAAAGAAAGGATTAGAGATGTTGGTGCAAGGTATCGAATGGAAGGCTCCAAATTTTAAATTGGTACAAGCAATTGCAGAATCAATTGACCCCAATGGAGCTTAGTCACAAATTCCACAAAAGGTACTCCTTATCAATGATATTCATACTCATTTCAAGTGTGTTGTGCAAGAAATTGGAACCTTGGAAATGGATAGTTCCCTAGGAGAATTGTGTGTGGATGGAACCTTTAAGCCCAAGCATAAACATCTAGAGGAGAAAGGCTTGACCCACATTCTGCACCTGCCAAGAAACTTTCAAGTAAAATGAATTAGGTATATTTTGAGTTGAGTGAATAATAGTTTGTTGTGGTTAGAGCAGCTAGTCTTCATAATGAAGAAGATGGCTCATAGAATCATGGCTTTCCCTATGCTCAATAAGGTTAAAGTTACCAAAACCATAGGTTGGGATGAGCTAGAAAAGAAAACCCTAGCTGAGTGGGACAATAGAAGATTAAAGATCAGCAATGTATTTGATGTGGAACTAAGGTTTGGTATTCGTGTTTATGGATTATATTTGTTTAATTATATTTATGAATTTTTTAATATTAATGAATTATACTTGTGGATAATATTGTGTTAGCTCATGGGGTTAAAACCATTAAGATTAATGAGACTTGAAGCTTGGGGTTAAAATGAGGTTAAAGTAGAGGGTATAATAATATAGTTAATTTTGTTATTTTTTTGATAACCATTATTTTTCAGGTATTATGTGTCCTAAATGAACCCTAGTAGTGGGGATATTACACTTTTCATGTTTGTCAAGTTGATTATGTGATATGGAGGTCAAGTTTTAGTTCAGTTATAGAGGTGGTTGTCATAATTTATGTCAGAACCTTCCTCTTGTTAAACACATTATATAATGTGTTATTTTGGTTGGAAATAATGCTTTGGTATTTTTTTTAATTATTCATTTTGTTGTTTTTTTCATAATAGGATGAGTTTTCACTTGCTAGAGATGGATGGTTGTCCAGTTTTATTTTAGTCAGCACAAGCATAGTTGGAGAAAGTGTCTTTGTGTTGAGAAATTCTAACATGCATCAATGTTGAATTAATTCACATGTATGACTTAAAAATTGATCAACAATGATTCCAAAGATCAAACTCAAAGATGCCATGGTTGATCTACTTCTAGAGCATCTACAATAGAGTATTTACAATAATTAGATTGCACAAGTTGCTATATTTTGTGCTGATGGTTCAAATAACTGTCTTTTTTTCAGGAAGCTATGTGGACTTCTATTGGAGTTTATTGTAGGTAGATTTGTGTATTGATCTCATGAACACTTGAGAAAGGGGAACCCTATTGAATCACTTGAAAAGTATGTAAGAATTTTCTAGTGTCTATGTATGCCATGAGAAAATCCCTCTAATTTATGGTAAGTGAACCATGTCTTTTAAGAAAGAGAAGATTCTAATGGAGAATGGTTTCAAGAAAGGAATATCAAGTAAAAAAATGAACACATTTTTCTGCCCATACTCTTTATAGTGGGTAGAGGATGGGATGATACTTCTAAACAAGCTTCAAAAAATAACACCCACTTCAGTTGTGAATCATTTTCCCAGTGTAGAAAAATAGTGTGTGAAGATTATAGTTGTATCTCTCATAACTATCTTCATTTAATCACATAATGTCGAGTGAGATCATTTGATAGAAAATGTGAAAGCTTGTGCTGAAGTATGGGACCTATTGACCTTTGTTGAGGAATGTGATATTGATCTCCAAGATGTTGAAATAGTACTCCTTGATGATCTCAATAGAGACAAGGATCAAGTTTGCAGGGCTATAGATAGGGGGTTCTACAAGACATAAATAGGGTGCACATTTTTTTCCTTTCATTGTCAAGATTCATAAAGGGTTTTGGAGGATCAATTAAATGAAAGTAAGGGATTTCTCAAAAGAGAGAATTTATTGGGAGACTACAAGGAGGAGGTTTCTAAAGATTTAAGTTATTCCAAGCACTAGATGGAAATAGCGCTGAGCTATGCCCTCTACAAATTATGTGAATCGACTTTGGATCAAGATATTGAAGATTTTGTGGAATGGACACAAAAATCTTTACAGAATATTCTATGTCCAAGCTACCACACATGCTCATAAAGAAATGTTGGAAATAGGCACAAGAGTTTGAGGAAGATAAGTTATGGGAAGAACCTCAACTCATTGGAAATTACAAGAGGATGATGCAAAAATGGAACCTCAAACTAGTAGTGAGTACCACAAAGTAATGATAAGTCAAAGAAATGATGCCAACTAAATGTCTCCTTGATCCTAAATTATATTTTCTCTATGTGAATAATTACATTTGCATTCATTGCTTGGAAGTCTATTATACTATATCACTATTTAGATAAACCATGTTTGTCAAAGGAAACTTTATCTAATGATTTTTTTATAATGTATACAATTAGATAGTGCTAAGTTCAAATATTATATAATATTAAAAGAATATAAAGTATGTCCAATATATGACACATTTTTACTAAATAATCTTCTTGAGTATTTCAAGAAAAATAAATATTAGTTTTCTTTGACCACATAAACATAATAGTCAATGTGTGTGAGAACATTGAATAATTATGATAAGCTAGATTTTCCTAGATTAAGTTGTCTATAAAAAATTCTCATATAAATTCTATAAAAGAAATATTTTCTTTGTTTATTTCATATTGGTGTTATTACATTAACCGTAGTTGTTAACAAACTTCTACAATATATTTATTTGGATATGTAGTTACAAAATTGCTTATGATTTTTGTAATGCCTATTTCAAGGCTTTGTTTGAATGATTAGAATGTATCAAATATAATTTTGAATACTTCAATATTTTATAAGTTCTTGAGAAATGCAAAGGCTGATTTATGTCAACTCAAATGTAAAGAATGATGATGTTTGTTTGTGGTTGGAGAATGTGTGAAATAATGTTTCCTAACATTATATGTTGAGTCTTGCGATTTGATTACCTTATGGATTTAGGACTTTCTTTTTGTGATATTCTTCTGGTGACAAGCTAGTTTGAGAAGACATTTTAAGGGTGCGTTAATTATTTAAAAAAAATGTTATTAAATAATGACAACAATGAAGAAAAGTAACAAAAAAAGATTGTGAAGACATTCTTTCTCTATTTTAGAAAGAAAGAAGATTTTTTAACCTTCAAAAAGAAACTTCAATTTTTTTGAGGAATAAATCATTTTTTTTTCTATGTTGAGAAATTTTTCTCTTATCTTCAAGAGGTTATATATTTCTTCTTTATGAAGGCAAATGATAATGTTTTCGAGAGTTTTATTGGAGCAACAATGTTGAAGTTGGAGATGTAATAGAGTTTCTACTGAGAAATTAGATTACCAATACTTTCCCCATGGATGTTTACATGACATATTGTCAAGATCATGTATATTTATGTATTGTTGGTTGTGTTGTTAGTATTCATTATCTCTCTTAATACTTATTTGCATCTAATTTGTGTTGCAAGTTTATTATATCTAGTTAATGCTTCCACTTTCAAAACAAGTGGTATCTGAGCAATTTCTTTTTGTAGTGGTTGAGTTAGAATTAAGTGTTGGGATTTTTGCTGCGTCTAATGGAAAATGTTTTGAATGTGAGATTTGAGGTTGAAAAATTTAATGGAAAAAAAAATAATAACTTTGAGCTATGGAAACTCAAGACACATGATTTTTTAGTGCAACATGGATTACATAATGTATTAGCTAGAAATTAAACGAAATTAATAAATATGATATACCATGATTGGGAAGATTTGGACATGAGAGCCTTAATAACAATCTAATTGTGTTCAATAGATGAGGTTCTCTTTAATATTTTTGAAGAAGATACAACTATAGGTTTATGGGGTAGAATGGAGAGTCTTTATATGATAAAATCCTTAACAAACTAAATCTGCTTGAAGAGGGAACTGTATAGCCTTGGGATAAGGGAAGGTACAATATTTTTTATTTATTTAAATTTTTTCAATACAATAATTTGTCAATTGGGTAATATGGATGTAAAAAATGAAGATGGAGATAAAGAAGTTACATTATTATTTTCTTTGCTTAAATCCTGGAATTACTTAATTACTTCTATTAGCTTTAGTACAACTAACTCCCTTGAACTTGATTCTATTATGCAAGCTTTGTTGTCTAAAGAGGTGAGAAGGAAGTCTAATATAGAAACCTCCACATTGGAAGTAATGGTGACTAGAGGTTGTTTTATAGAAGAAGGGTAAGGTTTGATAGATAAATCTAGATCCAATTTAAGAGGTAAAAAGTGTAAGGGAAAGTCTTGGTATCGCAATAAAACAAGGAATATCAAGAAAGCTTGTTGGAAAAGAAAAGAAGAGAATGATGAATCCAAAATGAAAATGAGTCTAGCTAAGGAAAATTCAAGTATAGTTGGTGAAGTGTTATATGTTTGTAATATCTTATAAAATAAAGATGAAGGGATTTTAGATTCTGGTGCTTTTGATCACATGTGTCCACATAGGAGTTGGTTTTCTTCTTACCATCCTATTTATGGAGGTGCTATTTTTATGGGAAATAATGCTTCTTGTAAGACTATTTTTATTAGAATCAAGTGTTTGGTGGTTTAATGTATTATAAATATATTAATAGGGGTAAGACATTAACATGAACTAGAAGTAAAAAAGAATTTAATTTACTTAGGTGTTTTGGATTCTAGTGATTATAAATTCTCTTTTCAAGGTCGAGTTCTTAAAATGTCTAAGGGAATTTTAGTGGTGATAAAGGCTACAAAATTTGGAAATCTTTGTATGCTTGAAGGAAGTACATATGTCATTCATGTGATAGTTGTATCTAAGGAAAGTGATGAATCTACTTGTTTATGGCATCGATGATTGGGTCATATGAATGAGAAAGGGCTAAAGGTACTCATAAATCATAAGTTACTTCCAAACTTAAAATCTTTCAATTTGAATTTTGGCAAGCATTATGTCTTTGGAAAGAAATGTAGATGAACGTTTAAATATGGTAGTCACATAAGAAAAGGTATTCTAGACTATACCCATTCAGATGTTTTGGGTCCATCCTGTATAGTTTCTTTTGGGAGAGCATCATATTTTGTAGCATTTATAGATAACTACTCAAGAAAAGTATGGGTCTTTTTTATTAAAAGTAAATCTGATGTGTTTGGTATATTCAAAGAATTTAGAGTTTTTGCTAAAAAGAGTACAAATAAATCAATCAAGTACTTCAGAATGGATAATGGAGGTAAGTTCACATCTTTAGAGTTTGAGAATTATTTCAAAGAAGCTAGGATTGTAAGGCATAAAACCATAGTTTACACTCCTAAAAAAATGGTGGAGTTGAATGCATGAATATGACTCTTCTAGAGAGAGTAAGAAGTGTGCTCAATAATGCCAAATTGTAGTGAGAATTGTGGGGAGGAGTAGTTAATACAACATGCTATTTGGTAAATTGGTCACCATCAATTGCAATAGATTCCAAGATTCCTAAAGTAGTATGGATAGGTCATTTATGTGATTTTTCAAATCTGAAAATATTTTGTTGTGATGTTTATGGTCTTGTTTCTAAAAATCAGCATTCTAAGTTAGAAACCAAATAAAAGAAATACTCCTTTATTGGCTATGATAATAGAGTTAAGGGATATAGATGCTAGCAAAATTGTTAGTTGGATGTCTAGTGTGTTGTCATTTATGGCAACATGTATTCAATATTTTATTTATGCATTTAGAGTTAGAAAATTGTCTAAGTCTTAGATAGTTTGCAACAATATAGAGACATATGTGTTGTGTATGGATGACACCCTTTGAGTTATCTTGTGGGTAGTTGAGGATAGCTTTATGGAAATATCATGATGACTTAGGTAAATACACATATCCATATAGATAGTACGACACAAGTTACAGTCAAAATACCAATTCAGGTATTTAAAAGAGCATAATAGAGCATATCAGAGAATTGGATTGTACAACTTAAGGAATTACTTTGGTGACAAAATAATTACTTAATCATGATGGGCCATAATTTTGGATACTAATCCCTAAGTTATTTTATATTATGCCAAGCATGTGAAGACATAAAGGCTAACTAAGTAGAGAATTATTAATGTGAGAGGTAGAAGTAAAGTTCTTATCTAGCATAGATAATGTGTAAGATTTATGAAATGTGAACTATTGTATGGATAGCTTGAAAGATATGTGAGCCTTATGGGGTGCGAGATTTGATGTATGATAAGAGAAAGTGCAAGTTTCAGAACTAAGAAAGTATTGTATGTATAACTATACTTGTGAAGAACTTTTTTATTTATTGCATGTTAGGGTAGTGAGCTCTTTTTGCATATATTATCTTTGATCCACAAAATCCTAATAGGGTTGAAGCAAGTCCTACTAGGGTTGAGTCTTTTAATAGAGCCTAGTCTTCTAACAAGGACTTAAGACACTATGTGTACTTCATAGACTCCTAATAGGATCAATATCCTTAACATGATTCTTTTCTTTAGTGAATAATCTAGTGGGTATCATCCCCATCAAGGCTTTCCCTTGCCCAAGGTTTTCCTAGTTAAAAAATAATGGTTTTATAATTTATCTTTGTGTATGTTTATACTTATTGTTCAACATTGTTGGTTTACTTTCATATGAAATTTATAAAGTAATTAACAATATTTAGTTGTGGGAAAAAGTTTGTAGAAAACTAATTCACCCCCTCCCCCTCCCCCCTCATTATTATCTATTTCTAACAATTGGTATTAGAGCCTAGTTACTTTGAAGAGTCTTTAAAAATTGAGTAAGATCCTTAAGGATATGGAACAGTTAAAGAGAAATCTTAAAGAATCTCTCGAACAAATTGATCTTCTTACAGAAGAAAGCGACAACTTGAAAGACATATATTAAGATGAAAAGGTCTACATTGGAAAACTAAAATACAAGATAGATGATCTAAAATCTAGTAAGGAATCACATATGCCAACTAGTGATGATGATGAAGTAGGAAATGTCAAGAAAGAAAATGAGATTTTGTAACATGCGTTGATAATTGTGGAACTTAAGTTGAGTCTTAAGAAAGATAGTAATAAGAGTGAACCTGATCTAAAATTTATAAATATGGACCTTAGATTTGAATTGAGGCAAGTAACATCTGAGTTAGATTCTATTGAGATTGAGCATGCAAATTAGAAAGTACAATACCATTGTGAAAGAAGAATTGACATAAGCTAAGAAATAGTTAGAGAAACTTTATTGTAGCAATGAGAAAATTGATGAACAAATATTTCACTTGAGACCTTCTTATGACAAGACATGTCTTGGTTACCTTATGGAGATAAATTTATCAAGAAAATTGAAATTAGAAAAGAACCAAATCCATTTGTTGAATCCCCTAAAGAATTTGATTTGAGTATGATTGAATCAAGCATTACAACTAAAGTATCTAAAGAGATTGAACTAGTTAATTTGTCCATGAAACATGATGAGCCTAAGAAAATAGAGAAAGTCAGTAAACCTAAGAAAGATGAAGCACCCAAGAAAGTAAGACATGAATTTAGTGGTAGATGTTTCATATGCAATGAAGCTGGTCATATGAAAAGAGATTGCATAGGTAAGTCTTTCAAACCTATTACTAATTTCTATTGTTATAATTTTCATGGTTATGGATAGAAAACAATAGATTATAAGAAACCTAATTTTGATAGTAATAATGCAAATAGTAGAATTTTTAGGAACACTAACCCTACATATAATGAAAGAGGAAGATCACTAAGAAAATCTAATGATGGAGAAAAACCCAATAGAGAAAGGAAACTATTGAAAATATAGATGGAGTAACTGAGAGTGGGGGTGAATTAGTTACCACAAAAATATTTCAAATCCCTTGGATGTTAACAATAAAATTGATTGCTGCTATATTTAATAAACACACAAAAATTGTTGTAACTTGGTAAAAGTAGCGTGATTTACTTATTTTTTATTTTAAAAATTCACAATGATTAACTTGAAAGCATAAAAGAAATAACATGAACACATGAGGCACCAGGATTTAACGTGGAAACTCAATATGGGAAAAACCACCAATGTAACTAGTTATTGCTTTTCACTCTTCTAAAGTGAGCCTTGTTAGGAGCAAACCTAATTAAAAGTTACAAAACACACTATTAGGTGTGACCTTGTTAGACGATTTGATCACCTTGTTAGGAGTGGCCTTGCAAGAGGTCTTAAAACAATTCAATAGAACTGTCACCTTGTTAGAGGATTTACAAATGGCTATTAAACCAACTAGATTAAGAGATTTTGGAATCACTACTACAATGGTAGAAAAGAAAAAATGAAATGACCTAAAGGAGATGCAATTGAATTATTGATTGGAGATCTCTATTCTTCTTCATGCTAGATCCTTCCTGATTGAATATTACTTTGTTGCTCCACAAAGATATCTGACCATCCTTCAAGTTCACTCACACACTTTCCTATTAAATCAATCAATACACTTGCATTCTCTCGCATACATTATAATCTCAACTTGATCTTATATTTATATAGTTTAGATTATCAAGTTGGCTCAATTACAAATTGCAATGACCAATAATCATTACCACAGTTGGCTAGAATCAATACTTGAAATAATTAAACTTCATTTCTCAAATCAACAAAATCCTTTGATAGCCGACCCAGTTCCATAACCATTGATCATGAAATGATTTCCTGTGTTAATCAACATAAGCTTGGTTAACACTACAAACTTGCAAAATCCTTTGGCAACTAAGTGAACTCGGCAGACACTGACTCTAACCAACTTTCCTTTGTTAACCATGAGAACTCAGTTAACACTACTTTCTACCATAATTTTCTTTGATGCCCAAGTGAACTCAGTAGACACTGTCTTCATAGAGTAATCTCTAAGAATGCTTGGTAAACAAGGAAAAATTGTCTTGTTGACCAAGTGAGCTTGGTAAGCACTGACTACCAACTAATATGACATTTGTGTCACATCAAAGACAACACACAATTAGACAATTGTATCCAACAATCTCCCTCTTTGGCATTGCTGGCAACACAACATGTCATAGCACAATAAAATTTAAAAACAAGACTTTCTATGATAGAAAGTTTCTCCCTCTTAGATTTTTATACCACAAGCTTCTCTTATGCAGTAATCTCCCTCTATGAAGTAATTACATAGCTTCTTTTTCAATTTTTTTTTTGGAAAGATATGATAGTAAACTCTCCCTCTTTGACAACACATGACAAAGACAACACATACCAGATGAGTATCAATGTACCTTGAGTACTAGTTCATATGCAATGTTCTCTTGACTATGCTACATCAACTGATAGATCTTCAACTTGGTTCCTATTGATGCATCACTAAAACTTTATTTTAGCGAGCTTTAGGTGGGGGAATTACCCCTAACTTACTTCTTAGATACAAGAATGCATCCTTAGGTAATGGCTTAGTAAATATGTTTGCAATCTGTTCTTTTGTATGGACATATTCCAATTTGATTTTTTTGTCCTGAACCAATTCTCTATAAAGTGGTATTTTATAGCAATGTGTTTGGTTTTGGAATGTATCACTAGATTCTTTGATATGTTAATTGCACTTGTATTATCAAAAAAATGAGAACTAGTTTTTTTATCTCAACCTTCATACCTTCGAACAACTTTTTAAACCAAACAATATTAGAATAGTTCACTATTGTTGCAACATATTTTGCTTTTGTTGTGGATTGGGATGTGTAATTTTTCTTTTTGCTTGTCCAGGATACCAACCTTTTACCAAGAAAGACTCCACCACTTGTACTTTTTTTGTCATCAATATTTCATACCCAATCGGCATCAGTATATACTTTTAAGTCTAAATTTCCTCCAAGTTTATACCATAAGCCATAATCTTCAGTACCTTTCAAGTATCTCAAGATTCTTTCAATTACCATCATATGATTTTCTCTGGGTTTTTTTTAGAATCTTGCCACTATACTAACTACAAGAGCAATATCAAGCCTTGTATGAACTTAATAGTTTATTTTCCCAATTAGTGATCTATATAAGGTTTGATCTACCTCTTTTGAGTCATCATCTTTGGTAAGCTTAAGTCTAGTATACATGGGGTTTCCAACTAGTTTTGAATCTTCCATACCAAACTTCTTGAGTATCTCCTTGATATACTTAGATTGAGTGATGTAGATACCATTCTTGCTCTATTGTATTCGAAGACCAACAAAGAACTTAATCTCACCAAATATAGACATTTCAAAATCTTTTTCCTTCTTTGATGTACAAATTACTATTATTGTTAGTTCTCTGGAAACCAATCTATATAGAGTAGTTATGAAATCTTTTATGCCATGCTTTAAGGGCTTGTTTTAGAACATACAATGCTTTGTGTAATTTGTAGACCAGTCTATATCAACAAAACATTTTGGTTGTTCAATGTAGACTTCTTCATCAAGAATACAATTGAGAAATGTAGATTTAACATCCATCTGATATACCTTAAATCTTTTATGTGCTACATATGTAAGTAAGGTCCTAACACCTTCCAATCTTGCAATAGGAGAAAAAGTTTCACCATAATCAATGCCTTCTTCTTGAGAGTAGCCTTTACATACCAATCTAGCATTCTTTCTTGATACCTTCTAATCTTCATTCAACTTATTCCTGAATACCCATTTTGTTCAAAACTCATTTTTATCTTAAGGCCTATGTACAAGAGTCCAAGTGGTTTTTTTCTTTATTTTCTCTATCTCTCCATTCATAGCCTCAATCCAAATTTCATTTTCCAATGCATATTTAACATTTCTAGGTTCAAAATTAGCTAGTAAACATGTACCTTTTAGCTTACTTCTTGTGATAGTACCTTTTGATTTATCTTCAATAATTTGATCTAGTGCATGATGCCCCCTAACATACTTAGCCAATATAGGATATTTTCCTTTTGAATGAATTGCATTGTCATTCTCTTGAACTTCAACTTCTGGTTCTAATTACTCAGACTCAGTAGGCATTGGCTCAGTAGCTTCAGAATGTGACTTGGGTCCTTGTGACTCGGTTTGAACTTCTTTCAATTCAGTGACTAAGGAAGACTTGGGAGTAGAAATCTCCTTATTGATAGATGTGTCTAGCAATGTATCAAGTTCAAAGTAAACAAATCTCCAGTAATTTTTTGGTTCATTTTTGAGTAGACAAATTTAAACTTCTATATGTCTTACTTCTACAAGGATAACCAAAGAATATACCTTTATCACCTTTCACATCAAATTTTTCTTGTCTAGATTCTTTCAAGATATAACATTTACTTCCAAATACTTTCAGGTAACTTATATTGGGTTTATAGCCATACCATAACTCATAGGGAGTTTTATATGAGTCCTTCTTCAACTGTATTCAGTTTAAGGTATGAACTACAGTGTTGATATCTTCCTTCCAGTATTTGATAGCAATGTTCTTTTCAATCAGTAGAGTCCTTGCACAATCCATGATAGATCTATTTCTCCTTTCAGCTATTACATTCTGCTCAGGAGTTCTAGGGACTAATACCTATCTTTTGATTCCTCTTTCAATGCAAAAGTTATTAAATTCATTGAAGATTAATTCACCTACTCTATCTAATCTTAAGCATTTTAATCTTTTCTCTATTTCCTTCTCTACTCTTACCGAATACCATTTGAATTTATCAAATGCTTCTAACTTCTCTCTTAAGTACATAATAGTCATCATTCTAGAGTAGTCATCAACAAAAAGAATAAGAAATTTTCTCCACTATAGCTTTCTATTCCAATAGGTCCACACAAATAAGTATGCACAATTTCTAATATATCTTCAAATTGCTAGTTTTTTTTTTTAAACTACTCTTTCCCATTTTGCCAATTTGACAATTCTTGCATAAACTAACCTCTAGTTTCTTCAAACTAGGAATGGCTCTCACTTTTTTGAATCTTCTTATTTTCACCATGTTATCAAAATTTACATGACATAACCTTCTATTGCACAATCAAATTTCTTCAACTTGAGCAATAAAACATGAGCTATCATCAAGATCTCTTACCTTTCATTTTTTTGCCTGATCCAATCAGTTTTCCTTTGTCATCTAGTAGTCTTGCCTTGCCATGCATGAATTCCACCTTGAATCCAATATTGATTAGCTATGCCACACTCAAAAAATTATGTTTTATTCCTTCAACCCAATAAGCATTATAACATACAAATTATTTGGTTAATGAGATTCAAACTTTCCCTTTTATGCAACAAGGTTCATTGTTTGTAAACCTTACACTACCACCATCATAGTCTTCAAAGTGTTCAAATTTTATTTTATCACCAATCATATGATGTTAACATCCACTATCTATGATCTATGTATCATTTTTTATCACATGAGAGATAAGTGTCATCTTATCTTCCTCATCATTAGATTCATCTTTTATAGTAATGTAAACTACTTCATGTTCATTGTTATTAGAATCTTTAGCCATAAAACATGTCTTGTTACCTTTTTCCTTGAATGATTTGTGATTTTTGAAATCCTTCTTGCCATTGCATTTGTGACCTTTTTTCTCATCCTTTCTTTCTTTGTTTGGGCACTTGGCAGCAATATGACCAATTTCTTCACATGAAAAATAGATTAGGGGAACTTTACCTTTTATATTTTCCTCTACCTCTAGAATATTTCTTTGTAAGTAGAGCTTCAACAACTTCAAGATCACTATCAAAACTTTCCTTTAATTATTCTTCACTTTTTGACTGAGTGTCCTTTATTTTCTTGCCTTTTTCTTTAAGTAAAATCTTGGCCTCAAATACAAATTCAATATTCTTGGAAGATGGAACATAATTGTCAAAGTTTTCTAGCTCAAAGGCTATCAATCTTCCTACTAGGGTATCCAAAGTTATCTTATGATTTGTCGCACACCTCCTTTCTTGAATACTAGATACTCTAATTGCATAGATAGGAAGCAATGTTCTAAGAACTTTTCTTACAATAGTTTCTTCTTTGATGTCTCCTCTAGAACCTTTAATTGCATTAACATTGGCTTTGATTCTTTCAACATATTTAACAATATTTTCATCTTCTCTCATTCTCATCTGACCAAATTGTCCTCTAAGGCTTTTTTCTTTGGCTCTACTCAAATTCTCATCACCACCATAGATGTCCTTTAGCTTGTTCCACATTTCAAAGGTAGTTTTGTAGTCCTTGATATCATCAAATTCTTCATAGCTAAGAGAAGATGCAGTATCTATCATCATGGTATTATAGTTCTTTTTCTCAGTAATGTCTCCAATAGATAATGTACTAGTAGGAGTTGTGTATTCTTCATCAAGATATTTGCATCCTAAATCACCAATGGAAGCTAGATGAAGTCTCATGAGTCCCTACCATGCTAAAAAGTCATCTATGTTAAGCTTTAGAATTTCTCTCTTGTAAGACATCCTAATCTTTGGCTTAGGCCCTTGAAACCTTTCCTGCAAGCACCAAAAGCTTTTATACCAATTGTTGGAAATGTAGATGGAGTAATTGAGAGGGGGGGTGAATCAGTTACCACAAAAATATTTTAGATCCCTTGGATGTTAACAATAAAATTGATTGCTATTGTATGTGGTAAACACATAGAAATTCCTATAACTCGGTAAAAGTAGTGTGATTTACTTATTTCTTATTTTAAACATTCACAATAATTAACTTGAAAGAATAAAAGAAATAACATGAACACATGAGACACTAGGATTTAAAGTTGAAACCCAATATGGGAAAGACCATCAATGTAACTAGTTATTGTTTTTCACTCGTATGAAGTGAGCCTTGTTAGGAGTCAACCTAATTAAAGGTTACAAAACACACTATTAGGTGTGGCCTTGTTAGAAGATTTGATCACCTTGTTAGGAGTGGCCTTGCAAGAGATCTTAAAATAATTCAATACAACTATCACCTTGTTAGAGGATTTACAACTAGCTATTAAACCAACTTTGTTAAGAGATTTTGGAATCACTACTACAATGGTAAGAAAGTAACAATTAAATGACTTGAATGAGATGCAAATGAATTGCTGATCATAGATTTCTATTTTTCTTCATGCTAGATCCTTCCTGATTGAATATTACTTTACTGTTCCACAATGATATGTGACTATCCTTCAAGTTCACTCACACACTTTCCTTCTCAATCAATTAATCACTACACTTGCATTCTCTCACATACATTAGAATCTCAACTTGACCTTATATTTATATAGGTCAAATTATCAAGTTGGCTTAATTACAAATTACAATGACCAATAATCATTACCACAGTCAGCTGGAATCAATACTTGAAATAATTAAACTTCATTTCTCAAATAAAAAAAAATCCTTTGATAACTGACCTAGCTTGGTAAAAACTGATCGTGAAATGATTTCCTATGTTAACCAATAGAAGCTTGATTAACAATATAAACTTGAAAAATCCTTTGGCAACTGAGTGAACTCTGTAGACATTGACTCTAACCAACTTTCCTTTGTTAGCCATGAGAACTTGGTTAACATTGCATTTTTCCATAATTTCCTTTGATGCCCAAGTGATCTTGGTAGACACTATCTTTGTAGAGTAATCTCCAAGAATGCTCGGTAGACAAGGAAAAATTGTCTTGCTAACCAAGTGAGCTTGGTAAGCACTAACTACCAACTGATATGACATTTGTGTAACATCAAATATAACACACAATTAGACAATTGTATCCAATAGAAAT
Source organism: Cupressus sempervirens (assembly GCA_028749045.1). Lineage (NCBI taxonomy): Eukaryota > Viridiplantae > Streptophyta > Pinopsida > Cupressales > Cupressaceae > Cupressus > Cupressus sempervirens. The sequence continues at coordinate 1,038,918,388 of CM053785.1, read as the reverse complement.
AATTTATATGTTACAAGTGTAACAATCCTGGACATATTGTAAGGAATTGGAAAGCATCTGATAATAAGAATGGAACAAATCAAAGGAAAAATGCACCTATATGCTAGTTAAACAATAACTTTGGACACCCACCAAGATATTATAGAATGGATAGAAGAAACTTCAACAAGAATCCTAATTATAGAAGATAAAATAATAGAGATGATAGAAGGAATGATAGTAACAATGATAACACTCAGAAGGAAGAAATCAAGGAACATGTTGATGAATTCAAAGAAGCATTTTTGAAATCTAAAGATCTAGAGAATTCTTATACAATTTTGGATGAATAGTATTTTGATGCACCTGATGAGAGATTGAAGTCAGAAGATGTTAGGAGCTATATCCATTATAAAATTGAAAGTATTGGAGATGATGATATAAACTAGGATGTAGGAGTCATGTGTAATAATGGCCTAACCTTGAAATTTGAGTATGCACATTTGAATGAGTTAAAACTAGTAAAGTATATGTTTTATATAAAAAACTGACAATCATGAATGTACCAAAATCATTCTAAGTAGAGTTCATGGTGAGACATTTTGGATAGGTTATGTACATGTAGAAATTGATAATGACCTAATTTACAAGTTCATAGGTCTAAGAAATGAGGGATGCAACCCAATGAATATCATAAATGTAAGGAAGTTAGTGAAACATATCTATATACTAGCTATGATAGAAGAAATATAAAGGTGAACATGATTTAGGACAAAGGAGTCAAAGTGTTAAGTACAATTTTAGAGTACAAATTTAACCATGGGTCAAGGGTTTGTTAGAAACAATAGTCCACCAAGATAATTGAGAGGGTGGGTGAATTAGTTATCCAATAATTAAAAAATTTATCTTCTTTAAATAAACTTAACTATTCAACCAAATTAAACACCAACCACAATAAAATTTTCATAGAAAATTAAACCAAATATGTTGAGCAGGGAAACCCTTGATCAGAGGGAAAACTCTGGTGGGAATGATGCCCTCAAGATGATGTACTAATATAAATATTCCTTCTTAGAGGATGGACCCTATTTGGAGTCTATTTAAATATTTAGTACAATGAGTCCCTATTAAGAAACTTTGAATCCCTATTAGGAAATTCCAATCCTTTTAGGAGTTGTGCCAACCTTGTTAGTACTTGTGGTATAATATATGCAAGAAGAGCCCACTGCTCAAACATGCAATTTCAACTACGAGAAGAGCTCATTACTCCAACAAGTAATTTACTATTATCATCTTCTTTCCTATGCTCTTTCCTCTATTCTATAAATTAGACCAATCACTATTAGAGCTTGTAGAATAGGTCATGAACCTTGGATCCAAATACCAAACATTGCGTCACTAAACAAAACCTCAGCAATGAAGTTTCCTTCACTTCTGTACAACTTTTCTTAGCTTTGAATTTTGTACTCATTGTTGCTTATCATTGATCATTCAATAGTTTTATCAAATACCATGATAAAGGAAAATGTCCTTCCTTTATACCAAGTCCATTAAAAAATTCCCTGAGTCAACTATTAGACCTTCTCAATTAATTATTATAGGACTACATTAAGAACACATTATACTTAGCAATAACCTTAATCTTTCACCTTGCAAGTTGAATAACTTTCTTTACATACAATATTATGATGAGAAAGCTTAGCCATGTCATCCTCAGCATGCCTTCCCCATTTCCTCAACCTTTATCCTCAAGATATCAACTTTGCCAAGAGATATAACAAGTTTACTAGAACATGGCTCTGTAAACTCTATCTCAAAACATACGCCACCAAAACTTACATAACTTCTTCTAGACTTATCCTTTATGATTCTAATGTAAACTATATATACCAATGCTCAAAAGTGTCTCCCATAACCTTGGGTGGTTATAATGCTGAACTAGCTATGCATACCTACTTGATCTATCTACTATTCTTCTGTCAGATAACATAGAAAATTCTATGTAGACATCAAACATGTTATGGTGATATCAATGAAAAACTTAGTCATGAATGTAACATATCATCATAGTAGTACTCCCCCATATGAATATCATTAGCATTCATGCTTCCAACCAATCTTTCAACAATCTCCCCTTTTGGCATTGGTGGCAACATAGATGAAAAACATCTAGTTCCAAGAATACCAACAAAAGACTATCAGTCTTCAAATCCTCTTTAGCAATCATACTCCCCCATTGATATACTTCAATGTGCTCTATACTAAACTATTATTCTGCATACTACCAAACTTCTCCCTTTAGCATAGTGTTTATCATGCCAAACTTCTCCCCCATTGACATTGATGTCAAAATTTTCTTCAACCAACATCTCTATATCAAACTTTGCAACAATTGACTAGCTCGACTATCAAAAGAAACTATTCAAAACAATATCAACAAGAGTCCTAGATGACTCTATCCATCATAGATACTCCTCCATATAGGAAGCATCAACATCTAGTCTAAACAATCAATGGTGCTCTATTATCCTAGACTGATGCACTCTTGCATCATCTACTCTACTGTAGGAAGGGTCATAACCCCAAACATACCTCACAAATACTCAAAAGTCTCTTTGGGAAGAGATTTAGTGAATATATCTACAATCTTCTCTTTCGTGCTCACATTCTCCAATCTAATTTCCTTTTCTACAACTTTTTCCTTGCAACATATGATACTTAATTGAAATGTGCTTAGTCCTCAAATACAATACCAGATTCTTAGACATATTTACCATGCTTGTGTTGTCACAATGTATAAAAATAGGTTCACTAATTTTTATCTTTTATCCTTTAGCATTTATTTCATCCAAATAACTTGATTGTAGTTATTTGGTAGTACAACATACTCTGCTTATATTGTATTTTGAGATGTACAATCTTGCTTCTTGCTTAACTAAGAAACCAATCTTCCTCTAAGAAAGAAAGCTCCTCCACTGGAGCTCTTTCTATCATCGATATTGCCTACCTAATCTGCATCAATATAAGCACTTAGAGTAAAATCATAAGATATGTCATACCATAATCCAAACTCAAATCTTCCCTTTAGATATCTAAATATCCTTTTCGCTACTACATAATGTGCTTCTCTAGGATCAACCTAGAATCTTGCAATAATTCCAACTGCATTTTCTATATTTAGCCTTGTGTGAGTTAGATATTACAACCCTCTGATCATAGATCTATACTTTTTCTCAATAGTAGGTGTCTCATCCTTTGTAGATAACTTGTATCTAGTTACCATAGGTGTTCCAATGGGTTTGCATGTTTCCAAACAAAAACCTCTTAGTAAATCATTCAAGTACTTAGTCTGAGAAATGGAGATTCCTTCTTTATTCTATAAAATCTGCAATTCTAGGAAATATTTCATCTCTCCTATCATACTCATTTCAAATTCTTTCTTCATCTCTTCTACAAACTTCTTACTTTCTTCATCATTTCCTCCAAATATAATATCATCAACAAATATTACCAAAATTATCAAACCATCATCAGTTTCTTTCCAATATAGATTAGTATCTGCCATACCTTTGTTATATCCAAGGTTTGTTAAATTCTTGTCTAACCTCGCATACCAAGTTCTAGGCACTTTCTTTAATCCATACAATTCTTTACTCAATCTGCATATTATGTTCTTGTCATCTATCAAAGGACATCCTTTACGCTACTCAATATATACCTCTTTTTCAAGTTCTCCATTAAAAAAATGCTAACTTGACATCCATCTAATATACTTTGAATTTATTTTGTGCTACATAGGCTAAGAATAATCTTACTGCTCCTATTCTATCCACTAGAGCATAACTCTCCTCATAATCTATTCCTTCTTTCTATGAGTAACCTTTACATAACAATCTTTCTTTATTTCTTACAACTTCTCCTTGCTCATTCATCTTGTTCTTGAAGACCCATTTAGTTCTTATCACATTCTTATCTATTGGTCTGGGGACCAATACCCATGTTTCATTCTTTTCTATCTAATCCAATTCTTCTTTCATAGCTTTCTTCCAATAGTCATTGTTACATGCTTCATCTATGTTCTTAGGCTCAACTTGAGATATCAAACATAGTTCTTTATTTACTCTACTTCTTTTCATCGCACCTTTGTCTTTTCTTCTAATGATCTATTTGGATGGGTGATTCTTTATCATGTTCCATCTTGAAGTAGGAATTGTTATCTCAACTCTCACCTCTACTTAAAATTTTGAGCTTTTTTCTTGCCTTGGTTCTTTTTCATTTTTTAAATAATCGCTAGTCTCAAGAAATACCTCACCATTCCTTGGCTTAGTAATAACGTCATCATATGAATGTTGATCTCAGATTGGTTTTGAAAAGTGAGTGTCAACACACTTAAACCATTTACTTAGTTCATGCCAAACTAGTAATACATGTCAAGCACAACATATAAATATTAGACCATGTCAAGTTACAATGAGTGTTGAGCCACTCATGTGCTAAGTCACTCAAGTGCCGACTAGATAGACCATGTTGAGTGATTCAAGAGTTGAGTAAATAGTGGATACTGAGTAGTGTAGGTACCAAATCAAGGTAGAAAGAATAGTGCATGCTAAGCATTAGTGACTTCATATGTCAAGTAACACAGTTTTGACATATTTGTTTGTAATAGCACAAACAACTATGTAAACCATTCTTTAGCCAATATAAGATTAAACTATAATATTTTGGAGATAAGTACAAATCTCAAGTTATAATCCCAAGGCAAATCCAATTAGGAAATGGGAAGGTTTAAGTGACAATATTGATCAATCTTAGTCCTAGATTCATACCTTTTCTTGAGGAGGATGAAGCCCTAAACTCTTTATGGTGAGTAATTGAATTAGAGGAGCAAAGAAGATAGTTTGTAGAGCATTCATTGATACTTAGAAGTTATGAAGAAAGAGTGAATTGTAGAATCAATTAGAGAAAAATAGAGGATAGAAATAAGGATACAACATTGAGACATCTAATTGAGAAGGATCAAGGAGATAAGTGTTTAGAGGTGATATGTCATCAGGCAAGTAAGTACCAATGCAAGATCTATGCTAAGATATTTTAACAGGTGATTTTAGTCAAATCTCTTAACAGAGTAGTCGTAATAGGCTGTATGAAATCCTTTAATAGGGTGTTTACTTAGTTGTAAGTTGAAGTCTTCTAACAAGGCACACTTCTAATAGGGTGTTGAAAACCTCTAACAAGGTGAGACCTAACAATCATTGTAAGCCTTTAACAGGGTAGACCTTTCATAAGGTAGATCATAGCGTATGATCAAAACATTGTAATCTTAATTGGATACACTTTATTGCTGCAATAGTGAAGATTTATGGGTGTCATCCCCACCCCATTCTTACCTTCTCACTTGGAGGGTTTCTAGGATATCATATCCAGTGTCATATGTGTGATTGCTTGTGTTTACATGACTTAGATGTATGTGTTTTAAATATTATTTCAATTTATCTTTTGAATTTATGAGATGGATGGATGGTGAAAGTTTTATGGGTCCAAGTTTGAACTACTGATTCACCCCTCTCCTCCCTCCTTAGAAGTTTGTCTTTCCTATTGTAATTCCAACACTAAATTGTAATCAACTATTCCCTCTTATATTATAAATTTCTCAACAATTCTCACATTGGCACTTTCCATAATAGCCACGAAAGTTGTTTCTTCTGATACATGCTTTTCATTAACCAATCTATACTCATTACCTTCTCTCTTTGTAAGTAGATCAATACCTTCCTTTATCTTTATGTGATCTTCTATTCTGGATCTATCTTCTCTTGTGCTACTGTTCCCTTGTATACAACATAAAGTTTTTGGATTTGTAAACTCAATACTCTACTCTTTACACAAATTTTATTAGTCACCAAGAATTTCCATAACTCAGGTGTCAAAATTTCTTTTGTTAGATGTAGGACTATCTTCTCTAAACATGTTATCCATGGATCTCCCAAAGCTATTAAATTTTTTCTTCAAGGACTTGATGCTTTAATAGCAATTGTTAGAAACAATAGTCCACCAAGATAATTGAGAGGGGGGTTGGGGGGGGCATGAATCAATTATCCAATAATTAAAACATTTATCTTCTTTAAACAAAATTAACCATTTAACCAAAGTAAACAAAAACCATAATAAAAATGCCCATGGATAGTTACACTAGATATGTTGACTAGGGAAACCCTTGATCAAAGGGAAAACCCTGATGAGAATGATGCCCACAAGATTATGTACTAATATAAAAATTCCTTGTTAGAGGATGAACCCTATTAGGGGTCTATTACAAAATTTAGTACAATGAATCCTTGTTAGGAGATTTTGGATTCCTATTAAGAGATTCCAACCCTATTAGTTATGGTATAATGTATGCAAGAAGAGCCCACTGATCAAACATGCAATTTCAACTACAAGAAGAGCTCACTGCTCAAACAAGTAATTTATTTTTATCTTCTTCTTTCCTCTAATCTTTCCTCTATCCTATAAATTAGACCAATCACTTTCTAACCTTCTAGACTAAATCATGAACCTTGGATCCAAATACCAAACCTCAGATCACTTAGCAAAACCTCAGTACTGAAGTTTCCTTCACTTTTGCACTACTTTTCTCAACTTCACATTCTATACTCACTACTTCTTATCACTAAGAATTCAATCATATCATCACATACCATGATAAAGGAAAATGTCCTTTCCTTATACGAAGTCCATAAAAAAATTCCTTGATTCGGTTATTAAACCTTATCAATTAATTATTATAGGACTACACTGAGAACATAGTATACTTAGTGACAACCTTAATATTTTGACTTGTAGCTTGAATAACTTTCCATACATTCAATATTATGATGAGTGAGCTTAGCCATGTCATCCTTTATCATGTCCCCTTTTCAAATAATTAAAAATAATAATCTTTTCTAAGGCAGGCAGGCCCAAAAAGGTGAAGTTTCAAAAAAAGGGGATAATCTTTGGAAGCTAATGGACTAATAAATGAAAATTATTATTAAAATATGTTTTATTAACCCCTCTTGGACGTGATTTAGGGTTATGCCCTCTTTTAAGGAGTTTGGAGGCATTTTGGGTAGATTTCAAAACTTGATTTTTGCTCATTTCTTTGTTGTTCTTCAAAGGCTGCCAAACCTATGGAGAAGGAGACCCAAGAATGGGAGTTTGTAGGTTTCTAGGAAGGCTAATTATAGGAGTTTGAAAGCCATTCTATGTGCATGCTCATGCAGAGTTTTCCTTTGTGCTGAACAGTGCAGATTTGTAGGTTTTTCAGTGTGTTTTTTTTGTAAGAATTTGGTGTTTACGGTTGAGTATTTCATATCAGTTTGGTTTGCTACTGTATATCATACATTAAGATGTTAAAATAGAGCTAAATATATTTATTTGGATATGATTATACTTTTGTGATGGATTATTAGTTTTTTTGTGGTGTTTCCAGCTATTTTGTGTTAGTTTTGGGAGCTTGATGAGCATTGTTTTTGTCCTCCGTTTGGGAGCTATTGTGTAAATGTTATAAAGATCTAGAAATTTCATTTTGTAGGCTGTTATGCTACTGAAATTTTTATAAAAATGTCCACTTTCAGATTTATTAATAATATGTGAAGTGGTGAAGTTTTTGGCACTATTTTCGGCATACCCGATTTGGGGTTTATTGAGACATTGATGGATCTTTGAAATATTGGTTGTTTGATCTTAAAGATTTGATTAGAGGCTTGAAATATCATATAAAATCAGTAAAGGGACATTTCAGTGGTATTAGAGCTATGATCTTGCCAGTCTGAGGGTTTGTAGAAGTTTACATGTCAGTTTTGACAACTACCCAAATCTTGTATATCAAAATTTATGGTTGCATGCTACTTCTAATCATTTGCTTGTTAGTTCTTGGTGAATTTGGTGGTTGCATGTTGCTTCTAATCTGTTGCATGTCAAAATCTATGGTTGCATGCTACTTCTAATCAATTGCATGTTAGTTCTTTGTGTTTGAAGAAGTTATAACCTATTGGGGTTACACTTTACTTTATCTGAAATGGACAGGTATAGTACAGAGTCTCAGAGGACACGATCTTGGACAATTGATATCCAGAGTCAAACCAGTAGAAAGTATGGTTATTTAGACATTCAAGATAAACTTAGAAAAATAAGTCATGACATGTTTGAATAGTTGGTTAGGCACCACCATATGATGAATGACATGTTTTCTGACCCAGCTAAGGTGGATAAGTTGACTAGATTTCTATTTGGCAGATTTTCTCACAGGGCAGATGACACAATTACCAAGAACTTGCATGAGGAGTTTGAGAAACTAGCTTATAGCCAGGCAGAGGTCTCAGATTCTACTCCACAATAGGAGGTAGTGAGAAAGGATATTACGCAAATTGATAGTAATGGTCAACTTGATACTCAAATTGAGACAATTGTATATAGGTTATCAAAGGGTGATGTCACAGGTATTCAGGATGGCATAGTTACAACAGGCAGTGACTATAGCGTAGTGGGTTCAGATGATGATTATGAGGATATTATTGTGCATGATAGTGAGATACCTAGTAGAGATGAGCAGACATTGAGCATTCATGACTTTGCTAAGAAAGAGTACCAGCCACAATTAGATGCTTCATCACATGAGGTTGAGGCTGGTAGTACTCCACATGATTTGTCCAGCCAGCTAAAAGTGAACAAAGACAGTATTGTGACTTCATTATCTCATCATGACAAGTATGTGGAGTTAGTTGGTATTGGTCATATTACTTAGGTGAGGAGTTTTCTCGAGTTACCAACTGATTCTAGTTTACAGATATGGACTCGAGATTGTTATATTGGTGTTTGGGATTCAATTGACTGGAGATCTTTAACACTTTTTGGTAGCAGTGTTTGTTTGGGTGCTATCTGTTAGAATCTGATAAGATTAATAACTCAGAAAACTAGTGCAAAGAGTAAATATCTAAACTATGAATGCAAATGATACAAAATCAAAATAGCATCATAGAGTTAGTCTCCAAGAGAGTAATGCAAATGCTAGAAGAAAAATAGCATTAAGAGGATGCAAAAACAAGAGATGCAAATACAAGCCAGGTAGCATGCTTATATAGGCTAGGAAGAGGGAGGAGGTGGTAACACCAACCAATGAGGAGCAACCATCTATCGGACTAAAGATAGCAAAGTATCTTCCCAAGATAGCTAATGGATGCTCACATGTAGGAAGGTTACACCTCACAACTATTCACCTAATAAGACATGCTTTATTAACCTAAGTGAGATTATTAAAAGTGTAGGAAAAACCTAGCAAAATAGGAAAAATAAAAAAACTACACTAACACCCCCCCATAAGCGAAGCTTAGGTGGATGTAGAAATGGGTCCCGAAAAGTCAAGCCTGATGAGGTACCCATGTACATAAAATTCCCCCAAAACAGAGAGAAATAAGACTCCCCAAAGAAAATTAGGACTCCAAGTGAGAGGAAGCGGCCCTCCCAAAAGATGAAGCATCCCGCACCTCCAGCAAAGCTTGCAAATTTTGTTCGGTAGATCCACTTACATCGAACAAATTTTCTTCCCTTAGGAAAAGGGACAAGATCCCAAGTGTGGTTCCTCATCAAGGAACTATACTCTTCTTGCATAGCTATATCCCACTCAAAAATAATAGAAGCCTCATGAAAGGACTATGGATTTGAGGCAGTAGCAATGAAGATATGTCGAGCATCCTGGAATTGTGAATGAATCTGCTTGGTGTCTGATGGATCCCCAACCCAATCACCTACAAACTGCAAGGTCTGTCTAGCCCAAAGTGGATCAGAAGATGGAGAATCTAGAGGAGAATCATAAACCTATGAATGATGACTAGGAGAGGAAGGAGGTGAGTCCTTTGAATCACTCTCTACATCAGAAATGGAGGTAGAAGACTGCTCAAGTGAATCTGACCCATTAGAAGATCTATCATGTATTCCAAGTGACTCGAATGTCAAAGTAGAAGGCAACCCTGTGACCATGCTTTGCTAGTTAAACTGATGCAAGTAGTGGAAGTTAAGATGGCCAAATCGCTCATGCCATAATCTGCTCACATCATTAGAGTGAGTGAGTGAAACAGTTAAAGGAGGATCAGGAAGAAAGTGAGAAAACATATAGAGTCGTGACTAACGATCTGCTCTCCCAACTGCAATTGTAGAATCATTGTGCAACTCGCGTATCTCCACTGAATCAGGAGTGAACTCAACCTGCTTGCCTAAACCTGTGTGAGTGATTTGGTGTACCGATAGGAGATTATTTGACAATGAGGGTACATAAGGAACATCATGGAATGTGTCATCCCCCACATCAACAGACCCTCTCCCACACACCTCAACAAGAGTGTTATCACCCATCAAAATAGAAGGCATAGTACACAGCTCCAAGGATGCAAGTTCTTCCTTAGATGAAGCCATGTGGTGTGAAGCACCCGAATCAAGAACCCAAGTGGATGGTGAGGAAGCAACTGCAAAAAGGGCCTTGCCCTTTCCTTTCCCCTTGCTATTTTCTTTTTCTTTGTTAGACCCTTCATTAGAACTTTGTTTGATAGACTCATGAATACTTATATTATTCTTCTTAAGAATGTATGTCAAGTGATCAAGTTGTTTCTGCAAACATTTATGTTCATCATGACCAGGTCTTTCACAATAGGCACATTTGACCTTTTCTTTTTTAGGCTTATCGCCCTTGGAAGATGGTGTATCAATAGTTTCTTTTGATATCTGATCCTTCTTCTCCTCGCTATTCTTTTGTTTCTTATCCTTACTATTGTTGTTACTACTTTGTCCTTGTTGTTCTTTTGTGCCTTGGTTGGCAGCCAAGGCATGTGACTTAGAGGACTTAAGAGTGCCCATCTGGATTAGCTTGTCCTGTTCTCGAGTGAGATTGATAGCAAAATCATCTAAAGATGGCATGGTGAATTGAGTACCAAGTGCACCCTTAGTAGCATAGAAGGTAGAGACAAATACAAAATATTTTGAACTTAGATTAGAGAGAATACTAAGAATCAGTTGTCCATCTTTCTTTTCAATTCCACATTGTTTTAACTATAGCCTTAGTGATTTTAATTTGGTGAAGAAATCTTGGATTATGTTGAAATTTCCTGAACTCAAACTAATTAATTCATTTTCCAACATATGACCCCTCATTGAATCTTGTGTGCCAAATAGTGTCTCTAGCTTTGTCCATACTTCATTTGGTGTATCCAAAGACTCAATGTGAAATAGAAAGTCAGGAGAAATAGACAAACACAATGTTCCATATGTCTCATCACATTTGTTAAACCACTTAGGCTTGTCTTCATCTTTAGTAGGTTCAGTTTCAAGTCCCATAGTTATCCTATTTAATCCAGCTTTCTTTAAGTGAATTTTCATGTGTGATTTCCACTCAAAGTAATTGTATGGAGTTAGGATGGGCATATTTTTTTGATCCATGATGAAGAAATGCAGAGAAGAAATGCTAAAAAGAAAAGAACCCAGCCACGACAATGCCCCCCTCCCCCTTTTTTACTCAATCAAAGAACCCCCCCAAAGAAATATGATTTGGCACTTTATTTTAGTGCGTTTACAACTACCACTAGAAAGAAACACTCAGTGGTCTTGATTTCAATACATTACAAACCCTCATGAAGAGCATATGTTGAAAGTGAAACTTGGGCACAATAATCAAGGAAACAAATAGCACCACTGTGATCTACTCAAAAAATCATGCACTTTCAAAAAAAGAATTGCCTTGATACGAGGTCGTATGAGAAAGTTATGATCTTCTGAAGTTTTCAAAATGAGAATTGTGCATAGTCATGGCTGAGAATCTACAATTTCTGAAGAATTCATGGATGAAAATCAAAAAACAACTCCACTAGTGGATAGAGCACAAAAAAATAGCCAAGTTCATAACAAGAATCATCAAAATCGGAGTCCGTATGAGCAAGAATGAGACATTTGAAAACTGCATTCAAATCTGCGACTGCCAATGGAGAGGGGTATGGCTGTAGCTTTGCATGCTTGATTCTACAAAATATACAGCTTGCATACAAAATCTAAAAGATACCCAGATGGTTTTTCGGGGCTGCAAACAAAACCCAGAAAGCATTTTTCTTTTTGAAGTATAAAAGATGTTGTTGTAGTGTAAATTAGACGCCTTTAACAGTAGAAACGGCTCCAAAAATTTAAAAATGACCCCAGCAACCAGAATATGACATGCAAATGTTGAATCAGCTTCCTAAGTCCATCAATGGTATGCTAGAACCTGCAATAATGATTGAAAACTTCAAATATGCAAGTTGGTTGTCAGATTTGAGATTGAAACCCCAGAGAAAAACTATTTTTGTCAAAACTTTTCTAATTCTCAGGATCATCCAAAGATGCTTCATCACATGAGGTTGAGGCTGGTAGTACTTCACATGATTTGTCCAGCCAGCTGAAAGTGAACAAAGACAATATTGTGACTTCATTATCTCATCATGACAGGTATGTGGAGTTAGTTGGTATTGGTCATATTACTTAGGTGAGGAGTTTTCTTGAGTTACCAGCTGATTCTAGTTTACAGATATGGACTCGAGATTGTTATATTGGCATTTGGGATTCAATTGACTGGAGATCTTTAACACTTTTTGGTAGTAGTGTTTGTTTGGGTGCTATCTATTAGAATCTGATAAGATTAATAACTCAGAAAACTAGTACAAAGAGTAAATATCTAAACTATGAATGCAAATGATAAAAAATCAAAATAGCATCATAGAGTTAGTCTCCAAGAGAGTAATGCAAATGCTAGAAGCAAAATAGCATTAAGAGGATGCAAAAACAAGAGATGCAAATACAAGCTAGGTAGCATGCTTATATAGGCTAGGAAGAGGGAGGAGGTGGCAACACCAACCAATGAGAAGCAACCATCTATCGGACTAAAGATAGCAAAGTATCTTCCCAAGATAGCTAATGGATGCTCACATGTAGGAAGGTGACACCTCACAACCATTCACGTAATAAGACATGCTTTATTAACCTAAGTGAGATTATTAAAAGTGTAGGAAAAACCTAGCAAAACAGGAAAAATATAAAAACTACACTAACACTATCATGGGTTTGATTAGCAGATTGCACGATGTTGTCTTTTCTTGTGCCAGCAGCTTGTCCGATGTTGGTATTAGTTTTTATACACTAGTGTTGGGCTTTGTTCATATATCTAGTCGACCATACTTGCTAGAATGTGTTGATGATCTTTTATATTTGGCAGTTTGTACAGATGAGTCCCAGGATCATATTGGCATTGATGACATCCAGGAGGATGCAGTGGGCAGTTTTGAAGACTTAGTTTCCTTGGTGGTTTCTTTTGGTATAGAGGAGTTGGATAGCAGTGCTACAGTTTTTGATACTCTGTATGTTGATATGAGCTTTGGAGTTGATTCGCATGATATGGATGGTAATACTCTAGAGACCAGTAAGCTTGAGGATACTCCTTTAGATAATGTGTCAGAGGAGGTTTGTAGGATATAGTCTAGCCAGTGCCATCATGTGTCTAGTTAGTTAAGAGTTAGTGAGTGAGACTTGGTATTGCTTGCCAACATTTCAATACTGTTCGTCAATTGTTAGCAGTTTATGGATGGGGTTCTCTTACTAGTGATGAGCAGGGAGGCAATTATCTTTCCTTGATAGAGTTCCACTCTTTATGGGAGGCTATCTAGATTTTTAGATAGGATTATATGTAGTTGGTAGCCGATAGAGATTATCTTATGGAGTGGGGCAGTACAGCATACGATGCATTGTTGGCCAAGGAAGATGAGGTGAGTGAGCTTACTCAGTAGCTTGAGGTGACTTTTGAGATTCTTGAGAGGACACAGTTAGCTTTCAAGGAGTAATAGTTTCATTTGGCTAAGGTGACCATGGAGTTAGAGCAACTATAGTCTTTACCAGATTTTGTACAGTCACAAGATATGGTGTCTAGTGATCTGAGGATGTCCATGGTCGAGATTGTCAAAGAAAGTGGAGGTGGGGATGCATCCATCCTTGATACTAACATTGGCATATCAGGTTCATCCCCACTAAAGTTTGGTTCAGTTGAGCTGGTTGCTGCAGTAGATTGTTGTGGTATGCCTGACATGGTGGTGACCTCTAGTACTAATGGCACAAAAATTAGAGATGTTGTATCAAAGACCATGTATGATGTTGGTGAGCCAACAGTTGGCATGATTCCTGCTAGTAATACTACTCCCTTGGCAATGTCTTCAGAGGTAGTAGTCAGTTCCAACTTGGTTAGTGATTGATTGCAGTTAGTTACATCTGGATTGCAGTCTGAGCCACTGACTGAGATTGGCACATTCTATTAGCACTACACTATGAGGTATGCTCATCAATTCACCTTTGATGACCATGTTGATGAGATGATGATACAGAGATGTATTTTGGTTCCTAGTGCTTATCATTAGTTATGGGATAGTTTGATGCCTCAGGATGAGAGTTGTGATCGGCACGACATGGTGATAGGTTATGCAGTTGACAACTTGATAATACATGAATTAGAGCAGGAGTTTTGGAGTGATGCTTCAGCAGGTGTTGTTATTGATTTTACTCCTTTGGCTATGAAATCTACTGACTTAGCTGGTGATCAAGCATAGTGGGTTGTATCACTTGTTCATCGTGAGTTATTGACTGAGTTTGGTCTTTTATATCAACATTATATTGCAGGGTATGTACATCAGTTAGCATTTGATCCTTATGTTGAGGAGTTGATGGCAGGCAATTTGGTTTGGGTACCATTTCTTGTTGTTTATCTTGTGATGGCCTTTTACCATCAAGGGTGCATGGGAGTTATGGTTATGAGATAGTGGCCGATGATCTGCAGAGTTGTGTTGACTACAGGAGTTGTATAGTGTGTGGATTCTCCATACTTGGTACAGTTTCATTCGAGAGCGTTCACCATTGTTGTAGAGTTGGATTGTACATTCCATATAGGCCAGTGGGATGCATTGATGGTATTTACTATGTTGGAAATTTGATTTGTCCACTTTACTTGGGTTTTGATGTTCTAGGATTTTGTGTATCGTGGGTTTCTGACTGTAGAAGTTGTGACTTTGGAGTTTGGTTGAGTAGTAATTGTCAGTTTGATCATGGATTCCTCTTGGTTATATTGCAGAGGATATTGTAGGAGCCTATGTTAATTGACAATAGTATAGTTCATGACTACATTTGGGATCCAGGTTGATTTATTGGTTTATTTTTCAGCCATTGCTTGAGGAAAAGCAATATTTGGAAGGGGAGGACTTGTCATGTCCCCTTTTCAAATAATTAAAAATAATAATCTTTTCTAAGGTAGGTAGGCCCAAAAAGGTGAAGTATCAAAAAAAGGGGATAATATTTGGAAGCTAATGGACTAATAAATGAAAATTATTATTAAAATATGTTTTACTAACCCCTCTTGGACTTGAGTGCCCTCTTTTAAGGAGTTTGGAGGCATTTTGGGTAGATTCCAAAACTTGATTTTTGCTCATTTCTTTGTTGTTCTTCAGAGGCTGCCAAACCTATGGAAAAGGAGACCCAAGAATGGGAGCTTGCAAGTTTCTAGGAAGGCTAAGGATGGGAGTTTGAAAGCCATTACATGTGCATGCTCATGCAGAGTTTTCCTTTGTGCTGAACAGTGCAAATTTGTGGGTTTTCGAGTGTGTTTTTTTGTAAGAGTTTGGTGTTTACGGTTGAGTATTTCATATCAGTTTGGGTTGCTGCTGTATATCAGACATTAAGATGTTAAAATAGAGCTGAATATATTTATTTGGATATGATTATACTTTTGTGATGGATTATTAGTTTTTTTGTGGTGTTTCCAGCTATTTTGTGTTGTTTTCGGGAGCTCGATGAGCATTGTTTTTGTCCTCTGTTTGGGAGCTGTTGTGTAAATGTTATACAGATCTAGAAATGTCATTTTTTAGGCTGTTATACTGCTGAAATTTTTATAAAAATTTCCATCTTCATATTTATTAATAATATGTGAAGTTGTGAAAATTTTGGCACTATTTTCGGCATACCCAATTTGGGGTTTATTGAGAAATTGATGGATCTTTGAAGTATTGGTTGTTTGATCTTAAAAATCTGATTAGAGGCTTGAAATATCATATAAAATCATTAAAGGGACATTTCATCCTTAACATGTCTTCTCCATGTCCTCTACCTTGATTCTAAAGATATCAACTCTGCTAAGAGATATAAGGAGTTTACCAAAGCATGCCTTTGTAAACTCTATCTTAGAATAGACAGCACCAAAACTTACATAACTTCTTCTAGACTTATCCTTTTCACTTCTAACATTAATTGCATACACTAGATACTTATAATTATCTCCCATAACCTTGGGTAGTTATCACACTCAATTAGCCATCCATACCAACTTGATATTTCCACTGTTCTTCTATTAGGTACCATAGAAAACTACTATGTTGACATCAATGAAAAACTTAGTCATGAATATAACATATTGTCATAGTAGTACTTCCCCCATAGGAATATCATTATCATTCATTCTTCCAACCAATCTTCGAATTGGGATGACTTAGTACCAGTTGGTTTCTTACATACAACCTATGTAATGGGAATTGAGAAAAGAAAAGTGACCCATTTGAAATAGTTAGAACTCAACTATTGGACAACATTATAAAATTGAAGAAGAATAAGAATGTAGTCTTTAGATTTGCATCTCTATCGAAACATTTATTATTCTATGCAACCAAGAAGTTCCTACGAATGAAAAATTGGGAAAGAAATGAGTGCACAATGAAGTTGGTGACATAGTACTATAGGGAAAGGTTAGAAATTATTAGAGACAATGACATAGATAGGATGATGAGGAATTTTCAGAATGAGATGAAACAATGTTATATAGTTCCTCCATCTATGGTGGAGAAGTAAAAAGATAAATTATGCTTCATGGTGGAAACTTACAATACATGCATGGAAGCAGTAGAAAACAGGGTGAAATTCATTGATCCAATGGGATATGAGATGAGTGTAGAACTCATTGAAGGGTATGTGTAGATCATATTCCAATTAGAAAAGGGCATTGCATGCCTTATATGGGGTACATATGAAGAAAAGGTGAGGGAAGTCCATTCTGACCTTAGCAATAAGACAAGCAAGAAGAAAGTGGAGAAAGAGATCAATTCATTATTAAGGAATCTAGTATTACTTGAGAGGAGTTTAATGAAATCAAATGTATTGAGGTCAAAATGAAGAATATTGGAAAGACTGATGTAATAACAGCAACACTGATTGCTATTGTAGCACCATCTAAAGAGGTAACAATTGGAAAACCTATTGCATAGATTCCCATTGTACCTTATGCATTAGTTGCACAAGTGCAACCACTTAAAAGTCAACATGATTAACCTAGGAGGCAATCAGAAGTTGAATCATTAGCTATATAGAGAAATTTTGAAAGATTGGTAAAGGTAAAGGAAGAACCTACATTATCTACAAGAAAAAGGGTGAAGAAAACTTCTAGTAGACCCAAAAAAAGAAAGACTTTACAAGTCAATGATTTAGAGGAATCAAAGGATGAAACTAAGGATAAACCAATTGAGCAAGAAACATAAGAGGGAAGAAGACTAGCTTATAAATGATGATAATTTTGTACAATTGAATAAATACTATAGCTTGTATAATAAAATGGATAGAAGGCAACTAGAGGATGGCATAGTAGGAAACATGGTCTTAAGGAAGAAATAGTTCAACAACATTCAAAACAAGATCCCATAAGACCTATACAATAGGTTAAACTTAAATAGAAAGTAAAGAGTGATAGAAGAAGACACAAAGTTAAGAGAAAACATGTGAAGTTAACTCTATAGAAGATATGGACAAGTTTTTGAAGGGTATTGAGCCCTTGCTAATGAACAAAAGGAGAACAAGTTTTTTGATGAGAGACAATTATGAAGAAGTTAAGAAGGAAACAAAAGAATCCATAGTAAAACATATGACTTCTATGCTAGAAGTATGTGCATAGTAAAAACTAGTGAGCCTAGTATATGTACAAGAAAGTACAGCATCACCTCCTTATATTATCAATTGAATTAAATCCATGCAAGTGGATAGTACTCACATACTAGTGGACACCAAAGAAAATCCATTTTCTCTATATATATAGATCAATAATTATTGGCAATGTCGACTATATTATTTCCTATACTAGCTTTGATGAAGAAGATGAAGAAGAAGAAAGAAAGAGGAAAGAAGAGGAAAAGAAGAAATAAGTAGATGAAGAAAAGATTAAAGAAGATAAAAAGAAAAAATAAGAAAAGAAAAAAGAAGGAGACAAAAAACTAATGAAAGAAGAAGAGGAGAAACAAAAAGAAGCATGAAGGAAGAGGATGAGAAGAAGAGTATATAACTGAAAGTAGTTGCACTCATTCCCACAAAAAATCTAGTACCAATAGTAGCAATAGTATTTTCTAATGATGATGATGAGAAAGGGGTAATGAGCTCATTGAAAAAGTTATTTGAAAAGAATAAATCTATCAAGTCCTTGGGGAAGACATTAAAGTGAAGTCTTGGAGAGCATACAAAAGATAGTTACTACAACTATAACTAATCTAGAGTTGCAATCAAAGGCTAAAGAATTGGTGAAATCTTTCAATGCAGAATTAACAACCTTGTTTGAAGTTGCTTCAGTACAAGCATAGGCAAAGCATGTTGAATCACTTTTTGATACAATGTGCATGAATGTAAAGAATGACTTGAAGGCACTTGATGTATGCATCAAGGAGTTAAGAAAGCATATTGATTAAGGTAAGAAGTTGTATGGACAATGCACACTATCATATAAATACCTAATAGATTTTGAGAATTAGTTAAAGGGTCAGATGAGTGAACTTAATACACTCACTACAAGTTCATAGTTACCTGAGGCCAGTATTGAAGACTTTTCATCTAAAGTTGAGAAGATCCATAATGCAATTAGAGGCACAAAGACTGATAAGAAAAAGGTAATAAATAGGTTCTATACTCTTAGGGAGATTTTTTCACCTAAGATTAGCATTTATCAAAGGAAATTGGAGAAGTGTCTTGCAGCTAAAGCCTCCATGATATGTTTTCCTATAATGACTTAAGCACGGTCGAAGTGACATCTTATACACTTTGTGCATTGATCATTATCTATGATTTAGTTAAGGAGAACTAGAAAAATGAAGTTGAAAGACTAACACTTGTGTATGTAGATTATTTTTCTAGGATATCAAGTTGATGAGCAACAAGTAAAGTTTTTTTTATAGTATTTTGAAACCTTTTCCATTGTTGTTAAAGGGGGAGTAATACATGTAAAGAAAATTGTATGTACTAAGGAGGAGTATATTTAAATTAAAAGGGGGGAAAATATTATATGTGAAGGAAATTATATAAGTATATGTGTGGGGGAGTACACTTATGTATCAATATAAGGAGGATAAGGAATGTAATGATCCATCAAAACATGAATAAAATTGTTAATTTTTTTAAGGCAATTTTGTGTAGTTACTTTTATTTGTTTTGTTTTGTATGACATCATTTTTTGACTTAGACAATTTTTCCAAATGTTTCCATCAATGCCAAAAGTGGAGATTGTTAGCAAAATGTTCAGTTGGATGTCTAGAGAGTTGTCATTTATCGCAACATGTACTCATCATTTCATTTATGCATTTAGAGTTAAAAAATTGTCTAAGTGTTAAATAGTTTATAATAGTACAAAGATAGATGTTTTGTGGATAGATGACACACTTTGAGTTATCCCATACATAGTCAAGGATAGCTTTATGACAATGTCATGATGATGTAGGTATGATGCAAGTTACAGTCAAAATACTAGTTCAGGTATTTAATAGAGAAGAACAAAGCATATCAAAGAATTGGATTGTATGGCTTAAGAATTTATTTTGGTGACAAAATAATTACTTAACCATGATGGGATGATATTCTAGATACTAATCCCTAAGTTATTTTAAATTATCTCAAGTGTGTGAAGACATGAAGGCTGACTAAGAAGAGAATTATTAATGTGTGAGGTATAAGTAAAGATCTTATGTTGTGCAGATAATGTGTAAGATGTATGACATGCAAACTATTGTATGGATAGCTTGAAAGATATGTGGGCCTTATGTAATGTGAGATTTGATGTATGATCAGAGAAAGTTTTCCTTTCAGCAGTGAGTAAGTATTGTAT
This sequence comes from Cupressus sempervirens, assembly GCA_028749045.1. NCBI lineage: Eukaryota > Viridiplantae > Streptophyta > Pinopsida > Cupressales > Cupressaceae > Cupressus > Cupressus sempervirens. Next base: position 1,038,898,206 of record CM053785.1, on the reverse strand, counting down.
GTATACCTATACTTGTGAAGAACTTTATTTCTTATTGCATGTTAGGGCAGTGGGCTCCTCTTGCATACATTATATTTGATCTACTAACTGCTAATAGGGTTGAAGCAACTCCTAACAAGGTTGAGGTTTTTAACAGGGCCTAGTCCTCTAACAAGGACTTAAGACACTATATGTACTTCATAAACTCCTAATAGAGTCAATATCCTTACCATGACTCTTTTTTTTAGTGAATCATCTAGTGGGTATAATCCCACTAGGGTTTTCCCTTGGCTATGGTTTCCCTAGTTAACAAATAATGGCATTATGAATTCTCTTTTTGTATGTTTATATTTACTATTCAACATTGTTGATTTACTTGATTTACTTTCATATACAAGTTATAAAGTAATTAACAATATTTGGTTGTGGGAAAAAGTTTCTAGAATACTGATTCACCATGTTAGAGTAATTAATTAATTAATTAATTATTTATTCTATTTACTTAAGCTTACTTAAGTAAATGCATTTATTTATTAGTTGTAGCCTAGGAGTTTGTTATAAGTTGTTGACAATATGGGAGTTTGTTCTCTCTAAGTCATACTTATCCTCTCACCTTGTTTGAAGACTTTCCACCTCATGTGGATGTATGCTTTGTTGTCATAGTTATCTCCTAGCATCTTCTAGCTTTTTCTAGGAGATTTTTTGAGCTCTTTATATTCAAACTCTCTCATTGTATTTCATCATCACATTTTTGCATATTGTAAATACATATTTTCTCATTTCCAATATCTTGTGTTCTCTCATGTCCATTTAAGGTTTTTCCCTTGCTCCACACTCTTCTCTCCTTGATTTATCTTTGACAAGTTTTCGCATGCAAGTGATCTTGTGCATCTTTAGAGCTAGATTTCATCAACTTGAACATGGTATCAGAGCCTCCCTGCTACTTCTTGGTTGAAGAATTTTTGAAGCCATGATTTGGAGTCACAAATCCTAGTTTGTTTATGCATTTTTCTTCAAATCAAGAGAACAACAAATTTCTATAGCACTTTCAACCCAAATGGATGCTACCATTGGATTTAGAAGGCATTTTTCAGCTAGGATCCATATAAAACTTGTCAATTTTGGAGACAGGGCTCCGGAAGGAATTTTTTTTTGGTTGGAGGGCTTCTCCATATGGATCATACAGTCATAGGTTTAAAAAAATAAAAATAAATTAAAATCAGGCCACACTACCAGGCGGCCACCACCGTGCCACCCAATGGCCCCCCGTGCCTGACCATAGAGAGGTTGCACCGCCCTTGTCTCCAAATCCACCTATGATCAAACCTTCCAGTGATGCCATAACATCCCTTCACCACAGAGCCACCATAATCCTCTACTCTGCTAGGCTACTTCGCTTCTGTGTTCACCACTTCGCTAGAGTCTTCAACCTTTCCATCATCAGTCTCAACCTAATAGATTAGTAGCTTGTGTCAGATTTGTGCACCTAGTTAGCTGCTTTGTAGACACTATGTGCAATTGACACATGTTTTTTGCAGTCACACAGAGTGTGACATGTGGCAGGGCTACCACATGGCACTTTTCCACATGGTCCCTACCATGTGGCTACCACATGGATCTACCATATGGCATGCCACATGGCAGTTTTCCATGTGGCCCCTGCCATGTGGCTACCACATGGATCTATACACCAACCCATCCCCCCTCTAGGTATTATCTATTTCTAATATTAGATTTTGGGATCCTACTAAGCACAAAATTATCACTAGCAGAGATGTAGTATTTGATGAATCCTCTCTAAAAAAATCAAATTTTGTAGAAAATAATTTTGAACAGGAATAAGTACCACAATATAAACAGGTTTAGTTGGAAACTCATCCTTCTATAAAATAAAAAGAGCAAGAAGATCTATTTGAAGAAAAAGGTGCAGATTTAAAAATTATACAGGAAACTATAGAAATACCACAACCACATCTTATGATATCTACATGAGTCAATACTCCTCCTAAATGGTATGATGATTTCATTTCATTACTTGCTTTGATTTCTATTCAATGAGGAACCAAGTTGTTATCAAGAAGAAATGAGGGATGCTAAATGGAAATAGAAATGAAAGAAGAAATGGATGCCTTAGAGAAGAATAAGATATGAGATTTGGTAGAACTTCCAAAGGGTAGAAAGGTTGTTCACTCAAGTGGGTCAACAAACTAAAGAACGGTGGTGATGATAAAATTGAAAGTTACAAGGCAAGGTTGGTAACAAAAGGATATTCTAAAAAGAAGATATTTATTTTCATGAGGTTTTTTCACTCATTATTAAGCTAGTTTCTATTTTGACTATATTAGCATAAGTTGCACTACTTAATCTTGACTTAGAGAAACTAGATGTTAAAACAACATTTCTACATGGAGACTTAGGTGAGGATATATATATAGAAAAACTATAATGGTTTGTTCAAGATCATAATAGGAAACTTGTTTGCAAACTCAAGAAATCATTGTATGGCCTAAACTAGTCACCCAGGGAATGGTACAAGAAATTTGATTCTTTCATGGTGAGCCAAAAATTTGTAAGAAGTGAGTATGACAATTATATTTACTTTAAAAGCTTAGAGAATGGTTTATTTATTATCTTGGTATTATATGTTGATGATATGCTTGTAGCAATTAAGAGCATGATTGAAATTAATAAGTTGATAGCTTAGTTGGCTAGGACATTTGATATGAAGGATCTAGGAGCAACAATTATTTTGTTGGGTATATAGATACATAGAGATAAGGAACATGGTAAGCTTTGGTTCTCATAGAAGAAATAAGTGGAGAAGATTCTCATGAGATTCTATATGCAAATTATTAAACCTATTAATATCCTTTTAGCTTCCCATTTTTATCTTTCTTTAAGTTTATGTCCTAGTACTAAGGAAGAAGTAGATTATATGTCTCGTGTAACCTATTCAAATGTAGTAGGAAGTTTAATGTATGCAATCATATGTACAAGACCAAATTTTTCACATGTAGTGGGTTTTGTCACTAGATACATAGAAAATTCAGGTAAAGACCATTGGACAATAGTAAAATGGGTGATTTAGTATCTTAGAGGTAGAAGTAATTTTTGTATCACCTATGATATTAGTTGTAGTGATTTAGTGTGTGGTTATGTTGATTCTAATTTTATAAGTGATTTGACTAAAAGGATATTCACATAGGTTATGTCTTACTCTTGAAGGTGGAGAAATTAGTTGTATGTCAAAACTCAAAGTGACAATTGCTCAATCTACAATTAAGGTAGAATATATGGCTATCTCACATGCTTATAAAGAGGCAATTTGGTTATAGGGTTATTTGGGTGAGTTTGGAAATGTAAAGGACAATGTGATTATATTTTGTGATAGTGAAATTTTTATCTATTTAGCTAAAAATATAGTTTACCATAGTAAAACCAAGCATATTGATATTAACTATCATTTTGTAAGACAAGTTATTGAAGAATGTGGACTATATCTTGGAAAAGTTCATAGACCTAAAAATTGTCTGGATATGTTTACTAAACCAATGTTGGTATAAAAGGTGAAGTGGAGTCTGGCTTCTCTTGGTTTTCAAAAGGGTGAGGCATTGGCTTGGGCAAGTGTTGGGTAAATTTTTGTCAAGGTGAAGATTGTTAGATAATGACAACAATGAGGAAAAATGAAAAAACAAGATTGTGAAAATAATCTTTCTCTATTTTAAGAAAAGGACAAATTTTTATCTTCAGTTGGAAACTTCAATTTTACGATGAATAAATCAAGGTTTTTTCTATGTTGAGAAGTTTTTCTCTTATCTTCAAGAGGTTATATCATTCTTCTCTATGAAGGGAAATTATAATGTTTTCAAGAGTTGTATTGTAGTAGAAAAAATTGTTGGAGATGTAATAGATTTTCTTTAGAACAATAAGATAACTAATACTTGCCCCATGAATCTTTACTTGACATATTTTCAAGGTTTTACCACATATCTATGCATTTTTGGTTGTGTTGTTATTATTCATTATATCTCTAAATATTTTTTTGCATCTAATTTGTGTTGTAAGTTTATTGTTTCTAGTTAATGCTTTCACTTTCATAACAAATGCCCCAAGAGAAATGCAATTGAATTCTAAAGAAAATATCATATATCTATGGAGAAGCTTTCTTTTAATTGAGCTATGCCAATCTTGGTGGAAGTAAGATAAACATGGGTGATAAAAGATGTTTGAGATCAAAGAAATTGATGAGATGTGTTGATAAATAGACACCCAGATTAGATTTTGTATGAATATTCTATGAATGGGTATCTGCGAACTTGGTAGACTTCACCCTCAAGTTGATGAGTATTGTGAAATCTATGGAATGATGTTGATTAATAGGTTTCTTTCATAATTGTATGAAGAAAGGGATGCTTTAATTATTCTACATAAGAAGAGAATTGTTGGGGCTCTTGAAATGGGGAGTTAGTCTCCTACAATTTCAAAGTTTTCACTTATTTAATAATTGTGGTTCAGTTGTTGAATTTTAAATGGGTTCTTGTTTGGAGTGAATAATTTTGGCTAATTGATGAAATAGATTAGAAATTCTAAATGGAGATAAATGCATAGTATTCAAATTTGCTTAACTTTCTTTCAAATAATCAGATGGAAAATATAACCACAATTGTAAAATTTGAAAGATCTAAGTTGCATACTTGGAAAATTAAAATTTTGTTTCTTTTAATTGAAAAATATTTATGGGACATTGGGTTAGAGTGGGGTTTTTATTACACCAAAATATCAATCTATCAATTCTTGATACAACCACTCAAATTATAGTACATAGGAGGAAGTTAAGCCCCTGTCATGAATCTTGAGGGAAGTGTTGAAAAAAATTCCTATAATCTCTCCTTTAGTGTTACTTGAGGGTCTGAGGATTCGAACTTGTGACCAAGCTTTGATACCTTAGAAAACTGCTATGTTGACATAAATGACAAACACAATCATGAATGTAACATATCATCATGCTAATGATCTAATCATGTTTCTACAATAACCCCTTATAGGGATAGATGAAAAAATCTAGTTCCAAGAATACCAATTGTTGAAGACTATTATCCTTTCTTTTCAAATCCTCTTCAGAAATCATATTGGCTTCTATGTTCACACACTTCTACCCCATTGATATACATCAAAGTGCTCTATATCAAAATGTTTTTTATTCTCTAATCTCTCCCCTATTGATATCAGTGTCAAAGGTTTCAACAACCATCTATCATTGCATCCTATCAATCTCTACAACAACTATCTCTAACTTGCTCAAGTGTCAAAAGATATTGTTCAAAACAACATCTATCAAGAGTCCTAGATGACTCTATCCATCATAGATACTCTACCATATAGGAAGCATCAACATTCAATCTACATAAACAATAGTGCTCTATTCCACTGGAGTGATGCACTCTTGCATCATCTACTATGATGTAGGTAGGGACATAACCCCTAGCATACCTCACAAATACTAAAAAGTCTATTTGGAAAGAGATTTAGTGAAAATATTTGTAATTTTCTCTTTGGTGCTTACATACTCCAATCTAATTTCCTTTTTTGCAACTTTTTCTCTCAACATGTGATACTTGATAGAAATATGCTTAGTCTTAGAATGCAACACTAGATTCTTAGGCATATTCACTATGCTTGTATTATCACAATGTATGACAACACATTCACTAAATTCTATCCTTGTATCCTTTAGCATCTACTTCATCCAAACAACTTGATTACAATTGATTGTTGGTGCAACATATTCTACCTCTATTGTACTCTGTAAGCTACAATCTTGCTTCTTACTTAACCAAGAAACCAATCTTTCTCCAAGAAAGAATGCTCCACCACTGATGCTCTTTCTATCATCCATACTGCCTACCCAATCAACATCAGTATAAGCATATAAAGTGAAATCATTATATCTTTCATACCACAATCTAAACTCTAGTGTTCCCTTCAAATATCTAAATATCCTCCTAAATATTGCATAATGTGCTTCTTTGGGGTCATCCTAAAATTGTCTAACAATTCCAACTAAATTTTTCTATATCTGGCCTTATGTGAGTCAAATACTTTAATCCTCAAATCATAGATCTATACTTCTTCTACTCAACAAGTAGGCGTCTCATCCTTTGTAGATAACTTGTTAGAGGATGGACCCTATTAGTTGTCTATTAACACATTCAATACATAAGAGTCCCTGTTAAGAGACTTTGAATCCTTGTTAGAAGATTCAAACCTTGTTAGGAGTTGTAGAAGGAAGAAAGACCCACTATCGAAACAACTTCTAGGGCAAAACCACTGAACTTCATTATCCAACTGATCTTTCAACTATTCTTTGTAGAATAATAGTTCATGTTGGAATTCTTTATAATAACCAAGATAGGGGGTGAATCAATTATTCAAGGTCCAGATGTATAACTAAAAATGTTCATAGCTTAGTGAAACCATAAAACATTTATCATCATGTATGCATCCATAAGATTATGCAATGACTTAAAACTTGTAGGTTACAGTCAAATCAACTTGCAAAACTGTAAACATGAAACATAATAGATTCAACAACACACTTGAAACAATGATTTATGTGGAAACCCAATTGGGAAAAAACACTAGTAACATGCTACTCTTTTTCACTCTTCTAAAGTGATTCCCTATGAAAGGCCAACCCTATTAAAGGTTACAATACACACTATTAAATGTGACCTAGTTAAAGGATTTAAATCACCCTAATAGGAGTAAGCCTTGTTAGAGGACTTTAGACCATTCACTTAAAATGTCACCCAATTAAAGGATTTACAAATGACTATTAGATCATCCTTAATCCAAAGGATTTACCCTAGATTGATACAATTATTAGAGAGTAACATTAAGGATTGATCTAATAACAACTTACAACTCCATTTTTAGATTACAAATCTTTGTTTTAGTCCTCCATTCTACTTGGCTTTCACACATTTTAGCTCTGATAGCTTGTTCATCCCTCAAGCATCCACACCCTTAAGCCTTCTTTCTCAACATGCCAATATAGACTCTTAATCAAGTCATTGAATGAAGTAATACCCTTGACTCTTTTTCTTCCTTAAGTTCTCACACATGACAACCTTTTATTTTTATGATCCATCCCTATAAATAGGAAATTAAGATACTTTTTCATTCATTCTCCATCATCCAGTTTAAGGTTATGATAGATTAGGTAGGATTCAATGAATCTACTCCTTATTTCATTTCATCCCTTTATAGAAACTTCTCTTCAATCCTCTTTGAATTTTCTTCAAAATTGTTTACCATAGATTATGTATCACTAGCTCATCAATCTTATCTTTCACATGGTTCACACAATCAAAGAAAATAAACTTGTCAACTTAAATCCATCAAATTCATGATCTTTCAAATAATAGTAACACTCGGCATTAACTTGCTTCTACTGCTTGGCATAAATTGCATTGCTCAACATCCTCTATAAAACCATTGAACATGAACTAAAGTTTACTAGTGCTCAACATCAACTAAACTTTACTCAACATCCACTATTTTTCTCAGCATGCACTAAAATAGACTTTTACTCAACTCCAAATAATTTTTTTCTTGGCTGGCACTAACTTTTGTCAACACCTACTATCTACTCGGTCAATATTTGTAGAGAAACTTTGTTATAATTGTTCTTTTGAACTTGCTTAGTGTACCCAACCTTTTGCAACCTTAAGTAAATTATAAATGCACTATGTTACCATTGTCTTAGTTGATTCTTGTACTCTTTTTCATATCAAAACTCAACCTTTCCTCTAGGTTATATTGTTAGATATTTAGGTCAAATCCTTGTCATCAATCAAATAAGTGATAGTGCTTAAATCATATAAGGAATTATCTTACTAGCAAAATAGAAGGTTTGACATCAGTGACAAAACAATGATTGAAACAAATTTATCATACTTTTATTAATTTTCTTTCAATAATCTCCTTCTTAAAAAATCTCCCTCTTTGGCATTGATGGCAAACAAAATTGATCAACGAAACTGACTAGATCAAAATAGTAAGACCAACAAAATACCAAAAAGAAAACAATTCCTTGTATTTAAATCTCTCCCTTTGTAAACAAATTCCATCTTTTGAATAGGTTAGGAAACTCTATTGTGTCATTCTTATGACTCTCTCTAAATTACTTTTTATATCTCCCTCTACATTATCGTCCTCTTGCTAGGTAAATGTAATCAATAGATACACTTTCTATTTCATCAGTCATAATTTCTCCCTCATACTGTGAGTTAGGATTTCTCTATCTTTATTTACTTTTCCTATATTATATATCTCCCTCTTAGTTGTATACCTCTCATTTTTCATATATCTCCTTTTGTAATATCTCCCTCTTTGATGACAAGGCCAAAGACATGCCATCTTAATATGAAAATATGAACTTTGTTAGTTTCTCCCTTTGTCAACTTGCTTTTGACTAATTTGTAGATCCAACTCTTTGATTACTTAAGGTAGCTCTTAAAGTAAGATCCACTATATCAATTTTGATGTAGGGAACTCTTTTTGTTACTTAGATAGCCTTTGATAATGGTATAATGCCTATTTTACCTCTTTGATACTCATGAGAATCCTTAGGCAATGCTTTTGTGAAGATATCATCAATTTGCTCTTTTGTGTTAACATATTCCATCTTCACCTCTTTATCTTGAACTGATTCTCTCAAGTATGATACTTGATTGCAATTTTCTTATCCATTGTGTGCATCATAGGATTCTTTGATATATTTATAACACTTGTATTATCACAATAAAGTATCACTAATTTAGTAATTTCTTCCTTCATACTTTTGAGTAGTTGTTTGATCCATAAAATGTTTGTATAATTTACAACAACAACAACATATTTAGCTTCAATACTAGATTGTGAGGTGCAACTTTATTTCTTGCTAGTCCATGTAATCAACATCTTGCCTAAGAAAAATGCTCCTCCACTGGTGCTCTTTCTATCATTAATGTTTCTATCTTAATCAACATCAGTATAGGCTCTTAATTCAAATTTCTTATGTTTCTTCTAGTATAGACCATATTCCTTTATTCCTTTTAGATATCTCATTATTCTGTTTACAACCATCAAATGATTCTCCCTGGGATTAGTAGAGAGTCTTGCAACTATCCTTATAGATAAAGCATTATCATGTCTTCTATGTACTACATATTGCAATGTTCCAATCATAGACCTATATAATGTTTGATTCACCTTAGTTGAATCATCATTCTTTGAAAATTTATATCCTATTACCATAGGTGTACTTACTAGTTTAGAATCCTCCAATCCAAAAAAAATTAGTATCTCCTTGATATACTTAGACTGAGTGATGTATATACCATATTTCATTTGATGCACTTCCAAACCCACAAAGAACTTGATCTCTCCAAACATAGACATCTCAAATTCTTGCTTCATTTCATTTGCAAAAGCCTTACATAAAGAATCTTGACCTCTAAATATGATACAATCAACAAAAAATTCAAATAACAAAATACCTTTTCCTTTCTCTATCTTCATGTACATATTGTTTTTATCACCTGTCCTTTCAAATCCAATCTTCATAAGATAATTATGAAGTCTCTCATACCATGCTCTTTGTGCTTGTTTCAAACCATATAAAGCTTTGTGTAATCTATATACCATGTTGTTATTGTTAACATCAACGAATCCTTCTGGCTATTCTATATAAACTTATTCCTCTAATATACCATTCAAAAATGCAGATTTAACATCCACCCATTTGATAAACTTTGAAACTTTTGTATGCAAAATAAGCAAGTAGAGTTCTTACTCCTTCCAATCTAACAACACGAGAAAATATTTCTCCATAGTCAATTTCTTCTTCTTGTGCATATCCTTTGTAGACTAATCTTTCCTTTTTCCTTGTGACTTAATCATTTTCATCTAACTTGGTTATGTATACCCACTTGGTGCCAATCACATTTTTGTCTTCTAGTCTAGAAACTAGAGTCCATGTCTCTTTTCTCTCAATTTGTTCAATCTCTTCTTCCATGGCTTTACTCCAGTCTAGATCTTCTAAGGCATATTTCAGTATTTTGGGTTCCTTCATGCTCAAAAAACATGTATCACTTCTTAACTTGTTCCTTGCCATTGGTCTAGCATCTTTATCTTTAATGATTTGTGCAGTAGGATGATGTCTCTTAACATATTTAGACAATCTTGGTTTAGCTCCAGTTTCTTCATTTGGTTTTTCAGCTTCTGAGTCACTATGTACATCTCTATCAAGTAATTCAACATTTCTTTCATGTACACTAATCTTAGAATTAGAATGTGCTTCAACTTCATTCTATAATTCGGCATGTAAATGTAACTCAATTCTTGAATGCAACTTGACATTTGTAGTATGTGACTTGACAATCATTGAAACTTGTTGTTGCTTTGTAGCTTAATTTGTAACATCTTCTTCACCAGGCATACCTTCATAAAAGTATAAAAATGATTTTTATTCTTCTGGTTCTTTCACAAGTTCAACCTCATGTACTTCTATAAATTCATCAAATTTCACATTTGTACTTTCCAAAACTTTTTAATGTTAGTATTTAAACATTTATAGGCTTTACTTCTTGTGGAATAACCTAGGAATATACCTTCTTCACTTTTTGCATCTAGTTTTCCATTCATAAAATCTTTGAGAATATAGCATTTGCTTCCAAATACCTTAAAATATTTTACATTGGGTGAGTATCCATACCATAGTTAAACGGGTGTTAAACGCGTACCTTTTTTGACTTGTACATGGTTCAAGGTGTAGACAGTTGTACCTATAACTTCTCTCCAGTATTTCATAGCAACATTTGTCTCCATCATGAGTGTCATAACATAGTCCATTATAGACCTACTCCTCCTTTCAACAAGTCCATTTTTGTGGAGGGGTTCTAGGAACATATGTTTGTCTTTTGATTCCTCTGTCATTATAGAACATCTCAAACTCATTTGATGTAAATTCTCCTCCTATGTCAGATCTCAAACTTTTTAGACTTTTACTTATTTCCTTCTCGACTCTAGCTAAGGACCACTTAAACATTTGGAAAGCATTAGATTTCTATTTTAGAAACATAACTATCATCATTCTAGAATAATCATCAACAAGAAGTATAATCTACGTATCTCCTTTATATCTTTGCACTTCAATTGGTCCACACAAGTTAGTATGAATAATCTCTAACATTTCTTTAGAGGTATGAGTTTTACTCTTAAAACTTGACTTTGTCATCTTGCCTAACTGAAATTGTTTGCACATTATATTGTCAGGCTTCTTCAACTTAGGAAAACCTCTAACTCTTCTCATGTTATTGATACTAACCAAGTTATCAAAATTAATATGACATGACCTCTTGTGCCATAGTGACACATCATCAAATTCTACAACTAAACAAGTAGCATCCTCTATATCAAGATAGAATAGATTACTCCTAGTTTGATAACCCTTTCCTATCAGTTGTCCATCAATATCATATATCTTAGCAATCTTGTTTTCAAACTCAAACTTACATCCTAAATTATTTAGTTATGACACACTCAATAGATTATAGTTAGGTCCTTCAACATAAGAAGCATTATCACATATAATATTTTCTGTGAGTTTGATAGAACCTTTTCCTTTTATTAAACATGGTGCATCATTATTGAATCTTACACTATTTCCATCATAAAAATTCAAGGTAATCAAATTACTTTTATCTCCAGTCATGTGATGTGAACACCCACTATCAATGATCCATCTGTCATTCTTGTTTACAAAAGACACAAGTGTAGTTGCCTCATCTTCATCAGATTCTTCCTTCATTGCAACATACACCACTTCATCATCATGTTCATCAGATTCATCTCTTGTTTCCTCTTTAGCAATGTAGAAAGACTTCTTTCCTTTGTCTTTGTAATCCTTGTTGTCTTCATCTTTTCTACTTTTATGCTTCTCACCACCTCTGCAATTCTTCTTTTCTAAACATCTACCAACAATATGACCAACCTCATTGTAATTGAAAAAAATGATGGGTAATTTACCTTTAAACTTACCTTTACCTCTATGAAATCTTCTTTCCAGTAGTGCATCAAGTTGATCTACATCCTCCTCATCGGTGTCACTATCACTAGACATATATTTTACATTTTTCTTCTTCTTCTCATCAAGTTATTTCAATTACAACTTATCTTTGAAAGTAGATTCAATATTTTCATGTTTTTAATTATCAACATTAGATAGCTCAAAAATAGTGAGCCTACCTACAAAACCTTCAAGAGTCAGATCATTCCTTGGTATACATCTTAGTTCTTGCATTGTAGAAAATCTAATAGCATAGATGGGTAGCAATGTTCTCAAAACTTTTTTTAGTACAGTGTCATCATCTAATTTACCAGTAGCTCCCCTTATTGCATTAACAATATCTTTTACCCTAGAGCAATATTGAGCAACATTCTTACCTTCTTCCATTCTCATAACATCAAACTTACATCTTAGAATTTTAGCTTTGGCTCTTAGAACATTCTTATCTCCTCCATAGATGGTGTGTAGAGCATCTCACATTTTCTTTTCACTGTCAAGGCTCCTAATATCATCAAATTCAGCATAGCTTAGGGAAAATGCAATCTACAACATTGCCTGGTTCTATTCTTTTTTCTTTTCTAGATCCTCACTAGTTAGGGCTATAGTAGGATCAACATGCTCAATGGTAATGGTAGATTGTGCATGATCTCCAAGTCCTCTAAGGTGTAGCTTCATTATAATTTTTCATGAAGGAAAGTTATCTCTATTAATCTTGGATACTTCTTTTTTGATATCTTGATCTTTGTGCTTCTAGTACATTCAAACTAGTCCTCTTAAGAAAAAGGCTCTGATACCAATTGTTAGAATTCTTTAAAATAATTAGAGGTGGGTGAATTAGTTATTCAAGGTCAAGATGTCTAAATAAAACTTTTTACAGCTTAGTGAACCTATAAAACATTTATAATCATGCATGCATTCATAAGATTATGCAATGACTTAAAACTTGTAGGGTACTGTCAAATCAATTTACAAAAATGTAAACATGAAACATAAAAGATTCAATAACACACCTAACATTTTGATCTATGTAGAAACCCAATTTGGGAAAAAATACTAGTAACATGCTACTCTTTTTCATTCTTATGAAGTGATGCACTATGAAAGGCCAACCCTATTAGAGGTTACAATACACATTGTTAAATGTGGCCTAGATAAAAGATTTCAATCACCCTATTAGGAGTGACCCTTGTTAGAGATTTTAGTCCATTCACTTGGAATGTCACCCAATTAAAGGATTTACAAATGATTGTTAGGTCAACCTTAATCCAAAGGATTTACCCTACATTGATATAGTTATTAGAGAGTAACAATAAGGCTTTATTTGATAACAACTTACTACTTCATTTGTAGATTATAGAGCTTCATTTCAGTCCTCCATTCTGCTTGGCTAAATCAAATTTTTTATCTTTAATAGCTTGTTTACCCTTCAAGCATCCATACCCTTAAGCCTTCTTTCTCAACATGCTAATGCAGACTCTCAATCAAGTCATTGAATGAAGCAATACCCTTGAGTTCTTGTCTTCCTTAGGTTCTCACACATGACAATCTTTTCTTCTAACTAACCATCCTAACAAATAGAAAATTGAGATATTTTTTTTTTCATTATCCATCATTCAATTTAGGGTTAGGACAGATTAGGTAGGATTCAATGAATCTACCCCTTATTTCATTTCATCCCTTTCTAGAAAATTCTCCTTCAATTCTCTTTAAATTCACCTCAAAATAGTTTACTATGGATTCTTTGCCACCAACTCATCAATCTTATCTTCCACATGGTTCACACAATCCAAGAAAAAAAACTTGTTAGCTTAGATCCATCGAATTCATGATCTTTTAAATTATGCAAATACTCGACATTAACTTGCTTCTGATGCTCAACACAAACTACATTACTCGACATCCTTTGTAAAATCCCTCAGTGTGAACTAAAGTTTACTAGTACTTGACATCAACTAAAATTTACTCAACATCCATTGTTTTTCTCAGCATACACTAAAATAGACTTTTTCTTGGCTCCAACTAATTTTTTTCTTGGCTTGTATCGACTTTTCTTGACACCTACCATACACTTAGTCAAGCTTTGCATACAAACTTTGTTATACTTGTTTTTTTAAACTTGCTTAGTGTAACCAACCTTTTGAGCCCTAAAGTGAATTATCAATGCACTGTGTTACCACAATGTTAGTTGATTCTTGTACTCCTTTTCATATAATAACTCAACCTTTCGTCTAGATGCTACCATTACATATTTTAATCAAATCCTCTTCACCAATCAAATAAGTGATAGTACTTAAATCATATAAGATATTGTCTTACCAACAAAATAGTAAGTTTGACATTAGTGACAAAATAATGATTGAAACACATTTATCATACTTGTATCAATCTATTTTCAACAATCTCCTTCTTCAACAATTTGTACTATACTTTATCATCTTTCTTCTATCCTATCTGTTGGTGTTTTGAAATGTCATGGTTTCAAATTACCTCAATGAGAACAAAATACATCTAGGGGCAGCTACTTCCAATCTACAACATATCCTTTCAGACACTAGACCAACTATAAAGCTGGACCCTTCTACTTTAGGCTCTATGAAACCTAGGTGGGTGGACTTATAGAATCTTCATATGGTACTAGTATTCAAATTATACATTAAATCTAAAACAAAGAAGATAGAACCCTTATATCTTTTGTACTTATGAAAAGATCATAGATATGAAATAACTAATAACATGGTGTAATAAATTGATAAGCTAAGTGAGGGCAACACCTTTTAGTTCTTTCAACATTAAAGGGAAAATATATTTGATTAATGATGTTGATTTAAGAAAAAACAAGACATGAACAATGTAACACTTTAATCTTGTAGTTGATAAATGCCTTATCTATTGGAAAATCCCAAAAATCCCTAACACGCATCCTAAAAGTCATTAACATATCTCATACATCAGGACTTCATGATCTATCCATTCATCTTGTGAATCAGACATCTGCATCTTTCTAAATCTTATACTCGACCTATCCCTTCATGAGATTTGAAACCCTATGATGATAAACTAAGCATTTACATGACTCCTTGAATCACAAGAAAACAATATCAACATATATGATCTAAAATAGATTGTAACGAGATAATATGCACCTTATACATATTTCATAAAAGATCACAAATAGCATGAACAAGAGACAAAACTTAGATAGAAGATTAACTTGTTGCTACACTTTTACTTATTTCATTGAAACAAATACAATAAGATGCATGAAATTGAATCATAAAATTGCCTAACAGATCAAAACTATCTATAGTTATATTACTTTTTGTTCATTACAAATAAAATGTTGAAGAAAAGGGTATCATAGTAGTAAAAATATATCAAAAATTGGAACTAACTGGTCTCACAATAAAAACTGGAACCAACCTGGTCTCATAGTGAAAACTACCAACCCTTACAATAGATGAGAAAAAGAAAGATATAGGAAAGGAATGTAATCCTAGATCTGATCTAGAAGCAACATGTGTCCACTTGAATCTTTATTCCCTATTGTTGCAAGGCATCTCTCATTTACCAAAATCTGATATGATTCTCATTATTGTTGTGTAAAAAATTTGAAAATATCTCTTCCTTAATGATGAAAACCCTTGTTTTGCCAAAATATCTTAAATACTAATAATACCTTCATCAAGCTAACTTGGAGGTCAAAATATCCATCCCAACAACATTCTTACTACGTCTAGCATTCGTCTAGTTCACTATCTTGTCAAAATTCAAATCTAAAATTCAATACCTAAATGAAACTAAAAAATAAGTATTTGAGACAAAACCCTAAATAGCTTGAGTAGGTGGTTTCCTATGTAGAAACAAACTCCAAAAATGGAAAGTTCATTCTCTCCCAATTCTAATGGTATATAATAGTGCTATATCAGCACATAAAAAATGACCAAAATCTCAAAATGAAAAAAAAGATCCTAGCATGGCTTTCTGGTATGATTTTCATGACAAATATTTAAATCTCTTCAAAAGTTCAAACTTTACAATATAAATCAAAAAATTTAAAATGTTTTGTCATGTTCACAAAACAAAAGAATAATAAAAAGTATTATTTTTTGAATCTGAACTTTTCCCTCCAAATTTGATCTAGGTCAAACTAGTTTGATTGGCCTTGACATGTGTTAGCACGCCATTGCGTAGATTCTATACTACCACCTACCACCTAGGTGCTATGTGGCACCCTTTAATTGGTCCACTGGTCACCTAACATGCTGCCACATGGTAACTTCTCATTGATTCTCCAACTTCTTAGACACCTTGCTCAATCATCTTCACATCATCATCAACTGAGGTTCATTGCAATGTGTCAGCAAGGCACTTCCTTGAATGCACAATCAACAATTTTCATGTCGCATATTGGAATGCACCTTTATGAAATTTGTCCTACCTTCCCACATTGGCACCTCAATTTTTGTGCCACATATGAAGTCCTCTACCACATGTAATTCTACAACTCGTTCTTCTAGCTACCACATGGCACATTTTAGTTGGTCAATAAAATTTAGTCAGCATGCCACATCATCATTTTGGTTTGCATGTGGTTGGTCAAAATTTCTCTAAGGTTTCCTCTAGCTAGTCAAATGGGCCCTATGCATGAGATGGGTGGCTCAAAAGAGCTCTTGTCTTAAAGACAATAGCCTTTTGTGTGCTTAAGCTTATAAACAACTAAAATTACCTTTATTCCCCCAATGTGGGATAGAAGAAAAAAAGAAACACTTTGTGTGTAACACATAATTCTAAAGACAAATCCATTCCTTTCACTGCATGGATGCCCTACCATTACTTATCCTTTCATGGCTGTTGTGATTATGACAACATCACCTTCTATACGTGGAGCTCCTATTCATGCTTTCCCTGGTGCTCTTGCCATGGACTACACATGGATTTTCCTTAGACCTGCTCTCTCATAAACTGCCACAAGGAATGACTAGCACTTACTTTAAAGCTTTGCAAGGATTCAAATGACATCTTTCTCCATCATGTGCATTGTATTACCTATATAATCCAATGATAAGCCTTTGTGATTCAAAAACCATTTATGCGTTATTGTCCACGTTGCATAGAGATTATTCATGCATTCATTTTTTTCATTTAGTTGTAGGTGTATGTGGAAGAAGAAAATTTTTGGTCAGCTGGTTACCAAATATCTTTGCAATAAATACCTTGTTCCATTATTTTTTCAACATTTCCTCATATGGAAAATGACTTGCCCCATTGAGGGAAGAGTCTTCTACCTTCCACCTTTTAACAACTCTACATGGACTAAAAAACTGTCACAATGCACATCTGGACAATTCTTGTTGTAGTAAAGTATCAAATCTTTACCAAGCATTAGAGATCAATCATTCATTTAGATCAACCCATGTGGGGAAGGTCTCATTTTTTATTTTATGCTAGTAGCCATGTGTAGTACCAAATGTTTTAATCCATCCAACGATGATGATCGAGATGAGCCAGTCCACTATATCATACAATTGCATCTAGGGAACTATGTCATGGGTCTGTCTAGTTAGGGTTATGATTACTACATTATTATGATTAAAAAAGAATCATTGAAGGCATCTAATTTTTTATGAGGAAGGATAGGAATCCTCGTGAATATTTCATATACTTTTGATGTTTGCATAGCAACAAAGAGATTCAAAATCATGCCAATCCTATGGCTTAATAAATTGAACAAACAAGACCTTCCTCAGATTGTGCTTAGAGAACATGCCCAAATAATCATATCAAGAGATTATAATTTCCATGTCATTTATGAGTAACTCATAACACATATGTATCAAAATACATGTGTGTTCAATATTAGATGATGACTAGGTGCTTATTAATAACATTTATAACTCCACATTGCTTTAAAATAATCCATTATGCTTTGATTTAATAATGCCCTTATTCTTGACCTTCAATCATTAAGTTTAAATAATTATAATGAGTATAATAATTATAATCTCTTTAAACAAAACCACTCCCAAATGTTATCTCAGCAACTTGGTGAATTTGGTCAGGCCCCAAAGTAGGTCTAGCTTAATTTTTTTTGCATTTGAAACAATTGATTCTTTAAACTACCTAGATGGACTCCTTGTACTAATCAAGATCAAATTTAGCCATTGAAACATCAATTTTCACTTATTTTACCACTTTTTTGTAAACTGAGAACTTTGTTCCAAGGGGTCCTCTGACTAGCCTTAAAAACTAATTGAATCACATGGTTGAGTTGTGTAATCTAACATGTTGATTCATCACTCCACATTATCTTACCTGGTCATATCTTGTCTCATTATTACACCTAGGTAAAAAGATATTTACCATCACAGTTGCCTTCTCAGAACTACCTCCAAGAAAACATGTTAGAAAATAATAAATTGCATTTGGTTGTAGCTTCAAAAATAAGTCAAAGTGACACTTGGGAAACAAAAATTGGGGCATTTGTTCACTATCATGAGGAGAGTATAGAGATGTAATTTGGGCTCATGATGAATAAAGGGTGCATTTGGCTAGTGGTTAAAGTGGGCTACTTGGATTTGTAGAACTAGGAACAATGGCAGAATAATGATTTTTACAAACAAAATGGACCAGGGAAAGTGTGCAGATGGATTCATCAAAAGTCACAAACTGGCACACTTAAAGTATTTTTAGAGTATTTTACAATGGTACAATCCATTTTATCTCGCCTATAATGGATTAAAAGTTATGACATCTTGAAAAGGGGTATCAACCAATTTGCACTTTATGACATTAGTAAAATTTTACAAATTGTAAATGGAATCATGTTTGCAAACTGATCAAATGGATTTGTCATAAGCTCAAATCTGAAAAATAACAAGTTTCTAATCTCTATAATGCAATGCAAAATGATTTTTCTCATTTTAGTCAATTGGGTCAAAGTTATAACTATTCAAAAAGGGCCTTTGATGAATTTTGAATAATTTACATTAGCATGATAACAATAAACAACCAACTTTGGGAGATTCAAAACCTAGTCAAAACATGTTGAGACAATGTGAAATAAGAAACATAAGTTTTTTTATATGCTTACTAAACATGCCCAAAGTGGTGAGTCATGAAACATTATTGGGTGTGAGATATTCAAATGCAAACTAGGCTACTTGTCATTGTTTGACACTTGGGCAAAAAGGTAGATTTGGACATTGCTCAAAATGAGACTTATGAAATGACTTGGAATAGAAATTTATCTTCATGGGATGCATGTATATTTTTAATGCAAGGTGTTAGAAACATCAAACACCTCTTAAGCCTCAAAAGGATAGCTGGGTACACATGCATTAAATGTGCTTTAAGGGGCTCAAAAGCTTGGAATGGTACTTAAATTGGGAAGGCAATTTTGAGTTCAAACACTGTCAACCAGACCAATCACTATTATAACTTCTAGAATAGGTCACAAACCTCAGATCCAAATATCAAAACTTAGATCTCAAATTAAAACCTTAGCAATGAAGTTTTCTCCAACTTTGCTCTTCTCTACTTAGCTTTGTAATTACTCAAAGTTCATATCTTTTCTCCTTGTTTTTCTCTTCTTCCTTCATTCAATCATTCATATGTAACAAAGGAGAATGTCCTTTCTTTATACCAAGTCCATAAAACAATTCCCTTGAGTTGACTATTACACCACCTCAATTAATTATTATAGGACCTTGTTAAGAACATATTTTACTTACCGATAACATTAATCTATCTCCTTGTAACTTGAATAAGTTTCCATACATGTAATATTATGGTGAGAAA
This sequence comes from Cupressus sempervirens, assembly GCA_028749045.1. Classification (NCBI taxonomy): domain Eukaryota; kingdom Viridiplantae; phylum Streptophyta; class Pinopsida; order Cupressales; family Cupressaceae; genus Cupressus; species Cupressus sempervirens. Next base: position 1,038,878,318 of record CM053785.1, on the reverse strand, counting down.
TCTTAGCCACTTCATCTCCATAATGTCTTCTACATACCTTTAACCTTTTTGCTTAGACTAACAAATTTGCTAAGAGATATAACAAGTTTACTAGAACATGCTTCTACAAACTCTATCTTAGAACAATCTGCACTAAAACTTGCATAACTTCTTCCAGACTTAATATATTCTACACCCAAGATTAGTTGCATATACTATACAATTAGTATTATCTCCCATTAACCTTTCATTGTTGTCCACACTGCATAGATATCAATCATGCATTCATTTTTTTCATTTAATCGTAGGTGTATATGGAAGAAGCAAATTTTGGTCTACTATCTACCAAATATCTTTGCAATTAATACCTTGGTCCATTATTTTTTTCACATTTCCTCATATGGAAAATGACTTACCCCATTGAGGGAAGAGGCTTCTATCTTCCACCTTTTAACAATTCTATGTGGACTAAAAAATTGTGACAATGCACATTTGGAGATTGCTCGCTATAGTTGAGTATCAAACCTTTGCCAAGCATTAGAGATCAATCATGCATTTAGATCAATCCATGTGGAGAAGGTCTCATTTTTTTTTTATACTAGTAGCCACATGTAGTACCAAATTTTTTAATCCATCCAACTATGATTATTGAGATGAGCCAATCCATTGTAGCATGCAATTGCATCTAGGGAATTATGTCACAGGTCTGTCTGATTAGGATTATGACTGCTACACTATTATGATTAACAAAGAAGCATTGAACGCATCTAATGTTTGATGAGGAAGGATAGGAATCCTTGTGAATATTTCATATGCTTTTGATGTATGCATAGCAACAAAGAGATTTAGAATCACACCAATCCTATGGCTTAATAAATTTAACAAACAAGACCTTCCTCAGATTGTTCTTAGAGAGCATGCCCACATCATCATATCAAGAGATTACAATTTCCATGTCATTGATGAGTAACTCATAACACATGTATCAAAATACATGCCTGTTCAATATTAGATGATGACTAGGTGCTTATTAATAACATATATAACTCCACATTGATTTAAAATAATCCATTATACTTTGATTTAATAATTCCCTTATTCTTGACCTTTAATCCTTAAGTTGCAATAATTCTAATGAGCATAATCATTATAATCTCACTAAAAAAAACCACTCCCAAATGTTATCTTAACAACTTGATGAATTTGGCTAGGCCCCAAAGTGGGTCCAGCCTAATTTTTTTTGCATTTGAAACAATTGATTCTTTAAATTACCTAGATGGACTCCTTGTACTAATTAGGATCAAATTCGCCCACTGAAACATCAATTTTCATTTATTTTACCACTTTATTTTAAATTGAGAATATTGTACCAAGGGGTCCTCTAACTAGCCCTAAAAATTGATTGAATCACCTAGCTGACTTGTGTAATCTAACATTTTGATTCTTCACTCCACATTATCTTAACTAGTCATATCTTGTCTCATGATGACACCTAGGTAAAATGATATTTACCATCAAAGTTTCCTTCTCAGAACTACCTACAAGCAAATATGTCGGACAACAATAAATTGCATTTGGTTTTGGCTTTGAAAACAGGTCAAACTATCACCTAGGGAAACAAAAATTGGGGCATTTGTTCACTATAATGAGGAGATTATAGAGATATGATTTGGGATCATGATGAATAAAGGGTGGATTTGGAAAGTGGTCAAAGTGGGCTACTTGGATTTGCAAAATTGGGAATAATAGTGGAATAATGATTTTTACAAACCGAATGGACCAGGGAAAGTATGCATATGGATTCATCAAGACTTGCAAATTGACACACTTAAAATATTTTTAGATTATTTTACAATGTTACAATCCATTTGATCTCACCTATAATGGATTCAAAGTTATGACATCTTGAACAGAGGTATCGACCAATCTACACTTTATGATAGCAATAAAATTTTACAAATTGCAAATGGAATCACATTTGAAAATTGATCAAACAAATTCATCATAAGCTCAAATATTAACCATAACAAGTTTCTAACCTCTATAATTCAATGCAAAAGGAATTTTATCATTTCAATCAACTAGGTCAAAGTTATAACTAGTCAAAAAGGGCCTTCAAGAATTTTGAATAATTTACATCAACATTATAACAATAAACAACCAACTTTGGGGGATTCAAAATCTAGTCAAAACATGTCAAGATGAATTGAAATTAGAAACATAGGTTTTTCTATATGCTTACTAAACATTCCCAAAGTGGCAAGTCATGAAACATTATTGGGTGTGAGAAATTCAAATGCAAACTATGCTACCTGTTGTTGTTTGAAACTTAGGCAAAAAGGCAGATTTGGACAATGCTCAAAACCAGACTTCACGAAATGACTTGGAATAGAAATGTATCTTCATGGGATGCATGGATATTATAAATTCAAGGTTTTAGAAATTTCAAACACCTCTTTGGCTTCAAAAAGAGAGTTGGGTACGCATGCATTAAGTGCACTTTAAGGGGCTCAAAAGCTTGGAATGGTACTTAAATTGGGAATGCAATTTTGAGTCTCAACACTATCAGCTGGACCAATCACTATCAAAACTTGTAGACTAGGTCAAAAATCAAATCTAAATATCAAACCTTAGATCTCAAAATAAAACCTTAGCAATGAAGTTTTCTCCAACTTCACTCTTCTCTACTTACCTTTGCAATTACTCAAAGTTCATATCTTTTCTCCTCTTTTTTCCTCTCACCTTCCTTCATTCAATCATTCATATGTAACAAAGGATAATTTCCTTCCTTTATACCAAGTCCATAAAAAAATTCCCTTGAGTTGACTATTACACCTTCTCAATTAATTATTATAGGACCTCGTTAAGAACATATTTTAATTAGCGATAACATTAATCTATCTCCTTGTAACTTGAGTAAATTTCTATATGTGTAATATTATGATGATAAATTTGAGCCACTTCATCTCCATAATTTCTTCTATATGGCTTTAACCTTTCTATCAAAATAACAAATCTACTAAGAGATATAACAAGTTTGCCAGAACATGCTTCTACAAACTCTATCTCAGAACAATCTTCACCAAAACTTGCATAACTTCTTCCAAACTTAATATATTTTGCACCCAAGGTTATTTGCATATACTATAAACTTAGTATTATCTCACATTAAACTTTCTAGTGAAAATACTCAACAATCTATTAATACCAACTTGATCTTTACCACTATTTATGTAACATATCATCATGATAATGATCTAATCGTGTTTCTACAATACTGCACCATAGGGATATCATTAGCATTAATGCTTTCAATAATCTCCCCCTTTGGCATTGATGGAAACATAGATGAAAAACATCTAGGTCCAAGAATACCAGATGTTAAAAATAGTTATCCTTTCTTTTGAAATCCTCTTCATCAATCATACTGGCTTTTGTGTTCACACTCTTCTCCCCCATTGATATACGTTAATGTGCTCTGTATCAAAATATTTTTCATTTTGTAATCTCTCCCCAATTGACATCAATGTTAAAGGCTTCAACAACCATCTATCATTGCATCCCATCATTCTCTGCAACAATTGTCTCTGACTTGCTCAAGCGTCTAAAGACACTATTTGAAACAACATCTATCAAGAGTCCTATATGATTCTATCCTTCATAGATACTCCCCCATATAGGAACCATCAGCATTCAATCCAAATAGATAATAGTGCTCTGATACCACTTGTTAGAGTGGGGTTTTCATTTTTGCAAAAGACCAATCTATCAATGCCCAATACAACCACTCAATTTATATTACATAGGAGGCAGTTAAGCCCTTGTCATGAATCCCAAGGGGAGTAGTGATCAAATTTCCAACACATTGTTAGATGAACTATTAAAAATCTGCAAGATATAGATGAAGCAACTAAGTGGATCGATAAAGACACTAGGGAAACATCATGGATTGGACTTGGTTTGTCACATGCATATTTACATCACATTGATTTGTCAAAGAATTGAAAGAAATATGGAATGAACTCAACACCTTGTTTGGTTCATAATTTCTTCTCTAATTGATGAAGGAAGTAGAGATAATAAAGATCATCAAATTACTATGGAATGTGAATTGGTTTCATGAAATAAATCTAATATTTCATGTAGAAGAGAATTCAAATACTTTTATTGTCAAAAAAATGAGCAAGTGCAGATGATATGTATTCAATGGGCCAAAGATCTCATTGATGGAAACTCAAAAAATAATACAACTTTTGTTGCCACAAAAAGTGAGACCAAATTTTGTGTATTTCCAATACATAAAAATGACTCATCTAATGGTGATAGTCCACCTGATGATGTAGGGGTTGATACGAGATTTTTTCTTTAGAAAATAGAAAACATACAAGAGCTCAAAGGAAACAAAGGTATGAGAATTTTCATCATCTTGGGCTACCTTCTTGCTCATATATTATTATTGCATGAGAAGTAATTACCAATGTTCATGTAAAGATGAGGCTTAGAAGATTCATCCCTAAAGGTAAGAGGGAACTTGACATATTTATGTCCCTAAAGAAAAGAGGGGCCTTAGTAGCATGATTTTCCTTCCATGGAGCTAGGAGGGCAGGATTTGAGTATGATTTGTCAAGCAGTTGAGGAGGTGTTACAAAAACTTTGAGGAGATGTGGAATTTTAGTGGAGAGATGTCCATGTATAGACATATAGGTGGTGATTATTTATACAAAACTTGAGGAAGTGTTAGACACACTCAAAGCAAATGTGAACTTTTGAAAGAAATGTGTCTCATGTGCAACATTAGAGGAGGCATTAGACACACTCAAATGAGATGTGAAATTTTAGAGGAAATGTGTCTCCTTGTGAAGTCAGGTAGGAACACTCATATTTTTTAGATATCTTTAGGATTTGTAGTCAGAAGATCCACTGATGTGATTAGTTTAGCATTTCTTGAGAAAATGAAGAAGATGGGTGAAGGTGCTTCACCCAAATTTCTAGAGGGTTATGTTAAAACTCTTACAAGTTACAACTTCCACTCTTGTTCAGATTAATGTTTAAAGGGGGGTAATGTTGGCATTATTACATTAGCTATAGTAGTTAATAAACTTTCACAATCTATTTATGTGGTTATGCAAGTACAAAACTACTTATGATCTTTGGAAAGCATATTTAAAGGATTTATCTAAATGATGAGAATATACCGAATGTAGTTTTGACTACATCAATATTTTATAAGTTTTCACTCTCCTCCTCTTATTTCAATTACTTTGAATATTTTTTGACCATATTAAGAAGATTAAAATCACAAGAACTTCATACTTTTATTCATAATATATTATGAATTCTATGTGAAATTAAAATTTTCAAAGTTTTTTCTAGCAATCATATAGCAATTATATGTGTGTAGATATACATGTTAGAAATGTAGAATAGACTGGGTCACTGGGGGGGGGATTAGGAACCAATAAAACTTATACTTTAATTTTCCAATTAAACATCCACTATATGATCTGATCTAATTGCATGCATGAAAGATTGCAAGTAATAAAACATTCATAACACTTGACACAATATTTTATAACCAAGAAAACTTCCAAATAGAAATTAAAACTTGGTTGGGGATGATACCCATAACCTTTATTATTACAATATAAAATTAGCCTGTTAAAGCTTACAATTGATTAGTTTTGGTGACGTACCTTGTTAGGAGCAATAGGGACTATAAGGTCCACTTTGTGAAAGGATTTACAACATATAATGAAGTATGCACTTTGTTAGGAGATTTCAAGAAGGCTATTAAGTCCACCTTGTTAAAGGATTTGGTTGTTGCACTTATTAGGATGAATTAATGGCTGATCTTTAATCTATAATTTGGTTTGTTGAATGAGATTCCTTTGAAATAAAATGATCGCCTAACTATGATAGATAAGTCTTTTCTTTCCCTTATATTATTTGTAGCCTTCTTAATTTGCACTCATTTTCTTCTTGCTTGATATTTTTTAATATATATTCACATTGGATAAGAAAATATATATTACATATAAATACCAATCTAATAAATTACCTTTTGGAGTCAAATATAATACCAAATTCAAAAAATCTTTAGAAAGTCAGCTCACTACTAAAACTTGGGTTTTGAAGACCACTCAGGTGATGTTCTAACACTCAGCAACACTTGTCAACACTCAAAAAACTCAAGTGCTCAATTGATTTAGATGTTTGGTCATTACTATCACTTGGAGTAACAAAAACTTGGTCAATGCTTGATAACTTAGCAAACACTAAATAACTTAGTAGACTCAGTTGAAACTGAATGGCTCATTCAAAACTACCTTCATTCACTTTGTTAACACACTGAAGCTCAATAGAAAGTAAATACTCAATAGACACTATAGAGAATGGTTAACACTAAAACTTTATTGCTTACACTAAAGATCTTAGTGGAAATTGATATACTCAGCTTATACTATATTCTATCTCAGATGCTTGGTAGACACTATGAAGCATGGGAGACTCTTCTTTCTGCACATGGACTTCAGTGGTAATGTAAACAATTGACTAATTGTTAAGTCACTAACAGACAAAAAGATTTGACCTTAATGTCAACATTCTCCCCCTTTGGAATTAGTGACAAAAACACTTATCATACCAAAATAATTAATACTCAAAATATAAGTGAAAAGTCCCCCATAACATGTCTGGGTCTGTAACTTAGTTTTGACTGTTGTCTACTATTGTTGCTGCTTGGTAACCTTTGAATCTATTTTTTTATATTTCAAAATTATTTTTGTAAAGATATTTTCTACTTTATATATACATCTTTTATACTACACATGATTTTTCTTCTTGTATATATATAGTCCTCATACATTCCCCTTGTGCATGATAATATTGTTCTCCCACTTTTTGATATTACAATGTCCTCCTCTAGATCAATTTCTTCCATAGATGCATCTACCTCTTTACCCTATTCCTCTTGAATAACATAAGGAATAAATTTCTTATCTTTCTACAAAATTTCAATGCTTGGTTGAGGCTTAACCTCAACTATCATTGTACTTGCCACTATAGAAATAATAGTAGAAGTAAGAATGGTAGAAATAGTACCAAAAAAGGACATGATAGGAAAACTTTCTAATATTGGCTATGACATTGATCTTGAGATGACTTGAGCTTGTTTTTTGATAGATAAAGTGAATGAAACTTCACTCATCCTTACACTCGATAGTATTGTTCCAAAGGTTAGATGGGTGATTGGTGAAGGAGTATTTACCACAACTAACAAGATAGCAACATTCATTGAGAGGCTTTTCTCATAGGGAGAGGAAGGGAGGTCATTATCTCTCCTATTATCTTTTCAAGATCTGAGTCTTCAGTACTTTGAATTTCAAGATGATCACCTCATGCTTCTTCTTGATCCTCTTGATCCTCCATCATCTCCTTCTACATTGTCAATATCATCAATTTTATCATCATGTATTTCTTCATCATCTTTTTCCACACCTTTTTCATCATCAATTTATACAACTTGTTCACTAGGTTTGTGCAGCCCATAGATATTATTCCATGCAATTGTGTTATACTTCACAGCTACTTCAATGTCTTTTGATAGCATTGAATTTGTTAGTCAGCTTTGTTTCATTCTTCTTCAATGATTCCTACACTTCCATATTAGATAGACTTAGCATAAGTTTTCTGAGAGTTTTCTCTATGATGTCCCTCATAAAATTTAGTGCATTCTCCCAATGATGAGTTACTTTCTTCAGTAGGATATCATGAACTTTCATTGTCAGTTTGTATTGGAATTACTTTCATTTTTCCATTATAGCCACTAAGGCTTCTTCAACATGTTTTTTTTTTCTACCTTGGTCCTTGTTTCATATTTTAAAATTTTGAAATTAGACATACCTCCATCATTTTTGAATTATTTTTTTCAAAGGTGAGGGGTGATCTCTTGAATGCTACTTTTTGATCTTCTTCTTAATCAACATCACCCAATTTGAGTGTCTTCTTACAATTTGCTAATGTTCTTGTAAATATAGTAGGGGAGACCTTTGTACGTCTTGTTATGATAACCTTCCCTTTATTTTTCATTGGTTCCTCATCCTTAGATTATTTTTCCTATGTTGCTTCATTTGCTTCTTCCTCTTCCTCAATGTCATCTTCTTTTCCTTTTGTCAAAAGAAGAGGAGAGCTAGATTTCTTGGTTTCTTTTAGATTTTCTCCACTTGTTTCCTTCCTCTCTTCATAGCCTAAGGAAGCTTTATCTCCAATGAGATCTTAGCCTTGGCTTTCTCATAGGTTAAAAAGGTACAGTGCCTTAGGGTCTACTGGCTCATTCACAAGAGCCTCAATAATGTCTCTTGTGTCATCTATATTAATCCCATAACCTAGAGGCTTAACCCATGCCACTCTAGGCCTTACTCCCTCAATGTGCACTTTTTCACAATCCACTAGAAAAAAAATATCTTGCTCATAGTCTTCCACAAGTTTTTTTGTAATCCTATATCTACTTTGTATTTTCTCTTTGAAAGTTCTAAAATATACATGCACTAGACTTTAAAAATTATCACCTAGCTCTACTATAAATCTATTGATTTTATATAGAACTGGTGTATCTTTCTTCCATGCCACAATGCCTTTGGAAGGAAAAATATTTTGTATATAAAAGAATAAACAAGTCAATAGTGATATGACCTTACATGGATTATTCTTTCGTGACTAAATTTTCTCCACATTTTTGTTGAGCTGACTAAGCCATAGCTCGGCAAGTTTGAAACATAATTTGTCCTTCAACACTTTATAAGCTAGGTCAACAACTTCACACATAACATTATTCAATATACTAGAGTTATAGATCTTGTGGGATATAATATGGATACCAAAATTTATGTGCATGTTACTTAAACCATTCAACTTCATACCTCCTTTTTAGTTTAACTTGACCTAGGGTTTTGTGTTCTTTTCCTTGTTCAACATTGGCAATCTTGTAGTTCTATGTATCATCTTCTTGATGATTTAAATAGGTTGGTCCAAGCAAAAATGCATTTTGTGGACTTGGCTGAGCATTAACCTAATCAATTTCCCTTGGAAATCTCTTGGCATGTGCAAGATATGTGTTAAACCTTTCATCTCCAAATACTTATGCTCAAGTTTCAAGCTCACATTTGCACATAACTCATTGAATGCCTAGTACATTTATAGGGTTCTAAACTCTTAAATTGAATAGCAATAATATGACTAAATATCATGAAGAAGAATTTGTGATTATTCTCCAACTACGTCAAGCACTTCATCAATTACTAGACTTAGTTTGAATGCCAAGGCTTTACAAATGACTCCTTGAACTAACATATCTATATCTTTCTTCATCTTGCTACTAAAGGATGCCATACTACTTGACAAAATATGAAATGCTAGAAAGAACTTTGACAAAATAGCTCTAAATCATTCAGGGGCTCTAGAATACTCTTCTCTCTATTTTATGGAGAAATCAAGATAAAATAATAACCTTCAATTTCCCATTTTAATGAAATTTAGTCTTAAAATTGTCATTAATGCATCATATAATAGTTTCCTTGGTGATAGGATATCCCCCACTTGGTTAAGTCTTCAATGCTCAAACTTAGTAGAGTCATCAACTTGGTAGAGTCTTTGACTTGGTAAAGTCTTCAACTCAGTTTCAACTATGATTTGGAACTAATATGTGATTTCTCCTTCTAAATCATAGTTATAGTACTCTCCATGAATAACTAATTTGAGATGGTTGAGTTACCCAACTCATTGACTTGGGTATCAACACTTACATTATTCTGATTTGCATCATAAGAAGATTTCCTTACCCATTTCTACCTCATTTGACTTCAGATATTATCAGCTTTATCTTTTTTTTCATCTTCAATTCTTCCTCTATTCATACAGTTCTTGGCAAGATGTCCAATTTTTTTACAAACAAAACATCTAGTATTAGTGTCTCTCTTCCTTGTGTGATGTTTTATGAAATTTTCTCCAATGTACCCAAACTCACCACAATAGTGACATTTGTAATCCCAACCATATATAGCTTTGATAATTTGCTCTATTGGGTTCCATTTCTTGGTCTTGCAATCTGAAGATTTGTTCCCTTGTTTATTGCAATTGAAACACTTTCCTTCAAACTTAGGTTTCTCTATGCATTCACTTGATCTATATCCCAATTTGTGGCAACTATAACACTTTCAACTGAACTTTGATTTATCATTGCCCCAACACTTGTTTGATGTAATGTCCTATCATTTTGCAATGATTATATGTAGTCCTTTGATTCTTTTGAGCTCTCTTGTGAGATAATTCACCTTCTTTTGTGTATCCTAATCCTTCTTTACCTTTGCATCTAAATTGATTTTTCTCATTCAACCAATTCATTCTTTTTTGAGATTTCATCATCCTCTTATTGGTTTTCTTATCTATGCTGAAGTCATTCTACAATCTTTCATTCTTTGTCCTTAAGTTGATAAGCTCTTAATTTTAAACATTGATTTAATCAATCAAGATATTTGATGAATTTCATTTTCATTTTCTTCTATTCCTTCTTTGGCTTTGTCCTTTTGTTCCATGACTTTACACATTCTAACTAATTGAATTTCTTGTTCTATTTTTAACTTTCTAACTTCTTCATGAAGAGTAAAATTCTTTTCAAGTAGATCTTTGATTTTTGCATCAGTTTAATTTGAACTTCTTTCTTGATAGATGTCTTCAATTCTTTTTTCAATGTAGAGATTGTCATTCATTTATTTTGCAAGATCTTTTCTTCTTTTTATGGATTCAGAAAGATGACCCTTCATTTTCTTGAATTGAGCCATAGCCAATTGTAGATCCAATTTTTTTATTTTTAGTGAATTTCACTAGTCTATATACTTCCATTGTCTTTGATATTTTCTCAAGCTACTAAAGTTATGATGTGAGAACCAAGAGCTCTAATATCAACTGATAGAAATTTAGTATAGACTGAGTGAGTGAGAGGGGGAGAGGTTAATTAGGAGCCAATAAAACTTATACTTTAATTTACCAATTAAACATCCACCATATGATTTGATCTAATAGCATGCATGCAAGATTGAAAGCAATAAAACATTCATAACACTTAACAAGAGAGAGATGGGCACGGTGAGAGAGAGGGATGCAGCGGGCGGGAACTGCAATTCGAATCACATTGTTTCGAATCTGGAGAAAGGCGGGAGATAGGAGAGCACGTCTGCAGGAGGGCATGCAGCAAGGCATGCAGCAAGCGCAGGGCAGGAAACGGAGGGGAAAGATGAGGATGCCTCAAAGGATGGGGACCCACGGGTTATGATGCCCCATCCAGGTGAGAAGATTCCCCCTCCCCCCCATGTGGGCAGTGGGCCGTTTGGGGCATGGGGACGCTGGTCGAATCTATTTGGGATAAAACCATCAGGTAAATCATCTTTCCAAAAAGTCATTGACAAATCTGATAAGGAGAAAGGTATTTTTGCTCTAGAAATCCCTAGGGAAATTATTGACCACAATATCCTAAGCATGGCGAACACTCTGGTAGGAAAATTTTTAGGGCCAAGACCTAATATTGATGTAGTGAGGACTTTTACCAGGAGAAAATGGGACCTTAAAGGGCATGTAGAAGTGACTGCTATGGCCAAAGGCTTCATGTCTTTCGAGTTCTCTTGCTTGGAAGATTTTTCTCATATACTATGTGCTGGGAATTGGTCTTTGGGCAGATCCAACCTAATATTGCAAAAACGGACATCCAACTTGGATTTGAACAATGATTTCCAATCTCAGGTTCCAGTTTGGTTAAGACTTCCGGAACTTCCTTTGGAATATTGGCATGAGGATGTCTTTGATGGCATAGCCAGGACCTTTGGAGAGCTCCTCTCCATTGACCCTGTCACAGCGGCTAAGAAAAGATTGAACTACGCAAGAATCTGTGTAGGAGTCATCGAAGGCCAGGACATGCCTCAAGTTTTAGAACTACAATCTCGTCTGGGAAACAGATCTCAAAAGATTGACTATGAAAGTGTGCCTTTTGCTTGTTTCCATTGTAAGAAGGTTGGCCACAAGGCTGGATCATGCCCACTTTTCAAAGGGAAGAGTATGGTGGGAAAGGCTCGTCCACAAGGGGGGATAAAAGATTCTCTAGATCCCAAAAAAGAATGGAGGAAAAAAGCATCGCAAGTCAAGGCAAATGGAGAGGCAGAAGGAAAAACAAATACTGCTCCTAATGTGCCCCAAGAGGAATCAGGGCCTCCTCGGGCGACTGGAAACGTAGGAGGGGGAGAAGAGAAAGGAGTGAAAGAAGATTCAACACCTCTCCCCAATGCGAAGGAATCTGAGAAGAAACCTGAGGAGACAGGTGAAAATATGACTCTTCCCCCTCTGGATTCTCAGGAGGATGACTTGAAACTATCATTTGTCCCGAACTCCATGGAAGAACTAAAGGAGGGGGAACCCATGTCCCAGGACCCTAACCCAGTGTGTTGTCCCCCCCCTTCAATAGTAAACAGAATCATAGAGAGGCTGTCTGCATTGACAATGGAAGATTTGGCGAGAATTGATGCTTGGCTGGACAAAGGACTAGAGGGAGAAGAGAATCCCTAGACAGAAGTCAGGAGTAGAAAGAAGAAGAATAGTAGGGAACCTTCTCTGGTATATCCCCCTTCTACTAGAAGCATGGCCAAGGCTGATCTCAGCCACAAATCTAACCTAGTGGGAAGGAAAAACAAGAATGAAATCAGGAAAGAGGAAGCCAGAAGAAACATTAAGGATGGTACGCAGCGCACCATCCAGGAAGCATGTTCAGTAGTTAAATCATGAAGATCTTATCTTGGAATATTCGTCGACTCAATGGAATCCACAAGCAAGAAGTTATTAGAAATATGATAAGGGACCAAAGGCCTAATGTGTTTCAAATCCAGGAAACTAAAATGAAGAAGGAAAGGATGGAAAATATTAAGTTCAACAATAGCATGAAGGGCATAGCCTCTAACTCAGAAGGAACGTCTGGAGGACTGTTGTTACTTTTCAATGATAAGTATTTCAATATAGTAGCTGAGTATGATGAAGATAACATTCTTTTCTGTAGAGTTCAACATTTGCACACCAATGATTCCTAGTTTTTAGTGAATATTTACGCCCCCAATAATAAGAGAGATAGAAAAAACTTCTGGACCAAAGTTGGTAATATGGTGCAAGATTGTGACATTAAGAAAGGTATAATCATGAGAGACTTTAACACACCACTAGAAGATAAAGAGAAAAAGGGAGGTATGCCCTCGGATTGGGAAAGTAAATAGGATCTTTCTAACTTCATAAATAATCTGGCCCTTATGGACGTAGAGCTTAAGGGCGGATCCTTTACCTGGTCAAACAAGAGAAAAGGCCATGATTGCATTCAGGTTAGGTTGGATAGAGCTCTTATATCTTCGGACTAGCTTCAATCCTTCAGCTGCAGACTATCTCTGCTTCCCAGAATTGGTTCGGACCACTCTTCCATTTCTCTTTTAGTTTCCCCTCTGGTACACAGGAGATACCATCCTTTTAGGTTTGAGAAAATGTGGACCTCTCACCCTGACTTCCTGGATAATATCAAGAAATGGTGGGGGATAGAGGTGGAGGGCTCAGCCATGTTCAGAGTCACCAGAAAACTTAGCAATGTGAAGAGGATGATTAAAATTTGGAACAAGTCTGATTTTGGTCATATCTTCCATGAAAAGAAAGAGTTATTTGATAATCTAACTATTATCCAAGATTGCATTCAGAAGGAAGGTTACACTGAGACCAACAGGGTTTCGGAGCTCAAGACCCTATCTGAAATTCATAACATTATTAATAAGGAAGAAAAATTTTGGAGGCAAAGATCGAGGATCACCTGGCTAAAGGAAGGAGATCGAAACACTAAGTTTTTTCACCTAACCACCCTCAAGCACCGTTCTAGTAACAAGATCTATGGGATCAGAAAGGGGCAGGAGCTATTAACTGAAGAATCTGCCATCTCGGAAGAAGCTGTTTCCTTTTTCTCTAGCCTTCTCTCTGAGGACCCAATGCTTTCCAATTTGGACCAGGAGTATTTGTTACACTGTATCCCTCATCTCATTAAACCTATCAATAATAAACAGCTCTGTGCTATTCCTAATGCTTCGGAAGTTAGAGAGGCTCTCTTTTCTCTGCCTGCTGACAAGGCTCCAGGCCCGGATGGTTTTCCCACTTTTTTCTTCCAAAGGTTCTGGCCAGTGATCATGGGAGAGGTTGTTCAGGCTGTCCAGGAATTCTTTGGAGCCAAATCTATTCTCAAGGAGCTAAACTTGACTTTTGTGGTTCTCATTCCTAAATCCCCTGGGGTGGACTCGTTGGACAACTTTAGACCTATTAGTCTGTGCAACTCACTCTACAAGATCATCTCTAAAGTTCTCACTTTAAGAATGCTCAAGATCTTGCCCATGATAATCTTGCAGCATCAATCGGGTTTTGTTTCGGGGAGACAAATTTTGGATTCTGTCCAGATGGTGCACGAAGTCATCCACTCTCTTGAGGCATCTAAATGGGAAGGTATGTTTCTCAAACTGGATCTTTCTAAAGCTTATGATAGGGTGGACTGGTCTCTCCTTGGGAAGGTCCTCTCAACTTTTGGCTTTGATAGTAAAGTTTGCAAAATTATCTCTCAATTGGTGTCCACCTCCTCCTTGGCTGTTCTGGTTAATGGAGTCCCTTCTAATTTTTTCAAACCTTCCAGAGGCATCAGACAAGGAGACCCCCTTTCGCCCATTTTGTTCATCATTTTAGCTGAATGCTTAGGAAGGATTATAGACTGTAGAAAGCATGAGGCTTGTATCAAAGGGATCCTTCCCTCCTCTAGTTGCGTTCCCTTATCTCATCAACAATTTGTTGACGATACTATCTTGGGGGGGGAAGCTTCTGTCAAAGAGGCCAGAGCCCTGAAGAAGATTCTTGATACTTACTCCAGTGGGATGGGTCAGCTGATTAATTGGAACAAAAGCTTGCTCTTTTTCATCAACACCTCTGAGTTTAGACAAAGAAAAATTGCCAGGATTCTGGGTTGTGGGGTAGGGTCTTTCCCCTCTACCTATCTTGGTCTCCCTTTGGGATCCTCACTCCTGGAGTCTTTTTGGAATGGTATTTTGGACAGATTCAACAGGAAGATGGCTGGTTGGAAAGGGGTCTCTCTTAGTCAAGCGGGGAAATGCCTCTTAGTCAAATCTTCTCTTCAAAATCTGCCAATCTACGCCCTGAGCCTCTTTGGAATTCCGGGGAAAATAGCTGAAAGAATGGAGAAAATCTAGAGAGACTTCCTTTGGAATGGTAATGAAGGGAAGAAAAGATACCCTCTTGTCGCTTGGGAGAAGGTTTGCCTCCCTAAGAGGTACGAAGGTCTGGGCATTAGAAAGATCACCCACCTCAATAAGGCTCTCCTAGCTAAACAAATATGGCGGATCTTCAGTAGCACCGGTGAATGGAGGGACACCCTGGTAAACGAGTACCTTAGAAGACCCACTCTTCTTTTCACCCTTTTTAATGAAGATATCCCAAAAGGATCGAACATTTGGAATGGGATCATGAAAGCCAGGGACCTGGCTAAGGCTAGGATATCATGGAAATTGGGAAATGGGAAGGACATCTAGTTCTGGTCGGATAGATGGCTTTCCCAAGATCCACTTATCAATAACCCTATTTTTGAGAGATGGATGCAAGCTTGTACTGATCAAATTGGGTCCAAAGTTTGTGATTATTGGAATGGCCAGGAATGGAGTGACCTATCCCTCATCTCTGAGGACTTGACTCCTATAATGCTTATGCTCAATTCCATGATTCCTATCAATTTGGGGGATGAGCTGGTCTGGAGGGATAATCCCAATGGAAGATACTCTGTTGCCTTGGGCTATAATTACCTTTGGAGCTTAAAAGAGAAGGCCCCTTGGGTGGAGGCTTGGATTCCGGGTCTCACTCCAAAGATCAACATTTTTTACTGGCTGGCTCTTCAGAACAAAATCCTTACTCATGACAATCTCATGAAGCGAGGACATGTTATGCCCAGTAGATGTCCCTTGTGTAAGAATCAAGCTGAGACCAAAAATCACATTTTCATCTTATGTGACTATGCTAGGGAGGTGTGGAATGTCATCACACATGATAATGAAACCCTCTAGTGCAAACCGGATAATCTCATGGATTTTTTCCATCAGTGGAAAGGTCTTTGTAAGATTGCTGGTCGGCAGGATCACTCGGACTGGATTTTACCCCATTTTTGCTGGGGAATTTGGAAGGAAAGGAATAATAGAATATTTAGAGACAGAGAGGAGTCGGGTATAATCCTTGGCAGGAAGGTCTCGAAGAATATAAAGGAAAATCTCCAAGTGCTGAAGGAGGAAGAAGAAGAAGAAGGGGACAGAAAGATAGCTAAAGAAAAAGACAGGAACCTCAAAAGGCAGGATGCTAGCTGGCTTCTCCCCCCAGATGGTTGGTCAAAAGCCAACTTTGATGGGGCTTCTAAGGGTAACCCAGGCCCTTCAGGTTGCGGTAGAATCATAAGAAATAGCTATGGGGAGGGAATAGCTGCCTTTGCTTCCCCGCTGGGAATCCAGACTATTCATCTGGCTGAAGCAAGAGCTGGGAGTAAGGTGGTCAAGTTGGCTTTTGAAGCCAGGATTACTAAACTCTGGCTTGAGGGGGACTCCAAAAACATTATTAATACCATTAATGGTATTTCCCCTCCCTCGTGGATGATTGCGAACATAATTGCTGAGACTTGCACCACTCTCACAAAGTTTGATAAGGTCCACGTCACTCATGTTTATAGAGAGGCAAACCCAATCGCTGATTGGTTTGCTAATAAAGGGGTTAACGCCACCAATAATCTGACCTGGCATGCCGGAAAAGCTTTTTCGGCAGTGGCAAAGTTGCTTATCGACCAAGATAAAATCTTGGGAAGGATGGCTCAAATCCAATGCAATTATGGATAATAAAGATTGCTTAATAAATGGTAAGTGCCATTATTGGCATCGTGATTTTCACCAGCAAAAGGGGTTTCCTCTGACATTTTGACACGTTCGAAAGAACGATACCATTATTTTCAGAAAGGGGTATATTCACGGGTATCATAAAAGAAACATCACCATTTTTTCGAATGCAAATAACTTGCACAGTTCAGAGTTCATGAGAATTGTGGAAGTTGATCAGGTAAACATGACGGGTGAGAGGAGCAGAAAGGAGCCGGTGGGGGAAGTTCAGAAGTGGAAGAACAAGGCCAAAGTTTGGAGAGAGCTGGAAAAGGGTGGGGTTACTAATTTCTTCGAGAAACTTCATGGCTCGGATCCTGAGATCACTAACAGCATGGTGAACTCATGGAATAATGGTAAGGTTAAGGTGAATGGGGTCTACTTTCAAATTACTGAGGATGTGGTTGCTGAAGTCACGGGGATTCCGATGGAGGGGCATAAATTCTTCAGAGACAAGAAGATGTCTTCTAATGCAATCAAGGATTTTGCGAAAAACACTGAAGAGCTTAACAAGCTGGGCAAGAAAGAGACATTTTTTGTAACGGATACAATAAAGAAGCTCTGGAGGTATGTTCTCTACATTGTCATTGAATATATAACCCTAGACCCAAGGTTTGATAGGGTTAGGACTCACCATTTTGTGATTCTGAATCATTTTCGCCATGGTAGTAAGATCTCCTTCCCGTATTATCTTTTTAACTCGATGAACAAGGCCATTTCTAGTTTTAAAAAGAAAGCTACCGTCAACCCGACACTGCATGAGCGTCTTCTGCTTCTGATTCATGAGCATTTCCACACTCAAACCATTAGCAAAAACCCTATCCAGGGGGTGGATGTTGACAAGAGCAGCTCCAGTTTTTCCTCAGATTCTGACGATGTCGAGAGCATCAGCTCTGATGAGGTTTTTGAGCATTCAGGTAAGAAGACTAAAAGCCATAAGAAGGATTACCCCTCTATCAAATTACCCAGCAAAAAGAGCCCTAGAGGTCATACCCCAGCTAAAACTGGCTCTGCTGAGGTGGAGGAGGAAATGGATACTGATGATTCTGACAAGGTTTCGAAGGAGGAGCTGGATGAGGAGAAACTGAGAAAAAGATAGAAGAGGGAGGGAGAGAGCATGGAGCGCTCCAGTAGTCAGGGAAAGGATTCTCTACCCATTCCCCTCTCCCCTATACATCCTCAGCCTCCTTTGGAGGAAAATGACAACTCTGGACAGATTGAGGGGGAAGTGCAAGTTAATAATAGAAGGAAGGCTTGGAAGAACTTCAATGTGAGAACGGCCACTATGGGAATCTACAGAGAGGCGATGAACCCCCAACTCCTGGTGGACGACCTCGAGAAGCCTAGACTCAATGAGCTAATTAACCCGGCTATGGTGGCTATTTCTAATAATGCAAGAGAAACGGGCATGAATCTGTTGAACAATTCCCGCAATAGCATGATCGAAAACTTCAGATCAATTAAATGGCTTTTCCATGAGCTCGAGGATGTCAGAGATAGGGTTTCCCAAATGGAAAAAATCAAGAGCAAGACAGGTGCAGAAAGCCAAGGCGACCGGAACAGCTGGGAGACTCTGATGGAGAGGAGAGTAAAAAATATTGAGAACTACAATCACAACTTGGCAAGTCAGATGATCTCCCTCCTCGCTTCGATCAATGACAACATCCTCTCTCTCTTGGAAAATCTCAAAGACAGGAACCAGATGGAGGAAGATGATAAATAGAACAGAGACAAAGATAGGCTGGATGTGGATAAAGCCAAGGATAGCACTATGGAGCAGGATTTGACGAACGCCCAGGATCATAAGGCAGAAGAGAAACAAGAGGGCACCGAAGCTGCCCAGACCATGCTCGAGATGGAAAAGTAGTCTGCTAGGTTGGGTCTCTATCCTTTGGTTTTTGTTTCTCCTGGCTTTGGCTTTTTGTCTGGTCTCTGTTTTTCTGGTTGGTTCTCTGGCCTTTTTAGTGGGCAGTTGTTTCGGGCTGGGCCTTTGGGCTTATTTTCAGCCGTAATGCTTATGTTTTGGCTGGGCATTTTTTCGCTTATTTTCAGCCTTTCTTGTTGTTAAACTTATGGGTTTCAGGACCCCTTAAAACCTGTTTACCTTATCAAAAACCTAGAAACCTTCCAAATAGAAAGTAAAACTAGGGTGGGGATGATACCCACAAGATCTATTACTATAGTATAAAGTTAGCCTATTAAATCTTACAATTAATCACTTCTCATGATCTACCCTGTTAGGAGAAATAAGGATTATTAGTCCACCTTGTGAAATAATTTACAACATACAATGAAGTACACACTCTATTAGAATATTTGGAGAAGATTGTTAAGTCCACCTTGTTAAAGGATTTGGTTGATGTGCCTATTAGGATAAATCAATGGCTAATATTTGATCTACAACTTGATTTGCTGAATGAGATTTCTTCAAAATACAATGGTCACCTGACTGTGATAGATAAGTCTCTATTTTCCCTTATATTGCTTGTAGCCTTCTTAATTCACACTCATCTATTTCTTTCTTGATATGATTTGATATATATTCACATTAGATAAGAAAATTTATATATTGTACATAGATATACCAATCCAATAAATTACCTTCTAGAGTCAACTATAATACCAAATTTAAACAATCTTTGTAAAGTCAGTTCATTACTGAAACTTGGGTTCTAAAGATGACTCGGGTGATGTTTTGACACTTGTCAACACTTAGAAAACTCTAGAACTTAGTTGATGTAGATGCTCAGTCCATACTGATCACTTGGAGTAATAGAAACTTGGTCAACACTTGATGACTCAACAAACATTGAAGAACTCAATAGACTTGATTGACATTGAATGGCTCGATCAACACTACCTTCATTCACTTCATTAACACATTGTAGCTCGGTAGATACCACAGAGCTTGGTTAACACTAAAACTTCATTGCCTAAATTGAAGAGCTTGGTAGCAACTAATATGTTTTTCTTATACTAGATTCTATCTTAGATGCTTGGTAGATATTGTGAAGCATGAGAGACTCTTCTTTTAGCATGTGGAGCTCAGTAACAATGTCAACAATTGACTAAGTGTCAAGTCACTAATAGACAAAAGATTTGACCTTAATGTTAACAATATAAAGACTAAATATTTTTATTTTATTTATTTTAAATTAATTTTTAATATATAAAAGATACATAAAAATATAATAAAAGGTTTTATTTAATAGTAAAGCATGCATAATAAATTCAATGCTATTATTATTTCTCCTCAAAGTAGTATTTTAAAATGCAATATAATTTTAGTCTATGGGAAAAAATGAATAAAGCTAAACTCTCATTAATGATATGAATAACTTCTATACCACTTTGGATGACTAGATACATCAAGAAAAAGAGACTCAAAAGAATAGTCGCCTACTAGAGTTAAAACCTTTACATTTGAATTCCTTCTCTCATATTCAATATATTATCATCCAAGATCAATACCTTCTTAAGGAAATTATTTGTATTACCTAGAATGGTTAGATGCTACAAGTGAAATTAGTAAGGAATTGTGTAAAATATACTATAACATGAAATAATAAAGGGATAACATTATTCTTCGGTTAGGAAATATCTAGGAGATGTGCAAAGAATATCTCATTTATTAATCATGTTGTCTTAAAAGTGTAACATGTTACTCGTTGTTATCCCTTATCTCTTGAATATGGATAATCTATTCTTGCATTCATTCAAGTTAATATGAGATTCTTACTAGTAGTGGAAGGATAACAAGTATAAGGAAGTCACTCATATTGAGAAGATTAAATTATTATTTTTTATAATGCATATTAAGAGTTGTATTTTGAAATTGTAAATGTTTTTGATGTATTAATGCTTGTTTATTGATTTCAAATTGGATAAAAATAGAAATGCAAATATATATATATATATTTTTAAATGAAACAAAATAGGTATATTGATTAAAGGGGGAGTTTTTTGAAATTTTTTGGAAGTCTGGAAGGTTTTGGTATTCTAGAATTTATTTTTCTATTTTTTCATCAATGAAAATGGGTTATAAATTGTTGGTTTTTCATTGATGTCCTTAACTAGTTTGATGATCTAATATCCATGTTTTATGATATTTATCCAATGTGATGTTACTAATAGTAATGTTACTAGTACGAGTTTTGGTCTATGGAAACCTGTATCCTATGTTTTAGTCAAGTCAAATTTGGTATAGATTTGGATACCTTTTTCTATCTAAGCTGACATATCCAATGCATAGTGTATCATGATTACCTAACCCTCTCTCTAGATTATGCTAACTTATAGGGATGCATATTTTGTTTCATTTCATTTAACTAATGTTGATTGGAAATGGTCAACGATCATCTATTAGCATATCTAGTGTAATTTAATCTTTCCTTTCAATGTCATCTCAAAAATTGTTAATTAAGATGTGGAAAATATTAGTTATATTTAGTTGGTTCCTTTTTTATGGCCACTCTTAATATAGTTATAAATATATTATTATAACGCTCTTGTTCAACAATAGATTACTAGATAGATTATTTTATCATTTTTACTATTTATCCATAGAGTTTTGAACATGATAGAGAATCCAGTAGATAAAGAAGGCTTACTTTTGGATATTATATAGTGTTAAAAAATGTGGTATGATTTACATGTATTGTGTATTGGTCCTTTGAATGGCTTGGTTTTCTTGGTCTAGCTTTCGATAAGTTCACTAATGGGTTTGAGAGAAACTTGAGAGAGCCAAGCTAGTAATATAAAACCATTTATATTTACCTAGGCTTCTTTGATTATATTACAAAACATATATTTACAATAATGTTCTAATCTAGTTTTTTATTGAATAGACTTTTCCTAAGGCTATTTTACTTAATAATAATTTAGTCTATTTTTATACTATGTAGAATATACCAAATGTCACTATATACTTCCCATCTTGGTTTTCTTTACCATGAATGAAAACTATTATATCTAGAGGATATAGAGTTTATTTTTAGATCTTCTTGTTGATCTTGATTTGAATAATATAAGGATATTGCCTATCTTTTGTAGTATGAATTTCCTTTTCCACATGACAATTAGATTGCATAGTTTTATTAGTATTTTTTTTAGTGATATAGCTAGTGTTTGTTAAGATGTTTTGCAATCTTGAAAGTACATCATTTAATGATAATATTTTAGTGGTTTCTCTCCAATAGAAACTTAGTGGAAAATTAATATGAATTTAAATTATTTTAATGTTTTTCTCAAATAGGAAAGGGCTTATGGGAGAAGGGTGAGAGCTTGTTGCAAGGAATGCAAAGGAAAATGATTTCAAAAAACTTTGGGAGAGCTCCCTCCAAACCCAAATCTTCAACAGCTAATAAAAATGTTGGGAAAGAGGTTTTGGAGGAAGAAGTAATAAGAGAATATTGTTCATGTAAACACAAGGTTTAAAGATCAGGTAGTAATGGAAATCACTATTCTAGAAAGGTTGATTTCCCCACATGTTGAATTTTTTAGAAAGATAATGCTTAGGGTGCATATTCAAATCCATAATTTAAGAAAAACATACATACAAGCATGGATTTTTAGTAACTAGCTAGGTACAAAAGAGGTGTTATTCCATGATCAAGTTTTAAACTATTTTACTATTTTCTTTACTTCAGCTAAGACTAGGGATTGGGTGCATAAATTCAAAGGGTGGTTTTGTAAAGATTTGGGCATATCTAACTATCCATTTTCCCCAATTTTTTCCCCTAAATCAAGTGATGTTATCTTTTTTCCCCACTGGATAGAATTACTAGATTTTTCCCTTGAATACAGAAACATAGAAATTATTGAATTGATATTAATTAAGGTGGGTATCTTTATTAGGCATGATCTCATCCCTTTTGAACAAGTCTTTCACCCAATTAGGGTTTTCTTACTTCTAAATAATCAAAAACCAATTCCACAATATATAATTTGCCACTCCAAATGGGGGGATTGGAAACAAATTGTTTGCATTCAAGAACCAAAGGTAATTGATCAACATTCTTTGATCTTGGGTCTTTTAATGTTGATTGTTAAGGTGTTGATTCAGAATTGATTATGGTATGTGAGGATCATTCAACAATGCCAGAGAAGTGTAAATTTAAGTAGGTTGTTTATGTAGATAGTATAGATACCCATCGAATTACTTGTAATAATGATGCTACTTTCCATATTTCTCATTCAAACTTGGATGTACCAAATAAGCATTCACAAGATTAGATCTCTACATCAATTTCAAAAGATCATACCCTTGCATCAAATTTGGACATTGAGGATACTCTTTATTTAGATCATTCATCCCTCTCTTTTTTAGGTCATCCTAGAATGGAGGTATGTAAGGATAACCAAACCAGACCTAGGTTGGAACTACAGATTTCTAATATTTTAGAGCATTGTCATAAGATTATGGACAGAAGGGGCCTTATCAAATGTCATTTTGTGAAATAGTTTCCAATATATCTACTAGGAGTAAGTTTTAAAAATCAATTTGTTTTGATGGTGCATGCTCAAAAATCTCATAACATTTTATTTCATCAAACAATTTCTAGGCAGTTGAATTATTAGGATGTTTGTTTGTCTGATTGGTCCAAACAAAGTTGGTCTATAGCAGATTTAGTCACACATCATGTTATGTTTAATTAGTCCCCTCTGGAGATGTTTCTCTCAACATGTAAATAGACTATGCAAGGCATCAGGTTGGGTAGTAATGTGGAATCTAAATTACATCAATTAGCTAATGAGATTTCAGCATTTGTAGTATCAAAACAAATTCAATTAATTGCAGAAGAAGCTATGCAAGAAGATATGGCCCAAATAATAGTAGATAATTTTGAGGAAGCTCAAAGGAAATTGGAAGATTTCCAAACTGAACAAATGGCCAATGGTAATATTGGTTGTGGGTCCACTTTTGATTTCTCACAAATCCTTTTAATTATGAAGTCACCTAGAGGTCCCAGTATGGTATCTTCTACTCCAAAGACTCATGGAAGAAAGAGAAAAAGTAAAAAAGCTAAAGAAGAAATTGCAGCAAGCATTCAATCAACTTTGGAAGAAAAATTTAAATTAGTAAAAAGAGTCACCAGAAGGACTAAGTGTCCTCTAGTGGAAGGATGAAGATCATAACATGGAATGTCAGGGGTATCAATCCCCCTGACAAATGAAGTAGGATTAAAAAATTGCTTGATGAGTCAAAAGAAGACATTATATTACTTCAAGAGACAAAGTTATCAGATGTAAAGTATGAGGAGTCTATTACTAAATGGAAACAATGGAAATCTGTCCATTGGCCTAGTGTTGGGGCTTTAGGAGGTTTAACCACTTTGTGGAACTTGAAGGTTGTTTCTGGAAGCTTAATAGAACAAGATCTAGGTTGGAAATGTTTTAAATTTCAACATTTTGAAATTTCAATGGTGATCTTTACCATTTATTGTCCTGCAAGTATTTTAGATAAGGTTAAATTGTGGAATGTTATTTAAAAAAAACCCAAATCTTTACTACAACAAAATTGTATCATAGGTGGTGACTTCAATGCAATTAGAAATAATGAGGAGGAATAGGGAGGAATTTTCCATCTCTAAAAATTATGGACGAATTTGATAACTTTATCACTACTAATGAATTTTTCAAAATTGAAACAACCAATGGATGCTTCACTTGGCATAATAGAAGGGATGGTTTCCTACAAATTGTTGAGAAACTTGATAGGTTTTTGGTTTCACAAGCATAGAAAATAACATCTATCCTATTCTCGACATAAATTCTCCCTTTCTTGGGATTGGATTACTTTCCTATTTCTTTATCCTTAGATAATAGAGTGGACTAGACAACATCACATTATAAATCTTCTTTTAAATTTGAAAGAATGATGTTCAGACACCCAATGTTTCTTCCTTTAATTAGACAATGGTGGGTCAATGCTCCATATGAGAAAGGTAATTATATGTTTCAGTTCTATAAGAAACTCCAATATCTTTAAGGAAAAATTAGAATATGGAACAAATAGGTTTTTAAAAATGTTTTTGAGGAGAAAAACAAGGTGTAGAAGGAACTTCAAGAATTTAATGAGGAAATCATCTGTTTTGGATTGAATTCAAATTCATATGCTCATCAGAAAGAGAAGCAATTTCAATGGGTAGAGTTGTGTCATAGCGAGGAAGAATATTGGTGGCAAAAATCTAGAGAATTATGGTTAAGTAAGGGTGACAATAACACAAAATTCTTTCATGCTTCAATAAGTCAAAAAAAGGCAAGTAAATCCATTTTTTCAATCATAGGACAACTTATGGGTAAAAAATGATTAGATGAGGCAAGTATCAAAAGGGAAGGGGTTAGATTCTTTAAAGAACTCCTTCATCCATCAATCAAAATGGATGTAAATAATCTTCAACTTAATTAATTCTTAGAGGTAGTTCCAAGAATTATATCAGATCAAGATAATGAGGCTCTTATGAAACCCTTCACTTTGGAGGAAATTTAGAAAATAGTTTATTCTCTACCCCCAAATAAAGCACCTAGTCCTAATGGTTTTATAGATCTCTTCTTTTAGAAATATTGGGATGTTCTGGGGTGGGATTTACTTATGGCTCTAGAATCCTCCAAATCCAAGGGTTACATGTATGGGAATTTTAATTCTTCTAATATTGCCATCATTCCTAAGTTTGGCAATCCCTAGAATTTTTATAACTTCAAACCAATTCCTTTGTGCAACACTATATATAAAACCTTCACAAAGGATATTTATTCTAGACTTCAAGTTTTTACACCTAATATCATCTCTCCAAAATAGGATGGTTTTGTGCCAAGTAAAGAGATGTTGGAAGGGAAAATTGTGGCTCATGAAACTCTTCATCATATCAAAGAAAACCAAATTCCTTCCTTTGTTATTAAACTAGATATGATGAAGGTGTATGATAAAGTTAATTGGTCCTTTCTTATCAAAGTATTGGACAATTTTGGATTTAATAAAGCTTGGTGTAAATGGATCAAAGCTTGTTATTCAGAGGCTTTATTTTTGGTTCTTATCAATGGGTCTTTGGAGGGGTACTTCAGATCTTCTCAAGGAATTAGACAATGTGATCCCCTTTCACTTGCCTTATTTATTTTGATGGTAGAAGCCTTTCGTAGGGCCATAATTCAATCTCAGTAGTTGGAGCTTTGGAAAGGCATTCAGTTTGGAGGAACTAATCTAGTAGTCACTCATTCTCTCTTTGCAGATGACATGTTGTTTGGATCTACAAACATTAATGAAGCTAAGCATATCAAGTATTTACTGGACCAACTTTCTCTGTTCTATGGTCAGAAGATCAGCATGGTTGAATCTAAAATCTTCTTCTTCAACATAGCGCCACCTATTGCACAAAGGATTAAAAACATTCTTGGTTTTTGAGGAGGAAAAATTACCAGCTACATATTTGGGTGTTCCCTTTTTCATGGGCAGTAATAAAGCTTCTTATTGGAAAATTATAGTAGATAGAATTAAAGCTAGAACAATGGCTTGGAAGGTAAGATGGCTTTCTCTATCTAAAAAAATTCTTTTAGTTAAGTTTGTCTTATCAGTTATCCCAAATTATTACTTCTCTATATTATCAATACCTAGGTTTATTATTAAGAAGATTGAAGGCATTATTTAGGGTTTTTTAATGACGAAAAATATGTTAGGTAATAGTAAAATCCCTCTCATCTTGTTAAAGGAAATATCTTTAAAGAAGCATCAAGGTGGGATTAATCCTCCTAATTTGACTTTAAGGAATATTGCTTTTGGAGGAAAATTAGTTTGGTCTTTGTATGAAAAAGTAGAGGCTAAATGGTGTAGAATTTTACAGAGAAAATACTTAGATTCTTTTGACCCCTCTAGAATTTTCACTGTGGATCATTTGCCTAAAGGGTTAGCTATTTGGAACTTCTTTGTGGAATATTGTGATTTAGTTGCTAGATATTTGACTTGGAAAATTAACAATGGTTTGAAGGCACTCTTTTGAAAGGATTCATGGAATGGCTTTCCTCCACTTTGTAATAACCAATCTTTTGACAATTGGATTACAATTTTTTCTACTAAATGAAGCCCTTATGTAGTTGATTATTTTCAATCCGTTGATCTAATTTCAGATAGAATTACTTGGAAAATCCTAGAAAAGTTACCAATTCCTAATCAGAGGAAAAAGGATTTTTTTAGTATATGCAATACAAGGACTATTTTTGTGTCTAATTTCCTAGATACACTGATCTAGGCGTCACACCAAGAGGGTAGATATTCAGTAAAATTGGGTTACTTAGCTACCAAGAACCTAAAAATTGATAACAAATCATTTTGGACATTCAAATTTTGTTGGAATCTGGTAGTCTTACCCAAGGTAGGTAATTTTTCTTGGCTAGCTTTAAAAAAGAGAATTTTGATAGGAGATAAGCTATCAAAATTAAATATTGTTTAGAATATGAAATGTGTATTATGCATGGAGGAAGAGGAGAATGTTGATCACCTTTTTGTTTAATATGAAATGGCACATCAGTGCTAGGTCTTTGTCTTTCAAAAACTAAATTTTAGTATGCCCCTCCCAAATACCTTATGGGATATGTTCCAAGACTAGCCAAGTCTGATTAACCACTCTTACTATTCATGTATTTCGAAATGTATTCCAGTAATTGTTATTTGGGCATTTTGGTGGGAGAGGAATAAAATAATCTTTTGAAAGCAACCTTTGACATTGGAAACTATGTTGTCAACATTAGAAATTATAGTGGTGGAAGTTGTAGTAGCCTATATCAAAAGAACTTCTAAACATCTTATTGTTATAGGATGGGATATTGTTTTGGCTAATAGATCGATTTCTTTACCTTCTCCATCTTATCAATTCATTACATCTGGTGGACCTTGTCAAAAATTTAATAGAAAGTTCATGAAATGGATTCACCCTACTAGGGGAGATTCTAAGTTCAATTTTGATGGCTTCTTGAGAGGCAATCTTGGTGAATCGAGAGCTGGAGTGTGTATAAGAGATCATAATGGGTGGGTTTTAGGTATGTTGGCTCAAAAATTGCTCGCTAGTACAAATAAAAAATTTGAAGCCATGGCACTCCTTCTTGGTTTAGAATTGGCACTTTAGCTAAACATAGTTAATATTCACTTTGAGGGGGGTTTGTAACTGATTATTAATTCATGTGTAAAGAAAAAATCAGAGAACTAGAAGTTTGGTTATATTCTAGAAAAATCTTGGACAATGATTGAAAAATTTAAAGGGGTGTCCTCTCATACTCTTAGGGAGGGAATCTAGGTTGCAGATAATTTATCTAATATTGGTTGTGACTTGAAGATTGATGAGGCAAGTATTATAAAGTTTATTCCTACTAACTTTACCAATTTGTTTACCTTAATTCAGCAAGAGAAAATCTTTTTAATACAAGTTTGGGTTCAATATTGACCAAGTTACTCTTGGCCTTACATTAACCGAGTTCAATATTGACCAAGTTTTTCCTAGCTGGTATTGCCCAAGTTACTCTTGGATTAATGTTACCTGGGTTCAATATTGACCAAGTTACTCTTGGCTTCATTTTTATTGAGTTTAGTATTGACCAAGTTATTCTTGGCTGGTATTGATCGAGTTACTCTTGGATTAATGTTACTGAGTTCAGTATTGGCTGAGTTACTCTTGGCTTAGTGTTTATCGACTTTAGTATTGATCAAATTCACTAAGTTTAGGTTCATTATTGACCAAGTCACCCTTAGCTCAAGGCTTACCAACCAAGCTTGGGTTTAGTATTGACCAAGTTTCTTGAGGATTACCAAGCTACTCAGTTTACCAATTACCGAGTTCCCCTAGGTTGGGTATTGACTAATTCCTAGCCAAGTGTTTGCCAAATAAACAAGGAAGAGGCTCATGCTGAGCTATTTGTTCATAGTTTTTATCAAGTGCTCATGGATATGTTGTTCAAGCTATTTAGTCTTGATAAGTGATTTGGGTCCACATGGTTGTTTGGTTTCCAAGTTTTTGAATTTCTTAAAGAGGAATTGTAGTGGCACAGAGCTGCTTTGATGTTCGAGGAGGTTCACATGTGCAAGATTATATGGTGAAGTCATACTACATCTTTCTGCACTATTCAATAACATTTTTTTCTATTGTCACTTAAGTATCTTGTGTGGTTTTACATTTGGCAAGATCAAATTTGAATTTAAGTCAAAAGTGTGTCTTAAAGTTGATCAAGGATGTCATTAATAGATGGTAAAAAGGTTTCTTCCATTCTAGTAGATACAAATGTAGAATATTCATTCTTTACTGAATTTTGGGATTGTCAGTCTTGTTCTTTGCTCTATACAGTTGCAATTGGGCTTTGATGTAATGGCACCTTATTTATTACTCATATGGGAGCAAGTGTGTCATACCTTTTAAGTGTTTGGTGGGGATTTTAGAGGCAATCAATGGATTTCCTTTTTTGATTCCTTCTTCTCTACTCCCTTTTCTTTCCTTTTAACTTTCTAGACTGTCATTCTCATTGGATGCTTGTGTGAAATGTGAGTCTTGTCATCAGTATCATAGGAGCATCCTACCCAAAAATTATAGAAATTTCCTTTAATCGACGGTAGATGAAGATGCACTCTCTCATCCCTTGGATGATGAGAAGTTGGATATTATGTTCATTCTACTTTCTTCTTTGACCCGTCATGCAATTCAGAATATCATTGGGGAGGACTTCTTTTCTACAACTTCTAGATAAGTGTTATATACCTCAAATTTGGTCTCCATTTTTCTATATAATGCTATGGATCTTCTTCAGTCAACATCAAGACTAGAAATCATTGCTTACAAGCTGGTCAGACCTAATTTTTAGGCTCAAAATAAACTTAAGTAGGCTATTAAAAATTTTTATTTGTGGTTTGGAGATGCCTTGGTGGAAGGACTATATTTTAGGACCATGCTCATGCAAAAACATGAAGTTTTGGTGACTTTCAAGGCACTACAGAAGGCATGTGAAAAGAACAACTCATGCTTCTTGACTAAGACCTCGCAAATCATGGTAAAAGCTCAGGGTTTTCAAATGTCTAAAGATGTGATGAAAATTGGTTTTGCACTCATTGACATTTTGGGTCTTCCAATTTTTGATGCACATGTAGTATCTTCTCATAAGAAAATGCCTTTGGCTCCCTTAATTTAGCTAGTTCATTATACTAGTGACTAGTTGGTTCCTACTCTAAGTGCTCTTAGCTCGAGACATCTTGTCCAAAATCCCCATTTGGATCATCTCAAACCAATAGCCTAGGGGGGTATTTCTCATGTTGTTGAAGGCTCAAGTTCAGGATGGGAGGTGGCTCCACTATCATGCTCTGATTTTGGCTTGGGTCTTTTGGTACAAACTATTGCAAAGGGTGCAAAGGATATGGAAGAAAAATAGATTTTTGACATTCTTCTAATTTTTTAGACTTTTCTTCTAAACTTTAGGCATGTTTTGTAAAATGTTTAAAAATTTTGGTTGTTATGCCTATTGTTTTGAGATCCTCAAAAATGAAAAATTCAATAAAGGTTGCATTTTGGTGAAATTATGTTTTTTTGCATCGATAAACTATAATTGTCAATATCGATGCTTGTAATTTGTATATATTCGGTTTTCTTTACTGGTTCTTTCCTAGTTGAGCTCTTGAACTAGTTTTAAATTTTTTATCTATATATATATATTGGTGGCTTGTCCACTTTCCCAAATAAATAAATAAAAAATGTTGGCCTCTTATATTATTTATCTTGGGATTGGGATCCAAGTCATTAAGATAATGCACCATCATTTGCAAGCTTATAAAACTATGATGTAAACAAAGTGGTACATGATGCAAACGATTAAGTTTATAAGCTTTTACATAGAAATTAATTGTATTCAATCATAGTTTTTTTTTTTCTTTTAAACTCAAGGCTCCACTCATAGGTGAATCCAAAGCTTTCATGATTTTCAAGATAATTGAAGCTTACAATAGTTTTTCATAACAATGTTTTCTCCCTTGATGAGCTTCATAATCTACATAATCAAATAGATTGTAACTAATTATCTTAGGATCATTTTGGTTAGATAAGAAAGGGAAGAGCCTTGATTGAATATAAGTTGTCTATTAGAGAAACAATAGTGAATCTCTCAAGAGGTGAGATTGAGAAAGATAAGAAGACAAAGAGAGATGAATATTTTGACTAGAATTAAGAAATAGTGGGAGATAGTAATTGCAATCCCAAATCAAAAATTTACCTAACCACCATCAAAAGAATAATGGGAAAGGACCTTTCCTCACTTTCCCCACTATTTTCTGAGAAATATTATCATCCTACACCCTAATAAATTAATATAAATAAAAGGTGACTCTCTAATAGGAGGATTGGAAACCACTAAAAGTGGGGAAATGAGAATACAAGGCATATCAATAGTAACTATAAAAGATGATGTCTAAGAGGGAGAAACCTACATGGTTGAGGAACAACTAGGAATCAAAGTATTTTTAGAATACACTTCATGAAATAATGACATGAAACTTTGATCTCAATGCTCATACTATCTAGGTTAAAGCATGAACCTTAGCAGAAAAATAATAATTATCTATTCTTACTTAGTGTCTTTCAATCATGTAGTATAACCTCATGATACAACCAATGATACTTTGAAGTTAGGTGGCCGAAAAAAACAATAAAGATGATAATAAAAAGGGAGGCCCACATTACTTGATATTTATGTCCAAGATTTATCCTTGAACATCAAAACCACATCCTCATTCAAATATATTTGGAGATGTTAAGTCAATAAGAATGAAATAAAATGTGGAGTGGCTAAAGAAAGAAATGAAATCATCCACTATTAAAATAAGACTAGTAGGGTTTCCAACAGCATCATAACATGAAATATTATCAAAATAGAAAAAAGGGAAGACCATAAAATATTATCTAATATGTATGCAATAAGAGTGGTTTTATTACAAAATTAGAGGAGGGTGTCTGGGGTTTCCTAGAAAAATAATACTCTCCCTCAATCCAAGACTAACTAAGAACCATATTTAGGTGGACAAAGAAAAATTAACCTATTTTATTTATCAAAAAGAGAGAATTTTATCTTTAACTAGATGTAAAGTATTTTCATGAGGCCTATACATAGTTTTGCAACTCAAGAAGAGTAGGCTAGAGGATGATAAACTAAAGAAATACCATGCCTAGAGTAGAGATCCTCATTATATACAACTTCCTCATTATAGACAATTATCTAAAATAAATTTCCAAAAGAAAGATAGAAAAAAATACATTAGGCTAGGTGGAAGTAGTTGTATAATGAGAAATATAGGAATAAGTTCATGTATTGGTAGGTGATCCAAAAAATGACTAGGGAAATATTTGGGGGAAAGATCCACAACAACCTTTTAGTCTAGTATGAAATAATAAGTACATGGATAGATATGTGAGGTAAAGCTACAATACCAAATGCCACATCATTGGGTTGTAAAGAGGAGAGGGCTAGCCCATCCACAAAGAAAACCATTGAAGGGTGTGGACAAGCCTTGAGAACAAAGGAATTGGAGCAGCAATACAAATGGCCCCTACAATAAAAGCGAGTGATAATTCAAATTCAATAGTAGTATGTTGGAAGGAATAATGGTTTAATTACATGTTTTACAAATCTCTTTTGGATATTGGTAGATACCATATAGAGAAGGCCTACTTGGTGTCCACTATTCCATACATGAAACATGAACAAATAGATGAACTTTTGTACTTAAAATAATTTATAATTTGAGAATACTATAAAAATATACAAAAATTGGCTCATACTTATGCTAGAAACCTATACTAGACAATGACTAATGTAGTACCCATTGGTAATGAGAATTGTATATGTATTATTTAAACAAAAACAATGCCATTTTAATTTTTTGTGCTATTAGAGATTCTTTTGAGGCCTAGAAGAACCTTATTGTTTACACGGTCATACAAACAAGAGATTACACTGAGTTCAAACAATGGTCTTATTACATTACAAGAGTAGAAAATATCACATAAGAGTCCAATTGTTCATTAAAGAGGATAATCAAAAGCATAGGATAAAGAATTGAGCCTCAATTATTGCAATTACCTTTTCAAGATAAATAAGCAAGTCAATAATTTAATATGTCCCTTTTGATTCTCACTTCATCTTTTCCTTACTTGTTATTTCTCTTATAGCCTAGTGAAAAGAGATTGACTATAATTGAGCCTTTATGTGATTGCATTCATTATAAATAAATGATTCTTGAAACATCAACCTTCTTATCATATTATCTTCTTATAATTATTTTTAATATAAGAAATTTTTCTTGACAGTTATTTTTTCTTTCCAAAAGTTGAGACACTATATTCTCTCTCATACTTTGTGCTTGATTGCAACAATTGATCCATTGAAGTATATTCTTAGCAAGACAACTCTAATAGTAAGGTTAGCTAAATGGGTCATGATCCTAAGTGAGTTCGACATTGAATATGTTGAAAGGAAATCTCTCAAAGGATGGCCAATTGTTGATAAACTAGCAGAAGCACCAATGCAAAGTCTTGTAGTACTAAATATTAAATTCTCAGATGAATCTATTTTATTGCTAACACATCAAGCATGGGTGATGTTCTTTGATGGTTCCTTCACACAACAAGGATCTAGTGTTGGGCTTTTATTTATAATACCAAAAAATTATTCTTTACCTAAGGCATACAATATTCTTTTTCCTTGTACAAATAATATTGTGGAATATGAATCCTTAATCAATGGCATGAAAATTATAGTTGAGTGAAGAGTAAGTGAACTTGATCTCTTTGGTGACTCACAATTAGTAATCAATCAAGTCAATGATGTTTATTAGACAAAGGATGAGAAGATGACACCTTACAAAAGAATGGTTAATTAATGGGAACACAACCCAAGAACAAAATGGACACAACAGAAAAGGGAAATTATATTAACTGAGAAAATAAGCTAGTACAAATAGTACAGAGAAAATAAACTTCAGAACATGCCCTAAGGGCTTACAATAGCATAAATCTAGAGAATATTTCTCCTTTTAGCACCTCCTCTCAAACTCCACTCCGAACTGCCTTTTACAATGCCAGAAATCTCCTTAAATAGACCCCAAACGGTTAAGGACTAGGAGTACATTCTAGAAAGTGCTAGTTGGCATCCATCGACAAAATAGAAGGTTCCAGAAGCTGCGTTAGAAGTTGGTGCAAATCTAGAAGAATTCGGAAACGGTAGCCGAACTTTCGAGAGGCATAACTTTTGAACCGTAGCTCCGATTGATGAACCATTTACATTTTTGGAAAGCTCTCGAAGCGCTCTATAGCCCTATGGACAAACTTTGCTTTTACCCATTTTTCAACCCTTTTCAAGGTCATTGAATGCCCCAAACCTAACTTTGAAGCATTCTTAGGAGGTCTCCAAAACCTGAAAAACTGCAATAACTTTCAAAACGTGGGGCCTATTGACCTGATTCTTTTTTTGGAATGCTCTAAATCATGATTACATTCATCTAGCCAATTCACACCTTCTAGTTTACCGAAATGATGGCCCAAATACATGTTCCTATTTTTTTGGAAGTTTCAAATGCACTGATAGTTGAACTATGAGAGTTGGAACCTTTATTTGAGCCAAATGGGTATCCAAAAATGTAAAGACATGAAACAGAAACTAAGTCTAAGTACATTTTTTTTTTGGGTGACACAGGATTGCCCTTATACCTCTAGATGCTCCTGCATCAGACACCCAGGGTAGATTGAAAAGTGACCC
The DNA here is from genome assembly GCA_028749045.1 of Cupressus sempervirens. NCBI lineage: Eukaryota > Viridiplantae > Streptophyta > Pinopsida > Cupressales > Cupressaceae > Cupressus > Cupressus sempervirens. The sequence goes on along the minus strand of CM053785.1, from coordinate 1,038,843,555 downwards.
TGTCACTTTATGGATGGTAGAGGAAATCCCAAATGGGAAACCTTAGCTGCTGAAATCCAAGTTGAGTCCTCGATCGGTCATCCTTTCCATTTGACCAAATACTCTTCATACTGCCTGTTTCTGGTACTCCTACCCACACGATGATCTAGAATGTCTTCTATCTCCTCCTTCTTAGAAGCAGGAATTGGACATGGCTCTAAAACCAGCTCCTCATCTACACCATCATCATGATATTCTGTTAAATCTGCAATGTTGAAAATGGGAGAAATGTGAATACCATCTGGCAACTCCACCTCATATGCATTTCCTGAGTCATGTTTCTTGAAAACTTTGCAAGGGCCAAATTTCTTCATTTTCAGCTTGTTGTAAGTACCAACTGGAAATCTTTCTTTTCGTAAGTGCACCATGACTAGATCCCCTACTTGGAATTCCTTATGTCTTCTCCTTTGATCAGCCCTAGCTTTATACTCTTGATTCATCTTGATAATGTGTGCTTGAACTTCCTCATGTAGATACTTGATATGTTCCTCAAATTCCTCAGCTTCAGCACTTGTTCTCTCCCCTTGTTCTATCTTTCTCAATTCTGGTGCAGTCCTTGGGCTATTCCCATATACAATTTGAAATGGTGATTTTTCAGTACTCCTATTTACAAAGTTATTATAAGCAAACTCTGCCTATGATAGAATCAAATCCCATCCCTTGGGCTTATCTCCACCTAAGCATCTCAGCAAATTGCCCAGACTTCTATTTACCACTTCTTTTTGGCCATCAGTCTGTAGGTGATGCGTGGAACTGAATTTCAAGTCTGTTCTCAACTTCTTCCACAATGTCCTCCAGAAATACCCCACAAATTTAGTATCTCTGTCAGAAACTATACTCCTTGGAAGACCATGTAGTCTTACCACCTCTTTGAAAAACAAGTCTGCAATATGGACAACATGATGAGTTTTGTGGCATGGAATGAAATGTGCCATTTTGGAGAACATGTTAACCACCACGAATACTGAGTCATTACCCCTTTGTGTCCTTGGCAATCCAAGAACAAAATCCATACTTATGTCCTCCCATGGCCTTGATGGAACAGGAAATGGCTGATATAGGCCAGTATTTTGACTAAACCCCTTGGCAACTTGACAAACCTGGCAACTCTGTACAAACTTCTTCACATCCTGTGTAATTTGAGGCCAAAAATAATGTTCTCTAAGAATGGCAATGGTCTTATCTTGACCAAAATGTCCTGCCATCCCTCCACTGTGTTTCTCCTTAATCAAATTTTCCCTCATGGAACTCCTTGGAATGCACAATTGACTACCTTTGAACTGTTGGAAAATGAAGATGGTGTAACTAAGAGGGGAGGGGTGAATCAGTTACCACAAAAACATTTTCAAAAGTCCCAAAGATGCCTTAAACTTAGTTGCTGCTGCTACAAAAATCACTGCTTAAAACTTGATAGGTGTTTAGTTAATTTATGAAGCATTTACTGAAATAAGCAATTATGTAAAAAAAAGTAATCATTAACACAGTAGACACCAGATTTACGTGGAAACCCAATATGGAAAAAACCACCAGCAACTAGTCACCAATTTTCACTCTTCTAAAGTGAGCCCTGTTCGGAGCCAACCCTGTTAAAGGTTACAAAACACACTGTTAGGTGTGACCCTGTTAGAGGATTTAATCACCCTGTTAGGAGTGGCCTTGTAAGAGGTCTTTTGAACAATTCAACTGAATTGCCACCTTGTTAAAGGATTTATGAAATGGCTATTAAACCAACTCTGTTAGGAGATTTTGGAATCACTGTTACAATGGTTAGAAAGAAACAATGAATGATCTGAAGATACATGCAACTTATCTTTGCTGAATACAGATCTCAGTTTAGCTCTACGAGATCCTTACTGATCAAATATATCTCTGTAGCTCCAAGATTTCCCTCTGCTCAATTCTACTTAGGCACATGCAAGTCTCTTTCTTGCACTTCCTTGCACTTTTCGTATATTCATTCTCTCCTCTATTTTTTTTTTCATCTTGAGAACCTCTTTATATATTATTCTTAATACCAGGTCAGCCCAACCAACTTGTTAAAATAATTCCAAAGTCGGCTTGCCCAACCAACTTGACTAAACATATTCTAAAGTCGGCTTGAACAAAAAAAACTTTCACTAGCCGACGCTGCTCGATCAATACAGAACAAAAACTTCCTTCCTATGTTAACCGGCAGAACTCGGTAAGAACTATAATTACTGGGAAATTTGGTAATCCTACCACTTCCTTTGGAAACTGACTGGACTCGGTAAAAGCTGTCTTCGACTACCGAGTAAGCTCGGTGAAAACTCAGCTTTCCTTAGCTTACCGTGCGAACTCGGTTAACACTTAACCGTTCGTTACAAAATCCTTTGATGCTCGAGTGATCTCGGTAAGAACTAAACTTTCTTTAGCTTATGGAGTTAACTCGGTTAACACTAACTCACCGTGTGACATACCAGAATGCTCAGTATACACTGCAAAAGACTTTTACAGACCAACTAAGCTCGGTAGACTCTGTAAACTATTTTCTTGGTTGATAGAACTCGGTAGACTCTGTTTGATAACTGATATGACATTTGTGTAACATCAAAGACAATACACAATTACTTAATTGTATCCAACAATCTCCCTCTTTGGCATTGATGGAAACACTACATGTCATAGCAGAAATGAAAGCAAGTCTACTGCAACACAACACAATTCAATTCTCCCTCTAAGATAGAGAACTCTCCCTCTTACAGTATTCTCCCTTTGTGAAGAAATTACTTAATCAAATTTTGGATTGATATGACAGTAAAACTCTCCCTCTTTGACAACACATGCCAAAGACCATCTAATTTCAAATGAATTTCATTGTACCTTTAGTACTGATTCATATGCAATATTTCCTTGATTTGCTGCATCAACTAATGATTGTTCAATTTTGTAAGAGCTAATGCATCACTAAAACTCATTTTAGTGAACTTCAGATAGGGGAATAACCCCTAACTTACCTCTGAGATACAAAAATACATCCTTAGGTAAAGGCTTTGTGAATATGTCAGCAATCTATTCCTTTGTATGTACATATTCCAATCTGATTTCCTTGTCCTGCACCAATTCTCTGACAAAGTGATACTTGATTGCAATGTGCTTAGTCTTAGAATGCATTACTGGATTTTTAGATATATTGATTGCACTTGTGTTATCACAAAACATGACGACTGGTTCCTTGATTTCCATCTTCATGCCTTGTAGCAATTGCTTGAACCAAACAATATTAGAACAGTTTACTGCTGCAGCAACATACTCTGCCTCTGCTGTTGATTGAGCTGTACAGTTTTGCTTTTTGCTTATCCAAGAAACCAACCTCTTTCCAAGAAAGAATGCACCTCCACTTGTGCTTTTTCTGTCATCAAGGTTTCCTGCCCAATCAGCATCAGTAAACACTTTTAAGTCTAGGTTTCCTCCAAGTTTATACCATAATCCATAATCTTCAGTTCCTTTCAGATATCTCATTATTCTCTTGATTGCCATCATGTGATTTTCTCTTGGTTTGGCTGAAAATCTTGCCACAATTCCAACTGCAAGAGCAATATCTAGCCTAGTATGAACTACATATTGCAACTTTCCAATTATAGATCTGTACAATGTCTGATCTATTTCCTTTGAATCATCTTCTTTGGTAAGTTTTAGTCCAGTACACATGGGAGCTCCAACTGGTTTACAGTCTTCCATACCAAACTTTTTCAATATCTCTTTGATATATTTTTCTTGAGTGATGTAGATGCCATTCTTGTTCTGCTGAATTTGAAGTCCCACAAAGAATTTGATTTCACTGAACATTGACATTTCAAATTCCTTGCTCATTTGTTCTGAAAATTCTTTGCAAAGATCATCATTCCCTATAAAAATAGTATCATCTACAAATATTTCTGCCAGGACAATCTTATTTTTTGGTCCTTCCTTGATATACAAACTATTGTTATCATTATTTCTTTGAAACCCAATTTGAATAAGATAGCTATGCAATCTTTCATACCATGCTCTAGGGGCTTGTTTCAGACCATACAATGCCTTGTGCAATTTGCAAACCGTGTTCTTTTTATCTAGATCAATAAAACTTTCAGGTTGTTCAATGTAGACCTCTTCATCCAGTATACCATTTAGAAATGTTGACTTGACATCCATCTGATAAACTTTAAATCCTTTGTAGGTAGCATATGCTAATAAGGTTCTAACACCTTCCAATCTAGCAATGGGAGCAAAAGTTTCTCCATAATCTATGCCTTCTTCTTGAGAATATCCTTTGCACACTAATCTAGCTTTGTTTCTTGATACTTTACCATATTCATCCAACTTATTTCTGAAAACCCACTTTGTACCGATTACATTTTTGACTTTAGGCCTGGGTATAAGAGTCCATGTTTTGTTTTTCTCTATCTGCTCTATTTCTTCATTCATTGCTTCAATCCAATTATCATTTTCTAATGCATCTTTGACAGTTCTAGGTTCAAAATCAGCAAGTAAACAAGTACCCTTCAACTTACTTCTTGTGATGGTTCCATCAGATTTATTTTCAATGATCTGATCTGCTGAATGATGTCTCCTGACATATTTGGCTAGAACAGGTTCTTTTTCTTTTGGATGATTTTTGTCGTTATCTTCTTGCATTTCTCCTCTTTGCTCGGTTTGGTCTGGCTCGGTATTAACTGGCACGGTATGTACCTGCTCGGTTACCTCAGGCTCGATAATCTCTAACTCGGTATTTTCTGACTCGGTAGACGTTGGCTCGGTAGATGTTGGCTTGGTAGATGTTTCCTGCAACTCGGTTAGTGATGACTCGATAGAAGAAGATTTCTGATTCTCAGATATAGTTGATATTGTATCCGAATCACTGAAGACGAATCTTTTGTAATCTTCTAGTTCTTTTCTGCTTTCTTCTTTAGTCTTTTCTGCAAATTCATCAACTTTTACATGTGTACTTTCTATGACTTTGTGAGTAGATAAGTTTAAGCATCTATATGCTTTACTCTTACATGAGTATCCAAGAAATATACCTTCATCACCTTTTACATCAAATTTTCCTTTTCTAGATTCTTTCAAGATATAACATTTGCTTCCAAATACTTTCAGATAACTTACATTGGGTTTATAGCCATACCATATTTTGTAGGGAGTTTTGAATGAGTCCTTTTTTAACTGTACTCGGTTTAAGGTATGAACTGCTGTACTGATAGCCTCCTTCCAGTATTTGATAGCAACATTCTTTTCTATCATCAAGGTTCTTGCATAATCCATGATGGATCTGTTCCTTCTTTCAGCTATGCCATTTTGTTCAGGTGTACCTGGTGCTGAAACCTGTCTTTTGATTCCTCTTTCAATACAAAAGTTATTAAATTCATGTGAAATAAATTTACCACCTCTGTCTGACCTTAGGCATTTCAATCTTTTCCCTATTTCTTTTTCTACTCTTGCCAAATACCATTTGAACTTTTCAAATGCTTCTAATTTGTTCCTTAGGTACATGATGGTCATCATTCTTGAATAATCATCAACAAAAAGAATGAAATATTTTTCACCAGTATAGCTTTCAGTTTCAATAGGTCCACATAAGTCAGTATGCACAATTTCTAATAAATCTTCAGACTGATAATTTTTGCTTTTGAAACTAGACTTACCCATCTTTCCAATTTGACAATTCTTGCATAAACCGACCTCTGGTTTCTTTAAATCAGGAATGCCTCTCACTTTCTTGAATTTGCTTATTTTTACTAGATTGTCAAAATTCACATGACATAATCTTTTATGCCATAACCAACTCTCTTCTATTTGAAAAATAAAACATGAATGTTCATCAAGTTTAAGATAGAACAAGTTACCTTTAGTTTGAATACCAGATCCAATCAGCTTTCCTTTACCGTTCAGTAGTCTTGCTTTGCCTTGGATGAATTCTACTTTGAGTCCATTGTTGAGTAACTGTGCCACACTCAATAAATTGTGCTTTAGTCCTTCTACCCAATAAGCATTATCACATACAAGTTCTTGGGTTAGAGTGATTCTTCCTTTTCCTTTGATGCAACAAGGTTCATTGTTTCCAAATCTTACACTGCCACCATCATACTCTTCAAATTGATCAAACTTTGTTTTATCTCCAGTCATATGATGTGAGCAGCCACTATCAATGATCCATGTATCATTCTTACTTATGTGAGAGATGGGTGCCATTTCTTCATTGTCAGATTCATCTTTTACAGCAATGTAAACAATCTCATCCTCTTCTTCATCATTAGAATCATTAGAATCTTTAGCCATAAAACATGATTTCTTACTTTTATCTTTAAATGATTTGAAATCTTTCTTACTGTTCTATTTATTATCTTTCTTTTCATCTTTATCTTTCTTATTTGGACACCTTGCAGCAATATGACCGACTTCTTCACATGAAAAGCAGATTAGGGGTACTTTACCTCTGTATTTACCTCTTCCTCTTGAATATTTCTTCGCAAGTAGGGCTTCAATTACTTCAAGGTCACTGTCAGAGCTCTGATCTAATTGATCTTCACTTTCTGACTGAGATTCCTTCTTCTTTTTGCCTTTGTCCTTGAGTGAGAGCTTGGCTTCAAATGCAGACTCAATGTTTTTTGCAGCTAGAACATAATTATCAAAATTATCTAATTCAAATGCTGTCAATCTTTCAACTATGGCCTCTAGGTTTATCTTGTGATTGGCCTCACACCTTCTTTCTTGAATGGCTGATACCCTGATGGCATAAACTGGAAGTAGAGTTCTAAGAACTTTACTTATGACTGTCTCTTCACTGATACTTCCTCCAGAAGCTTTGATAGCACTGACACATGCTTTAATTCTTTCAACATATTTGGCAATATTTTCATCTTCTTTCATTTTCATCTGATCGAACTGTCCTCTTAGACTTTTAGCTTTGGCTCTTCTGACATTGTCATCTCCACCATAGATCTCTTTCAGTCTTTCCCACATTTCATAGCCAGTAGTGCAGTCCTTGACATCATCAAACTCTTCATAACTCAAGGCAGATGCAATATCAATCATCATAATGTTAGGAGTCTTCTTTATAGCAATGTCATTGACTGATAATGTACCTGATGGTTCTACATATTTCTCATCAAGATATTTCAGACCAGTGTCACCAATGGAAGCTAGAGGAAGTCTCATTAATCCCTGCCATGCTGAGAAGTTGTTTCGGTTAAGCCTTGGGATTTCCCTCTTATAAGACATCTTGATCTTTGGCTTAGATCTTTGAAATCTTCTCCTGCAAGCACCAAAGGCTCTGATACCAATTGTTGGAAAATGAAGATGGTGTAACTGAGAGGGGAGGGGTGAATCAGTTACCACAAAAACATTTTCAAAAGTCCCAAAGATGCCTTAAACTTAGTTGTTGCTGCTACAAAAATCACTGCTTAAAACTTGATAGGTGTTTAGTTAATTTATGAAGCATTTACTGAAATAAGCAATTATGTAAAAGAAAGTAATCATTAACACAGTAGACACCAGATTTACGTGCAAACCCAATATGGGAAAAACCACTAGCAACTAGTCACCAATTTTCACTCTTCTAAAGTGAGCCCTGTTAGGAGCCAACCCTGTTAAAGGTTACAAAACACACTGTTAGGTGTGACCCTGTTAGAGGATTTACTCACCCTGTTAGGAGTGGCCTTGTAAGAGGTCTTTTGAACAATTCAACTGAATTGCCACCCTATTAAAGGATTTATGAAATGGCTGTTAAACCAACTCTGTTAGGAGATTTTGGAATCACTGTTACAATGGTTAGAAAGCAACAATGAATGATCTGAAGATATATGCAACTTATCTTTGCTGAATACAGATCTCAGTTTAGCTCCACGAGATCTTTACTGATCAAATATATCTCTGCAGCTCCAAGATTTCCCTCTGCTCAATTCTGCTTAGGCACACGCAAGTCTCTTGCACTTCCTTGCACTTTTCGTATATTCATTCTCTCCTCTATTTTTTTTTTCATCTTGAGCACCTCTTTATATATTATTCTTAATACCAGGTCGGCCCAACCAACTTGTTAAAACAATTCCAAAGTCGGCTTGCCCAACCAACTTGACTAAACATATTCTAAAGTTGGCTTGAACAAAAAACACTTTCACTAGTCGACGCTGCTCGGTCAATACAGAACAAAAAGTTCCTTCTTGTGTTAACCGACAGAACTCGGTAAGAACTACAATTACCGAGAAATTTGGTAATCCTGCCACTTCCTTTGGAAACCGACTGGACTCGGTAAAAGCTGTCTTCGACTACCGAGTAAGCTCGGTGAAAACTCAGCTTTCCTTAGCTTACCGTGCGAACTCGGTTAACACTTAACCGTTCGTTACAAAATCCTTTGATACCCGAGTGATCTCGGTAAGAACTAAACTTTCCTTAGCTTACCGAGTTAACTCGGTTAACACTAACTCACCGTGTGACATACCGGAATGCTCAGTATACATTGCAAAAGACTTTTACAGACCAACTGAGCTCGATAGACTCTGTAAACTATTTTCCTGGTTGATAGAACTCGGTAGACTTTGTCTGATAACTGATATGACATTTGTGTAACATCAAAGACAATACACAATTACTTAATTGTATCCAACATGAACAACATGCCATCCTGAATCAAATAGTCTAACCACTTGGTTCTATCTATAGCAACAGGTTCTTTACAAGCTTTCCATGCTTCAGCAAAATCAGGATCCTCGGGGTACAAATTCTTGAGTTCATCAAACCCAACTACTTTAACCTGCATTGTTGTAAGCAACAACTGTCTCCTACTTAGTGCATCTGCAACCCTGTTAGATTTTCCACTTCTATGCTTCAACACAAGTGTATAACTCTGCAAGAATTCTACCCACTTCATATGCCTCTGATTCAATTTACCTTGGCTATTTAGGTATTGTAATGCCTAATGATCAGTATACAAAACAAATTCCTTTGGAAATAAATAGTGCCTCCATTTCTTTAAGGCTTGAACTATTGCATAGAACTCTTGATCATAAACAGAATACTTCTTCTTTGCATCATTCAATTTTTCACTAAAATATGCAATAGGCTTACTTTCTTGGCTTAATACAGCCCCAATAGCGCTACCACTAGCATCACAATCCACCTGGAATACTTTTCTAAAATTTGGAAGTGCCAACACAGGCTGTTTAGTCACCTTCTTCTTCAGCAATTCAAAACTTCTCATAGCTGCTGCAGTCCATTTGAACTCTTTTCTATCCCCTCTTATTGTATCAGGTAGGGGTGCATATATGCCACTAAAATTCTTAATAAACTTCCCGTAAAAACTAACCAGACCATAAAATGATCTTACCTCAGTAGTAAACCTTGGAGTAGGCCATTCCAAGATGGCTTTTACCTTCTCTGGATCCATTTTGAGACCTTCAGGTGATATAACAAATCCCAAATAGACTAATTCCCTTTTTGCAAAGACACACTTCTTTAGATTAATTAACAGTTTCTCTTCCCTTAGCCTTTCAAGGACACTATGAATATGCAGTAAATGTTCTTCCAAAGTCTTGCTGAAAATTAAAATATCATCCAAATAGACAATAACAAATTTTCCCAAGAACTTGTTAAGTACCTCATTCATGAGCCGCATGAAGGTGCTTGGTGTGTTTGTCAATCCAAAGGGCATGACTAACCACTCATAAAGACCCTCCTTGATCTTGAAGGTTGTTTTCCACTCATCTCCTTCTCGAATCCATATCTGATGATAGCCACTCTTCAGATCTATCTTTGTGAAGTACTGAGCTCCACTCAAGCAGTCCCTAAGATCATCCATCCTTGGTAAAGGAAACCAATACTTGATGGTTATCCTATTTATAGCTCGAGAATCTGTACACATCCTCCACTCTCCATCCTTCTTTGGTGCAAGTACTGCAGGTACTGCACATGGACTCAGGCTCTCTCGAATCAAGCCCTTCCTCAATAGCTCCTGAACCTATCTATTTAGCTCCTCTGTTTCAGTAGGAGTCATCCTGTGAGCAGCCTTGTTAGGAAAACTAGCTCTTGGAATCAGATCTATCTGATGACTAATTTTTCTTACTGGTGGAAATTCATCTGGAACATTATCAGAGATAATATCTCCAAATTCCCCTAGTAAATCTGAAACTTCAAGTGGTATTTCACTACTACCTTCTTTATCTTTCTTAGGAATCAAAGCATAGCACATATGCTGATGTTTAATGCCATCTAAAAACTTCCTTCCATCAACAAGACAAATCCTAGCACTGCTACATACCTTTTCACCTTCCTTTTTCATGGGCTTCAATTTGTGGCGAACTCCATCCTTTGTCAGAGAGTATGTGTTTGCATGTCCATCATGTATTGCATGTCTATCAAACTGCCATGGTCTACCCAACAATAGATGGCAAACATCCATCAAAATAACATCACAGAGAATTTCATCATGGTAACTCCCAGTTTTGAATTTTACTAAACATTGTTCACTTACCAGGACCTTATGATCATCTTTTACCCAAGAAATCCGATAGGGTTGGGGATGTTTCTCCCTCTTGAGCTTTAGCTTAGAGACCATCTCTTTTGATACCAGGTTATCAGTGCTACCACCATCAATGATCACATCACAACATTTATCCTCACACTTGCATCTGGTACGGAACAAACTCCTCTGTTGTCCTGGTTCATTCTCACCACTTAGTAGGAATCTTTCATTTACCAAGGTCTCTCCTCTTTTTGCATCCTCTGAATGTGATGATTGTGCATCCTCATCCACATGAGCAACCCTAGCTTGGCCCTCAGCTCTCCTATTTGTCCTTCCTTGTCGTTGAGGGCATTCAAAGGCACGATGACCTTCTTCATTGCAATGGAAATAGGTACCATGGAAGCCTCCTCTTCCTTGTCCACGTCCTCTACCTCTTTCTCTTTGATTTCCAAAGTCTTGATCATGGGAGCGGTTGAAACCCTCATTCCTCTGGTTTCTGCTAGTACCCACATCTTCATTTTTCTTTTGGGTTTCATTGCGGCCTCCAGATGATCTACTGCTTCCCCTTCCTCCTTGACTGCACCCTCTTTTTCTTCCTTCAAACCTTTTATTCAGCTTCTCTTCAACTCGTAGGGAAAACTGGTATGCCTCTTCAACGCTGGTCATTCTTACCAGACTTAATTCCTCCTGGATGCTAGGTCGCAACCCACTGATATAACAAGCAACCTTCTCCTTATTTGCTTCTGCATGCCTCACTCTAATCAAGAGTCGATAAAACTCCTCTGTATATTCTTGGACTGATCTTCCTGCTTGCTTTAACCCATGCATCTTCTTAAACAGATCAAGCTCGTAGTCCACAGGAATGAACTGCTTCTTCAATTTGTCCACCATGCGATCCCATCTTGTGATCTTCTCATTTCCTCTTCTAAGTCTTTCCAGTTGAACATCTTGCCACCAGATTTTGGCATGGCCTTTCAGTTTGGCCTTTGCAAACTTAACCCTATCTGGGTCCCTTATATCCTCATACTCAAATTATTCTTCCAGTTCATTGATCCAATCGATCAACTCATCTGGTTTCAGATTTCCTGAAAATATACCCACTTCAATTGTAGGTCTTTTCCCAAACTTAGTAATGGCCCTAAAAAGCCTTTCCTCTACAGGATTCAAAACTTCCCCGTCAACTTCCTCTTCTGGTCCCATTACTTCCTCTTCATTGTCATCCTCACTATTGTCACCTACGGCAACATTTGCTCCTCTACGAAGCTCCTCTTGCAATGCTTGTACCTGCCTCTAGAGGGCTCTAACCTCCTCAGGATCAATAGCTCTGGCCCTTCTACCACGCTCTCTTCATGGAGGCATCTTCTAACTATAACCCACAACCACATAGTCCTAGTGCAAACTGCCTCATAGTTGGCGCTCTATCTACACACTCAGGAAAACTGGCTCTAATACCACTTGATGGGAACACAACCCAAGAACAGAATGGACACAACAGAAAAGGGAAACTATATTAACTAAGAAAATAAGCTAGTACAAATAGTACAAAGAAAATAAACTTCAGAACATGCCCTAAGGGCTTACAATAGCATAAATCTGGAGAATATTTCTCCTTTGAGCACCTCCTCTCAAACTCCACTCCGAACTGCCTTTTACAATGCCAGAAATCTCCTTAAATAGACCCTGGAGGGTTAAGGACTAGGAGTACATTCTAGAAAGTGCTAGTAGGCATCCACCTACAAAATAGAAGGTTCCAGAAGCTGCATTAGAAGTCGGTGCAAATCTAGAAGAATCCGGAAACGGTAGCCGAACTTCCGAGAGGCATAACTTTTGAACTGTAGCTCCGATTGACAAACCGTTTACATTTTCAGAAAGCTCTCGAAGCACTCTATAGCCCTATGGACCAGATTCACTCGTCCCCCATTTTTTGACCCTTTTTGAGGTCATTTAATGCCCCAAACCTGACTTTGAAGCATTCTTAGGAGGTCTCCAAAACCCGAAAAACTGCAATAACTTTCAAACCATGGGGCCTATTGACTTGATTCTTTTTTTGGAATGCTCTAAATCATGATTAAATTCATCTAGCCAATTCACACCTTCTAGTTTACCGAAATGATGGCCCAAATACATGTTCCTATTTTTTTGAGATTTTCAAATGCACTGATAGTTGAACTATGAGAGTTGGAACCTTTATTTGAGCCAAATGGGTATCCAAAAATGTAAAGACATGAAACAGAAACTAAGTCTAAGTACATTTTTTTTTGGGTGACACAGGATTGCCCTTATACCTCTGGATGCTCTTGCATCATTAATGATTTTAAAAAATATTTTGCACATGTCGCTTTTCAATAAATTCCTTTAGTATATAACATGTTGGTTGATGCAATGGCTGCTCTTGCTTCCATGCTATAAACACCAGAGAATGACTTTAGACTCAAGTTCCTCATGTGGACATTATCCTACCCTGCATATTATTCACCTAAATTATAAATAATATGTTCTATCATAGGACATGATTCATCTTGATACCATTATATCTACTCTTACGTATGTGACTAGATAATTCTAGACAATCTAACCTAGAATGAAAAATGTCACCTAATCTGAAATGCTTCACAGTATGTTATCATTGCTAATGATTTGTTTATGAGAGGTCTCAATAGTACACTTCTGATGTTTCTAGGGCTTGATGAGTCAAAATGTGCATTAATAGATGTATAGGAAGGCATTTGTGGATCAAACTCAAATGGCTTGACACTAGCTCACAAACTTGTTAGAAATGGTTTCTATTAGCTAGATATGGAGAAAGAGGAAATAAAATACGCCAAGTCTTGCAAACATTGCTAACTCCATGGAAATCTAATTCATGCTCTAACTAAGGAGCTAATTCCTTTCATCATGCTTTAGCCATTTCAATAATGGGCCTTTGATATGGTGGGTCAAACTCATCTGTCTTCTTTGAATGGACACAAGTTCATTATCCTAGCTACAAAATACTTAACAAAATGGGTAAAATTAGTCCCTCTTTCTAAGGCTAATTGAAAAAATATAGCTCTATTCATTCTCAACTACATCACTTGTAGGTATGGTGTACCATCCTCCATCATTAGTGGCAATGGGGGACAATTCAAAAATAAGGATCTTAAGGAGCTCTGTTCAAAATTTAAAATCATGCAAAATTGGCCTACCATCTATTACTCCTAGGGTAATGGATAAGTTGAAGAATCCAATAAGGCTATTCTTGAGAACTTACATCACATAGTCAAAAAATCTAGAAGAGACTAACACCTTCAGATCAATCCTTCTTTATGGGCTTATAGAATGAGTTTTAGAACTCCTATGAGAACAATGCCCTTTGCTTTGGTATATGAAGTGGATGTTGTGCTTCTAGTTGAGGTCAACATTCCTACTTTGAGAATTTCTTTGAAAGGCCTCATCATTGATGATGATTATAGAATATCTTAGCTACAAGAGCTAGAACTATTAGATGAATGTTGATAAGTGGCATTTGATCATTTATGAGCTTATCAAAAGAGAATGTTTAAAAGATAAAATAAGAAACTCAAACCATATGAATTCTAGGTGGGTGACCTCATCCTAATGGAAAACCCTAAGAATAAAAAATAATGGATAGAGAAAGGGAATTTTGAACACAACTAGCTTGGTCCCTACATAATCATTGTAGTGTTTAGATATGGTGTTTATCAACTCTCAACAACTTAAGAAGACTCACTCAAAGAGTCGATTAATACCATTCATCTGAAATAGTTCTACAACTTATTTACTTTTGAAGCATTTTTGTACATATGCAAAAGTACTTAAAATATCTATTATCTTGGTGAAAACCTAGAAATAGGCACCTTGGTAATACCAAAAAAAAAATTTAAAAATTGAAAAATACAAAAATAATTGAAAAAGAAAAAGAAAAATTGCCATTGTTAAAAACCTGGCAAATAGGCATCATGGTAGAAAACATAGAATCTCTACAAGAAGGTGAAAATATGGTAAACAAACACTCATTTCAAATTCTCTATCTTGCAATGTATCTTCTAGCTCTTATACACTTTCCTACTTTAGTTTTCTTCTTTCACTGATGCACATACTCTTAGTTATATTTAGGACTCTACCAAACTTGTTATATCTTTTAGTATATTTATTATTTTGAGAAGCCAAAGTTAAAGATGTCAAGAAGACATTTTGGTGATGATGTGGACAAGCTCACTCATCATAATGTTACGTATATGGAAAGATATTCAAGTTGCAAGGCAAAAGATTAGGGTTATCACTAAGTGTAACATGTTCTTAATGTGGTCCTATAATAATTAATTGAGAAGGTGTAACAACCAACTCAAGGAATTTCCTAAAGTGAATGAAACTTCATTGCTGAAGTTTTATTGTGTGATCTAAAGTTGGATACTTGGATCCAAGGTTCATGACCTAGTTTACAAGGTTTAATAGTCATTGGTCTGGTTGATAGGATAGAGGAAAGAAGCTAAAGTATAGTACATATGATTATTTTGCAAGGAATAGTTGTGAGATCAATTGGATAGTGAGTTCGATGATCTTTCCCCAAATGTTATTTGTAAAAGGGGTCCTTCTATCTTCTACAACTCCCAAAAGGGTTGGTACAACTCCTAACATGGTTGTAATCTTGTAACAAGGATTCAAAGTCTCCTAACAGGGACTCATATGTACTAAATGTTGTAATAGACTCCTAATAGGGTCCATCCTCTAAAAAGAAATATTTATATTAGTACACCATCTTGTGGACATCATTCCCACCAAGGTTTTTCCTATGATTAGGGTTTCCCTAGTTAACATATCTGGTGTAATTGTCTATGTGCATCTTGTTATGGTTATAATTTACTTTGATTGAATGGATATGATTTTTTAAGGTTGATAAATGTTTTAATTATTGGATACCTGAATTAACCACCACCACCCCCCCCCCCCTCCCCCCAAAAAAAAGAAAGTTATCTTATTGGACTATTGTTTCTAACAATTGGTATCATAGTGTTAGGTCCTTCAAGATAAAGTTGAACAACTTTGGGAGATCTATGGAAAGCATGTTCAAGAAATATAGTCTAAAGTTTGATGGAAAAAATTATGACAGCTAGAAGGAAATGATTAAGACACATATATTGTGTATGGGTCTAGGATATTGGATCTTGACAAAATCATCAAAGATAATAATTTCTAAAAAAGATTTGGAAACTTGTACTGAGGAAGAAAGGGATCTTTTTATGTGCGACATGAGAGTTAGAGAAATAGTATTGATTGCGCTTGTTGAAATTGAATACAATCAGGTAAAGTCATTTTTTAATTTACATTTTATTTGGAAAGCTTTGGAGTTTAGAAGGTGATGAACATTCTAAGAAATTGAGTCTACAAAATCGGATTTGTGCATTTCAAGATGATAAAATGATGGAAGATGAATATATAAGAACATATGTAGGTAGAATATCATAAATCACTATGGGTATTCAATCTCAAGGAGGAACCAAAGAAGATGATGAGGTTATATGGAAGATATTGAAGAGCTTAACACCACCATTTAAGTCAGCAGTTCAAATGATACAATTGTTGATATCTTGTACCAAATATTTCACAAAGGAGACATTGCTTAGAAGACTTGAAGTAGTTAAGAATTATCTTAGACAATCTAGAGAATTAACTAGAATAGAAACAACTTTCTGTGCCTTGAATATTTGACCTATTTTATCAAGGAGCACAAGTGCTAGAGGAGACTTTGCTAGTAGTAGCAGATCTAATGAGGATATAAAGATTGAGGAAGTAGCTCTTCTATTAAGAAGAGAAAAAGATGCTAAGAAAATCTTTAAATGTGGGACTTGTAATGAATTTGGTCATTATGCATCTAAGTGTCCTTAAAGAGAGAAAATGTGTAAAGGAAATTTCAAACCAAGAAAAGATAGAGAGTGTCTGTCTGCAAATGAAGAAGACGAATCTAATGAACAAGTAACTACTAGTGATGATGAAATAGGATTTGTAGCAATCTAAGAAGAAATACCAGAGAAAGTAGCTTTCATGTCATAGGGTTAAAATAAATCTACTTGGATAATTGATAGTGGTTGTTCACATCATATGACTAGTGATATGAATGAATTTGTTGACTTCAAAAGTCAAGATGGAGGCATTGTCAAAGTTGGAAACAATGCAACATGCCAAGTTAAAGGTATTGGATCTATAACTCTTGATGGTAAAACTAGCATTGGGGATGTATATTTTGTTGATGGTTTGAAGTACAATCTTTTGAGTGCTAGACAACTAGTTGATAAAGGTTATCAATTGCAATTCATAGAAAAGACATGCATGATCAGAGGAAAAAATGGAAAGGTGATTGGAACAGGAACTAGATCTAGAGGTAATGTATTTCAATTCAATCCTACTAAAATGACATGTTTGGTTGCTAACATAGATGATAGTTGGTTATGGAATAAGAGATTTTCCATATAAACTTTGATAGTATTATGAAGATCAGTAGTATATTTGCAGTTAGAGATTTGCCTAACATTGTAAAACCTACTAACACAATTTGCAAGGAGTGTGTTTTGGAAAAGAATAACAAAACTTCTTTTTCTTGCAAGAAGTTTACTACTACAACAAAATTGGAGATTATACATGCAAATCTTAACAATCCTACAAAGATCAAAGGATTCTATGGTGAAAGGTATTTCATGATTTTAGTTGATGACTTTTATACAATGATGTGGGTTGCATTTCTTAAAGAAAAATATGAGGCATTTGATAAGTTTTTTATTAAGGAAAATGGGTTTTAGAAGGGCCCTAAAATCCATACAAAATAAATTTCAGACAAAAAGAGACTACTTAAAGTCACAATAGAAATTAAGAGAAAACATTTGGAACTTCTCCCCATATAAAAGTGCAGGAACCAAAAAAAAAGCTAGGGAGACAAAACAAAGAACTAGGTATTTGATAAGTTCAAGATATTCAAGAATAGAGCTGAGGATGAATCAAGCATGAAGATTAAATGTTTAAGATTAGATAAAGGAGGAAAGTTTAGTTCAAATGAATTTAACATTTTTTGTGAAGCTAATGGAATCAAAAGATAGTTATTAGCTCTGAGAACCCCTGAACATAATGGAATAGTAGAAAGAAGAAATAGGTCAGTAATAGAAGAAACAAGAGATATGTTAGCTGAAAATGATGTTTCCAATTTTTTTGGAAAGAAGTTCTGAATACAGTAGTCAACACTATGAAATGAGTGCAAGTCAAAAAAGAAACAAACAAGACCCCTTATGAACTGTGGTTTGGTCACTCATCTATAGTTAAGTATTTAAAAATTTTTGTCAATAAGTGTAATATCAAAAGAGATAGTGATATTGGTAAGTTTGATGCTTGAAAAGAAAGGCTTATAGATATTATAATTTAAGAACTAAGACTATTATGGAAAGTGAAAATGTGAGAGTTGATGGGAAATTCAAGATACAAGAAAGAATAGTTGATTACAATCCAGATGATGATGTTGTTACTAAACCAAGGAATGATGACATATTCCTTGAGATTAACAATGATTTGAGAAATGAAGGAGAGTTAAGGAAGGAAAAAAGCTTGGAACCTTTGGTAGAGCCAAGAGTTGAGATAAAAACTCCTACTTCAGGTGAGAATATGACAAAGAATCATCCACCTGAGAAGATTATCAGAAGTAGAGATAAAGGTGTGACAACAAGAACTAGAATCAATGAAAAACTATGTTTGATATTTCAAGTTGAACCAAAGAATGTAGATGGCTATTTGAAGCAAGTTATGAAAGAGGAATTAAATTAGATGGTAAAGAATGAGACATAGGAATTGGTCCCTAGACCAACAGATAAGAATGTGATAGGAACTAAATGGGTATTAAGGAATAAGATGAATGAATGAAGTGAAGTTGTAAGGAACACAAGTTATCTACAAGGGATGAGACACCTACTATTGAGAAGAAGTACAAATCTATGATCAAAGGATTGCAATATCTATCTAACACAAGGTCAAATATAGCAAATATAGTTGGAATTGTTCCAAGATTCTAAGCTGATCCTAGAGAAGCACATTATGTAGTAGTCAAAAGGATATTTAGATACCTAAAAGGAAAACTAGAGTTCAAATTGTGGTATGATAGATCTAATGATTTCACTTTATGTACTTATATTGATGTTGATTGGGCAAGCAATCTGGATGATAGATAGAGCACTAGTGGTGAAGCCTTCTTTCTTGGAGGAAGATTGGTTTCTTGGCTAAGCAAGAAGCAGGATTGTACCTCACAAAGTATAATAGAAGCAGAATATGTTGCAACAACAAAAAATTGTAATCAAGTTGTTTGGATAAAGTAGATGCTAAAATATATAAGGATAAAATTCAATGAACCTATTTCCATACTTTGTGACAATAGAAGCACAATAAATATGTCTAAGAATCTAGTGCTACATTCTAAGACTAAGAAAATTTCTATCAAGTATTACATGTTGATAGAGAAAGTTGCAAAAAATGAAATTAGATTGGAGTATGTGAGCACTAAAGAATATATTGTAGATATCTAGACTAAGCCTCGTACCAACGAGACTTTTGAGTATTTGTGAGGTATGCGAGGGTTATGCCCCTTTCTACATTAGACTAGATAATGGGAGAGTGCATTAGTCTAGTGTAGTAGAGCATTATTATTTCTCTAGATTGAATTATAATGCTTCCTATATGGGGGAGTATTTGTAATGAATAGAGTCATCTAGGACTCTTGTTGGATGTTGTTTTCTAATAGTGTCTTTGGACACTTGAGCTAGTCAGAAATAGTTGTAGAGTTTGATGGTTGTTGAAACCTTTGACATTGATGCCAATGGGGGAGAATTTTAGCATAAAAAATAGGTTGAAGAAGTAAATAGGTTGGAGAAGTACAACATGAGGTTTGAGAAGTATAGAATGGAAAAATAGTTTGATGTAAAGCACATTGAGGTATATCAATGGGGGAGAATGATTGATGAAGAGGATTTGAAAAGAAAGATTAATAGTCTTTTGCAGTTGTTATTTTTGGAACTAGATGTTTTTCATCTATGTTGTCATAATGGCAAAGACGGGGATTATTGGAAGAAGCAATGTTGATGCTATTCCTATGGGGGAGTATTATAGAAACATGATTATATTTTTATCATGATGATATGTTAGATTCATGACTATGTTTTTCATTGATGTCAACATAGCAATTTTCTGTAGTATTTGATAGAAGAACAACATAAAGATCAAGTTGGTATAGATAGATTGTTGAGTACTTTTAGTAGTGAGGTTAAAGAGAGATAATACTAAGTGTCTAGTATATGTAGCTAACCTCAAAAGCATACGATATTAAGTCTAGAAGAAATTATGCAAGTTGCAATTAAGACTTTTTTGAGATAGAGTTTATAAATGCATGTTTTAGAAAACTTGTTATATCTCTTAGTGAAGTTATTATTATGAGAAACCAAAGTTAAAGATGTGAAGAAGACATGTTGGTGATGAGGTGGACAAGATTTCTCATTATAATGTTATGTGTATCTAGAAAGATATCACTAAGTATGCTTTTAAGTCTAGAAGAAATTATGGATAAGATATTAAGTCTAGAAGAAATTATGGATTTGGTATAAAGGAAGGACATTTTCCTTTATCATGTAGAAGTGGATAATGAGATAGATGAACTGATTATAAGTAGCACAAAGAGTGGAATGTGAAGTTGAGAAGTATAGAGAAAAAGTGAGGGAAACTTTATTGCCAATGTTTTATTGTGTGATCCAAAGCTAGATACTTGGATCTGAGGTTCATGATCTAGTCTACAAGGTTTGATAGTGATTGGTTTGGTTGATAAGATAGAGGAAAGAAGTTAAAATATACTACATATGATTGTTCTACAAGGAATAGTTGAGAGATTAGTTGGATAGTGAGTTTTTTGATCTTGCCTTAGAAGCTATTTGAACAGTGGGTCCTTTTGTCTTCTACAACTCCTAATAGGGTTAGAATCTTCTAACAAGGATTCAAAGTCTCCTAACAGGGACTCATATGTACTAAATGTTGTAATAGACTCCTAACAAGGTCCATCCTCTAACAAAAAATATTTATATTAGTGTATCATCTTGTGAGCATCATTCCCACCAGGGTTTTCCATCCAATCAAGGGTTTCCCTAGTTAACATATTTGGTGTAATTATCTATGTGTATCTTGTTATGGTTGTTGTTTACTTTGATTAAATGGATAAGATTGTTTAAGGTTGACAAATATTTTATTTATTGGATAACTGATTCACTCCCCCCCCACCCCCACAAGGGTGAAGCACTATGACTTCACTACTCATGAAACATGGGTCAATGAGTTTGACTCAAAATCACACATTTAAATCCTGATAGCAATATCACAATTTGACTTACTGTGGAAATTATCTCCTACTTATCAATTGATGAGCTTAAGGGGATTTCTAATGAATGGTTCATAAGGAACAACACTTGGTGAAGATTTTTCAAATGGGATTGCAAGCTTTGTGTTTAACCATGGAGGAAACTTTGTAGTTAAGTGCACTTAGGCTAGAGTAGTACTGGGATGGGTGATCTCCTAGAAGTCTCAGTGCTTCACCACTATGAGCATCACCTAGATCCAATGAGTGTTAAGTGTTTCATTTATTATCATAAGAGATGGATTCAAGTTAAATCACTACTCATGAAGCATGGGTCAATGAGTTTGACTCAAAATCACATAGTTAAATCCTGATAGGAATATCATAATTTGACTTGCTATGGCAATTATCTCCTAGTCATCATTATGGTGTAAAGAGAGAAAAAAGCCAGATGCTAGAAATAAAGTTTTGGCACAAAGTAAAATTTTGGATATTGGGAACCTATCACCAAGATGCACAAGTGCATAGGCGTTCTTTTTACAAAGGTGCACCAATTTTTTTAAAGAAGCAATAGTGCACTGATTGTTAGCTGCTAGATCCTAATTTAGAGCAGTCCATGCACTAGAAATGCATTTTTACAAAAGTTCAACTCCTAGAAACACCTAGAGAAGGCCAAGCTTCCAATTTTAGAGCTTCTAGAGACTTCCAAAGCATCTTAAAACTTCCTTCTTCTTATCTTCTCATTCTTATATTCTTTTCTGTCATGTAAAGGCTTATGCACCCATGAATTGATATAAACAAGGTTGGAGACCTACTTAGCACCATTTAGAGAGTTAGTTTGTATATAATTAAATTAGTTTAATTATTTTTTAGCATGATTTTTCATTTTAAGAGCCCTCACTCCTAAGACAAAGGGAGGAGATGATTTCTTATAAATACATGGATGTAATATGTACTCCAAGCCATTATTTTGATGCAATAATATATGCTATCAATTCTCTCAATCTGACTATATTTATTCTTTTTAGAGTGTGTTATTTTTATGAATTTATGTTCATGAATAATAATGGAGCCAATATTTTTATTGTGTTGTTATGATTGTGAGATCTTTTGGTTCTGGTGTTTTCCTTATGTTAATGAATTTTGCTGACATAACAAATTGGAGAAAGGATTATCTATTGTTCTTGCATAGCATCTTGTCTCACATGAGCACACTTTCTATGGCCTTGCAATTTGATGAAATGATAAAATCTTTTAGTTTATATTAAGTTCTCATTGATGATTGTGTTAGTAGAGTTAAGGTAGTGTTGCTCCTAATTTCATTGGTTTCCTACCCGATCATTTTGATAATTTAATTTTTGGATGTGTTGTTACCTTGGTTTATGTCCAATAGGAATTTCCCATTCAAGTTATTTAATTAAATCTCTCATTACTCTATTTTTATTTTTATTTTTATAACACTAGGTTAAAATAGGAATTCATATAGTTTCACTAATATTTTGTATTTATCATAAAAATAAAATATAAAAATATATCCTTTTTTTGGTTACATTTCAAATAGAAAAAAATTAATCAAATTGGTTCGAACCAACAAAGACATCCTCATGAATATACACACTTATATTCAATTGAGAAAAACTAGTAGGTTGTAAGACCACCAAGAACCTTGGAGTTAGTCCTTGATTAGATTTTCAAGAGAGGGTTTTGAAAGGATCCCTTCCATTCAGCATTGTGCAAAATGACAATGAAACACCACCCCACACCAAAGCATCCCTAAGATGCTCCAAGTGTGATTGGAGATTGAACTTCTATGTGTCTTAACACAAACTTTGTATGGGATATTGGTGAAATTCTAAATGATACATAATGATGATGTTGAGGTCTATAATGACCTCTCTTAGTTTAGAGAGATCACAATCTCTTTAGATTTGTCACAATGATCTCACCTCATGCCAAAACTTGCAATATACCTCAATTCTTTGGTGCAAAAACTACACAAATTTCAAATTGCTAATCGTGGCATCCAATTGTTAATGCCATTTATATTTGGATGGGTGGGTGAACCCTAGTGACAACCATGTCCTAACCATAGAGAGACTTGAACATTTTTAGCCACCCTTACTATAGCATCTGTGAGATGCTCCAAGTATGTTTGAAGATCAATATTTTGAGGGTCATAACTTAGGGCTTGTGTGGGCTATAAGTGAAACATAAAATTCTAGAGGACAATGATGCTGAGATTAAAAAAAAAATCTCTTTGTTTATAAATATCATATTCCATTTGGATTTGACACAATGATCTCACCCGATGTAGAAACTTGTAGTGTACCTTAGTTCATTGGTGCATCATAGTGTAACTTTCAAACTATTGATCATGGTATCAAATAGTTAGCATCATTATCTCTAGATGGGCCTATGAAATCTATTCACACCCTTGTTTTGACCACAAAGAGACTTAAAAATTCATGGCTACCCATACTGAAGTGTCCCTAAGATGCTCCAAGTGCATTTGGAGGTCAATCTTATGGGGGTCATAATGCAGAGCTTGTGCAAGCTATCAATGAAGCATCAAATGCTAAAAGACACTAATGTCATGAATTTAATAACCTCTCTCATTTAAAAAAAATCACATTTTATTTAGATTTGGCACATCAATCTTGCCTAATGCAAAAACTTGCAATGGACCTTAGTATATTGGCACAACACTAAGTAAATTTCAAGTCATTGATTGTCGCATCAAATTGTCAATGACATTAGCTCTGGATGGGTGGGTTAACCATAGTGACATTCTTATTTTGACTATGGAGAATCTTGAATGTTTGAAACCACCTCATATCGAAGTATCCCTAAGATGTTTCAAGTGCATTTGGAGATCAATCTTTTGAAGGTTGTAACTTGAAGCTTGTGTGGGATATTAGTAAAACATTAAATTCTACAAGATGATGATGCCAAGGCCTATACAATAATCTCTCTTAGTTTAGAGAAGTCACATTAAATTTTGATATAGCACAGTGATCTCACCCAATGAAAAAACTTGTATTATACCTTAGTTCATTGGTGCAACACTCTATAACTTTCAAACCGCTGATCATGGCTTCAAATAATTAGCATTGTTAGCTCTAGAATGGTGAATGAAAGCTAGTGACATACTTCTTCTAACCATGTAGAGCCTCAAACATTCACAACCACTCTATACTAAAGCCTTCCTAAGATACACCAAGTACATTTAGAGATCAATCTTCCAAGGGTCTTAAGTTGGAGCTCATGTGGGCTATTAGTGCAATATAAAATGCTATAGGATGGTGATGCTAAGGTATACAATAAAGTCTCTCAATTTAGAGAGATTGAATTTCATTTATATTTGGCACATTATCTCAATTGACGCCAAAATTTGTAGTATACCTAAGTTTATTGGTGCAACACTATGTAACTTTCAAAATATTGATTGTGGCATCAAATTTTTAGTGTCATTACCTCCATATGGGTTGGTTAACTCTAGTGACATCCCTTTTCTAACCATGGAAAACCTAGAACATTCATGGCCTCCCTACACCGAATCATTCCTAGATGCTCTAAGTGCATTTGGAGATCAATATTTTGAGGGTCATAACTCATAGCTTGTGTGGGATATTGGTGAAATGTTGAATCATATATGATGGTGATGCCAAGGTCTATAATGACCTCTAAGTTTAGAGAGATCACATTCCATTTGGATTTGGAAAAATCATCTCATCCGATGCAAAAACTTGTAGTGTACCTTAGTTTATTGGTACAACACTATGTAACTTTCAAACCATTGATGGTGGCATCTAATCATCCATGTTGTTAGCTTTTAATGGGGGGTGAGATATTCATGTTCTAACCATATAGAGCCACAAACATTTGTGGAAACCCCATCCCAAAGCATCATTAAGATTCTCCAAGTGTGTTCAGAGATTCATCTTCCAAGGTTCATAAGTTGGAGTTCATGTGGCATATTAGTGAGATGTCAAATGCTATAGTATGATAATGTTGAGGTCTATAATAACCTCTCTCAATTTGGAGATCACATTCTATTTGGATTAGGCACAATGATCTTGCTCAATGCTAAAACTTGTTGTGTACCTTAGTTCATTGATGCATCACTATGTAACTTTCAAACCATTGATTGTGGCATCAAATTATTAATGTCATTAGTTCCATATGGGCATGTGAATCCTAGTAAAACCCTTTTTATTACCATGGAGAGCCTTTAATATTCAAAGCCACCTTGTATCGAAGCATCCCTAAGATGCTCTAAGTACGTATGGAGGTCAATCTTTCAAAGGTAGTAACTCAAAGGATTGTCTGGCTATCATTGAAATGTTGAATTCTATAGGATGATAATGCCAAGTTCTATAATAACCTCTCTCAATTTGGAGGGTTCACATTCTATTTGGATTTGGCACAATGATCTTGCCCAATGCCAAAGCTTGCACTGTACCTCATCTCATCGGTGCAACACTACATAACTTTCAAATAGTTGATTGTGACATCGAATTGTCAACATCATTGAATCTGGATGGTTGGGTGAACCCTAGTGAAAGCTCTATTCTAACCATAGAGAGCCTTGAATATTTGTGACCATTCTATACTGAAGTGTCCCTAAGATGCTCCAAGTGTGTTTGGAGATTGATCTTCTGAGGGTCATAACTTAGAGCTCATGTGGGCTATCAGTGAAATGTCAAATGATATAGTTCAATTATTTTGAGGTGTAAAATAATATTTAGTTATGAGAGATCACATTCCATTTGGATTTGGTACAATAATCTTTCTTGATGCTAAAACATGTAGTGTACCTCATTTTATTGGTGCAACACTATGTAACTTCTAAATTGTTGATCATGTCATCAAATTGTTAATGCCATTTGTTTCACATGGGTGGTTGAACCCTTGTGACACCCTTGTTTTAATCATAGAGAGCCTAAAAAATTTAAGCCTACCATATACCGAAGCATCCATAATACACTCCAAGTGCATTTAGACATCAATCTTTTAAAGATTATAACTTAGAGCTCATGTGGGCTATCATTAAAATGTTGAAAGCTAAAAGATGGTAATGTTGAAAAAATCCTAATTGTTAATAACATGGAAATATATTTTGAAAATATTTGATAAAGTAATGAAAAAAAAAGAATAAATGATACATACATACAATGGAGCTTTCACTACGAATGGAATTATTCTATGCCAAATCATCATAGTCTAGATCACTAGTGACCATGCCCTATATAATAAAGAATGTAATTAAATTTTATTGGAAAACACAACATACAAGTATGCATCAATATTTAGTCACTTTAAGAATACCTAATTACATTTCCCATGTCAATGCACTATGGCTCACCCCCCTAGCACTCTTTCCACCACAGGTAGGTGATATCTAGAAGAGAAAATAAAGATTAGAAACTATGTATGTTCCAATATCAAATAGAAAAGTGGTGAAAATACAACATAATGCATTGTAGATGTCTCAAGGTCAAATGAAATAGCTACACATGACATCATCAACTTGCCTAAGATCCTCCTCAATCATTAACTAAAAATGAATGAAGACAACATACATGAATATGTCAATTTGGGTTAAAATTATCCTACTCTAAATATTAACTTTAAACCAACTATATTGTAACAAAAAATATGTATACAATTACCAACACAAAAGGAGCCCATGGCTCTTCATGCCTATCCTCCTCTCTCACCTTAGGGTCTGGAGTCTCAGTAGGTGCGTGTGATGTATCCTCCTCCACAAATTGAAACTAAGAATTATCACCAATGGGACCAAGGAAAATAATCTTTCACATTATGTAAATATGGGGAATCAAACATGTGATGTTTTGACCAATGATGAAATTGCACCAACATCATTAGCATGGGGAGAAAACACTGACCTAGTCTAGGTTAATATGCTACTCAATTTATGGATGACTTTAATAGCTTAAGAGCTATCCTCTACAATGATATCAAGATGATGCACTATAGGAGAGGGGAGAAATTAGTAGGGGGAACAAAAGTGTCATATTTCTTCTACTAGGAAAAGGGTTTATCCTTGGGAGCTCCTCCTCCTACACCCATGTTGGGCCTCATAGTCTAGTAGTTCACCTTGACTCCGAACACAAACTTGGCATATTGTTTTTTAATGAAATAGGATGGGACCTCTAAATTTTTGTGTGGTGTTTTCCCAAAAATCATCCACCAACAATCCCATTTGTGCACCATTTAATTGATGATTTGGGTTTTATGTGTTTTATTGTTTTACCATTTTTTGGGTTTACAAAAGGGTTAACTATATCATCTTTGGTTATGTTTAGGGCTACAACCTCATCATAGTCGCATCATAAAATAGGGCGTGCATTTTTTCACACCAATGAAGAGAAACATTTTGTTGATCAGTGAGTGTCTAGATATTATCCACTATGGTGTTTAATGTGGATGACATGGGAGAAAATATAGGTATATTATTATATGTGGTCTAAAAACCCTTCAGTTTGATAAGATTCTCTTGTATACAATCTTCAATTTTAGGAGGGTTTTGAGGGGTAGTGGAATGTTTGGTGGAGGTTAAGGATTTTGATAGGGTTGTGGAATGTATGGCTAAGGGTTTCGAGGAACATTGTTTTGTGGCTCATTGTTCTAGTCAACCATGCCTATTAAATTACAAAGAATTCAAAAATTACTAATTATATTGATAGTTTATAGTTAAAATTAGAAAAAAGCATTTATTTATATAAAAAACCTAATTTAAAATTGAATTCAATAAAAATAATTTAAAAAACCAATGAATTTGAATTGATCTTATACCTATTCTAAGGTTATATCCACAATATAGGGGCAAACAAACTCAAAACATCAAGTTAAAAATGTGAAAACCCAATGCTCTCAAGATTTTACTTTTATTTGGATGTATTTTTAGGGTACAACCAATTTCATATCATGTTCTTAGTCTTATATTGGGTACTTGATATGGGATTGAGAACCTGATAAGGTAAGGTATTATCTTTTTTCCTTGGTATTAGGATGGGTGAGAAAAAAGTTAGAGCAGATTTTGAAATGCTTTTAGAGGTTTTAAAACTACAAATTTTTCATATCACTACTTTTTGGTACATTGTGATCCTACACATACCCAAGAATCCTTATTAATTATAGAGTGGACATGCACCATCAATGAAGTATGTCAAAAAAATTGGAAGCAAATGTTATATCAAGAGAGATGAAGATATTGGTAAGTTTGATGCAAGAAGTGATGAAGGTATGTTCCTTGGGTACTCTATTGAAAAGAAAAGCTTAAGATGTTTTAATTTGAGGACTAATACTATTCTTGAGAGCACAAATATTAAAGTGGATGTGAAGTTTGGAGTTCAAGAAAGAATACTTGATTATAATTCTGATGAAGAAGCTAATCATAAGACTAACCAAGAGAATGTTGAGTTATTTTATGAGACTATAATTATTTGCAGAATGACATTCAAGTTGTGGAAGAGAGAGAGGAACCAATATCTCAACCTAGAGAATAAGTAAGAGTTCAAACAGTTACACAAAATAAGAATTTGAGAAAGAATCACCCCACTTATTATATTATTGGAAGAAAAGAAAGAGGAATTATGACAAGAAACATAGTACATGAAGAATTATGTATAATTTATCAATTAGATCATAAAAGTGCAAATGAATCTAGAAAGGATGGTCATTGGATTCGAGGAATGAAGGAATAACTAGATTAGATTGTAAAGAATAAGACATGGGGATTGGTCCCTATACAAAAGAACAAAAATATTATAGGAACTAAATAAGTTTTCAAAAATAAGATGAATGAACAAGAAGAAGTTGTGAGAAACAAAGCTAGACTTGTATACAAAGGATATTCACAACAAGAAGGTATAGACTATGAGGAGACATTTGTACCTGTTGCTAGAATTGAAGCAGTATGAATGTTCTTAGCTTATGTAGCTAACAAGAAGTTCAAAGTATATTAGATAGATGTCAGCATTTTTGAATGTAGAACTTAAAGAAGAAATTTATATTCAGTTTCCTAAAGGATATTATTTAACAAAAGTAGGAGATATGGTATGTAAGTTGAAGAAAGCATTGTATGGATTGAAGAAAGTAGCTAGAACCTACTATGTGAAGTTTGATAAGTATTTAGAAAATTTGGGATTTTCTAAGGGTACTATAGATAGTAACTTGTATTTGAAAGAAAATGGGAATGGTTTATTGATTATTGTGATATTTTTGGATGACACAATTTTTGGAGGCAAGTGATAAATTTTTTGATGACATGAAGAAGCAATTTGAGATGAGCATGATTGGTGATATGAAGTATTTCTTGGGTTTTTAGATTGTGCAAAAAAGTGAAGATATTTTCATTTCTTAGACTAAGTATTTGAAAGAGTTATTGAAGATATTTTCTTTAGAGTTGTAATCTTGTTGTTAAACCTATGAAAACTAGTCTTAAGTTGCCTAACAAAGATGAGATACCTATTGTTAAGGAGAAGTATAGATCCATGATTGGATGTTTCCAATATTTAACTAATATAAGACTAGATATAGAAAATGTATTTGGAATTATTGTAAGATTTCAACATGATCCTAAGGAATCACATTATGCAGAAGTAAAGAAGATATTCAGATATCTGAAGGGTATACCTAATTTTGGGTTGTGGTATGATAGATCAAATGACTTTACTCTATGTGTATATACTAACATAAACTGGATAGGCAGTATGGATAATAGAAAGAGTACAAGTAGTTGGTTTCTTGGCTAAGAAAGAAATAAGACTATATCTCATCAAGTACAATAGAAGTAGAGTATGTAGCAACAAAAAACAATTGAAATTAGATTATGTGGATGAAATGGATGTTGAAGGATTTTGGGATATATTTGTCAAAACCTATTATCATAGATTGTAATAACATAAGTACACTAAGTATGTCTAATAATCTTGTATTACATTCTAAGATGAAGAAAATATATATTAAGTAATATGTTTTGAGATAAAAGGTTGAAAAGAAAGAGACCATACTACAATATGTTAATACTAAGGAAAAAATGTAGGAGCATCTTGGGCTCTCTTGCAATCTTGTATGTTGGAGTTAAGTGCTCTAATGTAGTGCAAGGTAGGAGAATCCCCAAAGGAGATGTCCAAACCCCTAGTAAACAACCGTACAATAGAATGAAACAACAATTATGAAAGATCTGGTACCAAATCATAATTCTTTATTCATAGATATAACTAATTATATGCAATATGCCCAACTATAAGGCCTTCCAAGTTAGGGCCAAATACAAATAGCAATTACAAAATTAGTTCTACAAGATCCAACCAACAAACCCAATCTTAGCTAATCTAGATACAAAACTAGATAACAACACCAAGAAGAATCCACACTTGTACCCTCAGGTCCACCAAGCAATCCTTTGGTTCTTAAGTTGCAACCCTAGCTCTTCAAAATTTGCATCTACACTTTTTCCCTTTCTCTAAGCTAGAAAAATGATAACTTCTACCTAAAGAATCCATAAAACCCCTTACTCATACCCAACTAAGCCACAAGTTAGCCTAGCCCATTATAGACTAAATTAAATTCCTTACATTAAAATAGATCAAGCCACAAGTCAAATATAGTACTAAATTAAATACCCATACATAAATTAAATGGCAAAAGTCAACTGACAAAAAACTCAACATGAACAAAACCAAAACCAATACTAGCACTCAGCACATACAGGAACACTCAACATCCACTACAAAACCCTACACCGACAGGTTCACTTAGCACATGAAGAAACACTCGATCAACACAAGATTGTTATAGTAACTCGACATCCACTAGGAGCTACAGTGACTTGACATCCATTATAGCTATAGTAACTTGACATCCATTAGAGTTACTATAGCTCTAATGGATGCCAAGTTAATATAGCTCTAATGGATGTTGAGTTACTATAGCTTTAATGGATGTTGAGTTACTATAGCTCCTAGTGGATGCTGAGTTAATTTAGTAATCTTGTGTTGACTGAGTGTTCCTCCATGTGTTGAGTGAACCTATTGGTGCCAAGTTTTCTAGTAGATGTTGAGTTTTCCTATATGTTTTCAATGCCAATATTGATTTTGGTTCTATTCATGTTGAGTTGTTTGTGAGCCAAATTTTGGCATTTAATTTATGTATGGGTGTTTAATTTAGTGTTGCAACCAACTTGTGGCTCAACTTATATTTAATGTAAGGGACTCAATTTAGTTTATAATGGGCTAGGCCAACTTGTGGCATAGTTGGGTATAATTAAGGGGTTTTGTGAACTCTTTAGGTAGAAGGTATCATTTTTTCTAGCTTGGAGAAAGGGACAAAGTGTAGATACAAATTTTGAAGAGCTAGGGTTGTGGATTAGGAACAAGAGGATTGTTTGGTTGACTTGAGGGTACAATTGTGGATTCTTCTTGATGTTCTTATCCAATTTTGTATCTAGACTAGTTGAGATTTGGTTTGTAAGCTAGAACCTATTGCATCTAGCAAAATAGATTTTTTAATTGTTTTTTTTATTTGGTCCTAACCTAGAAGGTCTTACAACTAGGCATATTGCATGTAATCAATTATATCTATGAATAAAGAATTGTGATTTGGTATCAGATCTTGCATTATTATTGTTTTGTTCCAATGTGTGGCTGTTTGCTAGGGTTTGGCCATCTTCTTTGGGGATTCTCTTGCCTTGCATTGTGCTAGGAACAAATTGTGGATATATTTACAAAGCCTTTGCCTAAGCATACAATTGAGTATTTGAGAGGCATTATTGGGGTTATGCCCCTACCTACATTGGAGTAGATGATGTAGAGATTGCATCAGTCTAATGGAATAAAGCATTATTATTTATCTATACTAAATTTGGATGCTTCCTTTGAGGGGGAATATCTATGTTTGAGTTGAGACAAAAAGGATTCTTGGTAACTGGTATTATGTAGTTTCTTTGGATAATTGAGATGGTTGAATAAATTAAGAAATAGATTGACTTTATGATACCTTAAAGTCATTGATGTCAATGGGGGATAAGTGATTGCACAAAAATAATCTCCTATGAATGGGGAGAGAAGTATCTCTTGAGAATGGGGAAGAGTTATGAAGGAAAGATTGATGTCAATCAGGGAGAATGCATAGAAAGATAGACATATAGAATGGGGAGGGAATAGAATCTTGTGTATGAGGGATAGAAGAATGGAGAGAAATAGTTGAGGAAGAGTTGTTCTTGATAGATTCAAAATTGATTGATGAAGAGGATTTGAAAAGATGAGATTAGAAACAACAATAGTAGTATGTTTGGTAATCTTGGAACTTAGACGTTTTTCATCTATGTTTTTGTCAACGCCATAGGGGAATATTGTTAGTGTGATTGTTGATGATACTCCTATGGGGGAGTATCCTAGAATTCATTGAGCATTGAAGAGATTGATAGCATGATTGTGTGTTGTATTCATGACTATGTTTTTCATTGATGTCAACATACTAGGAAGATTGGTAGAGTAGGAGATAGTAATTGAGGTTATACAAATAGAGTATTGAATATGAAGTCAAGCATAGTTGGGGATATGTTCTATAGTGTATCTTAGTGACTTGGCTAAGATCACGTATAGAAGGTTAAAGACTGGTACTAGTTGTTTAAGATTTATAGATGATAATTTGCAAACAGAGTTCTTGAGATGTGGTTTCTAATGTTTGGAATATATCTCCTAATAAGGATAGAATCTAGTTGAGTGTGGCTAAATAGAGATTCAAAACATCTTGATGATAATGTTAGCGAGTGTGTCAAGTTTGAAGTTGCACATGTGAGAAGTTGTAATTACTATGAGATGATAGTATTATGTAATTATAAGAGGATATAGTGTAGCATCTTATCTTAATGTGGTCCTATTATAATTTTATAGTTGGTAAAGATTCAAGGCCGACTCAATGAATTATTTTGAGACCTTGGTATAAAGGAAAGTTATTTACCTTGTGATGGAAGGGTGTAAGTGAATCAAATGGGATAAGTGGAGAAGATTGGAAAATTTGAGTAAGATATCAAAGGGATTATTATGATGAAACTTTGTAGATCTGGTATTAGGATTTGAGAAGTATTGTGACAAAAAAAAGCACAGTAAGAGGATAGAGCAAGAGTTGAGTTGCTGAGATTATTTGCATTCCTATTCTTCTAAAAGGAATAGTCTAGAGGCTAGTTGGATAATGATTTTGGTGGTCTTGTCCTAAAAAATATTTGGATAGTGGTTCCATCAACATTCTATAACTCCTCACAAGGTTTTTACAACTCCTAATAGGATTAGATTCTCCTTATAGGGATTCAAAGTCTCATATCAAGTATTAATACGTATTGAATGTATTGCATTAGCTCCTAGTAGAGTCCATCCTCTTACAAGTATTTTATATATGACTACATCATTTTGTGGGTACCATCCTTGCCAGGGCTTTCCCTCTGATCAAGGGTTTCCCTAGTTAACATATTTGGTGTTATTGTCTATCTGTACATTCTTATGGTTATTATTTATATTGATCACATATTTAAGATTTAATAAGGTTGATAAAAGTAATATTGATCTAATAACTGATTTACCCCCCACCCTTCTCTTTACTTTCTAACACTAGGGGATGTAAAAAAAATTACAACTACATCAATAAACAATAAATTATCCTGTAAGGTCTTAGGATATAAGGTACATGATACATAGATACATCAAATGAATATAAAACTCTAGGATAGGAATAAGAATGATAATAATATAACTACATCAACAAACATCCAACATCTGCCAATTTGAGGGGGAGCCCAAATAGTAAGAAGTCACTACCTCTCAACTACGTGGTCACCCAATCATGATCCCACTCCAACCATATAGGGGAGATAATGCATGATCCACATATGGAAAATCAAATTTTAGAATAAACAACACAAATCCAATCCTGGATGTAATACCAAACCAAAACATAAATGTAAATATAAATATAAATGATAGGGAGGTTGATTAAGTCAATCATTGACTCATGGTCATAGTCTTCTTACAAGACTTGTATGGTGAATCTTCTTCTCCACTTTCCATCTATAGGAACTCAGTATTCTTAAGGGTCCCCTAGTTTCTCTAGCCAACCCAACTATCAAGAAAGATCACTCTATCAAGCCAAAACTTGATGTATTCACACTCCCTTCACTCTAGCCCTTAAAGCAAACATAAAGGCTCACAACCTCCAAATATTAAATTTGGCATTGAAGAGGTGTAAAGATATTGAAAAAAATATACTAAATAAATTAGGTAGGTTTTAGGTTTCACCAAATTCAACTTTCCATCTGATCTCTTACTTTCTTCACAAATATGCCTAATAGGCCAAGAGCCTCAACTAGGTCTCCTATAGTGAGAAAAAAAGGGTTTTTCTCCTATTCATTATAAAGTAACCCTAGATTTTCTTTTAGGTTTTGTGATCCATTTTGCATCCACTTAAATATTTTTGGGGTCTTGGGATCATACACTTCCATACATTACACTAACCCAAATTAGGTGAAAATAAGGCATTTTATGCTTAACTGGTTGGTCCAACAATCAAGTTTATTTTGGGATTTCTATGGGATTGATATGGACCTATCTTATTCATGTGATGGAGGCAACACATTATTCTTCAATTTTCAAGAGGAATTAGGACTCTATCTTTTCTCCTCTATAAGCATGGAACACTTTTGTGTGGTCTTCCCTAGTCAAACTCATCACAACCTTGCCTATCGAAAGACATTAACAATGGTAGCTTTGCATTTGAGGAACCTTGCCTCTATAAAATTATTTTCATGGATTCTACTCACAATTACCAAGTTTCTATGTAGATTTAATGATGGGGAAGTGAGTTAGAGCTCCATCTTCAAGAACTATCTAGATAAACCCACTAATAGTGTACAAGCAAGATAATTTCACCAAAGACAATGAAACTAATAAAAAATTTTGACTAGAAACACATATAATTAAGAAAAAAATCAAAACTAAAAGACCCTCAAGTGAAAATATGGATCTTTTACACCTAACTACCTACTTTCATTAAAAACCAAGAATTTATTAGAAAAATGCTCAAATGCTTATTGCAAAAACTCACATTTCATAAATTAAACTTCCAACCCTGCTTATAGGTCTTCTCCAGCCATATATAGGGTGATGAGGTGGTTATCAATTCCTTTTAAATCCTTCCCAATGATTTGCAACTATTTTTCAAAAAGTTTCAAAGTTGCAGAATGTAACTTTAAGAACTTTTTGCAAGTTTTTACGAATTTGGTCAAATGACCTTCCTATCTTCTCAAACTTCACCATAAGCCTTAACTATGGTCAAAGCCACACCCTAACTCTTCCTAGACCCTAATAACCTCATGATGACATCATTATCATGCCTTGTGCCAATCAAGGGGCTTTATAACTTCTTAGCTCCTAATTGTACCTAGTAAAAGGCCTTATGAACCTATGAACAAAAATCTCCAATATATTCCAACTATGGTCAACATGACCTTATCTTCCACATCTAAAATCCCTAAGGCTCACTCTTGCATAGAAAAAATGGAAACTTTAAGATTGGTTAAGTAATTCTTAGTTGCTCTAGCACCATTCTCCCCCTCTTGACAACTTTCAAGGAAAATGACGAGAAATTAGTTCAACATGTCAATGCCCAACTGTTTAAATTTTTCTTCCTCTACCCATGTAGCTTCATCTTCTAGTTGTCCTTTCCACTAGATAAGGTTCTCCATGTAGATATTGTGTCTTGTAGACTTGTTGACCCTCGATTCCAAGATCCTCTTAGCATGTTGTTTTACCTTGGGAGGTAGGGCTACAATACTGATATCTTCCAACATCTCTTTACTATTCTAACCTACCTCTCACATTGGCCCCTTGTATTTGACCAAATGAAACAAACTGAACCAATGAACATTGGTTAGATGTTTAGATCTATGGGAAGCTCTACCATATAGGTATTAAGTCCATATTTTTCTAAAACCTTGCATGGACCCACTCTTTTCATCTATAACTTTATTGGCACTCCCTTTTGTAGTCTAGATTTATTTAAGTAAACCATGACATACTCTCCTAATTCAAATTGTATGTCCTTCCTTGACTTTTCCACTTTTCCCTTCACCTTTTGAGTAGCCTCTTCTATGGTCTTCTTCACTTGCTCTTGTATCTCTTTCATGGTCTAAGAGAAATCTTCTGCATAACCATTTCTATGCTCCATAGCTTCGAGATCCCTAAGTTCACACACTCCTCTTGGGTGCATACCATACACTATTTCAAAAGGGCTTCTCCCTATTGTAATATTCACATTATTCTTATAGGCATATTTAGATTGATGGATGATTGAATTCCATGTATGTCCATACTCCTTGGTTAGATATTAGTTTGACCATTAGTTTGAGGCTAGTAAGTTGATCCAAATGACAGATTAGTTCCTAGATTTCTTGATAGAATCTTCCAAAAATGACTCATGACCTTTATATCTCTGTCAAAGACTATGCTTAGAGGAAACCCATGGATTTCTACAATCTCTTTGAAAAATAAGTAGGCAACGTAGATAGCTTCATGAGTAGTCTTACAGGAATGAAATGACCCATCTTACTGAACCTATCTACCAGCACATAGATGATATCCAACCCTATTTTATTCTTAGGAAGACCTACCAAAAATTCCATTCTAATGCACTCCCATGGGCTACTAGGAATAGGTAGGGGTTGGCACAAGCCTGAATTACTAGATCTCCCTTTTTCTTTCATGCATACTATACATCACTCTACATACATTCTGACATCTCTTAGCAACTTGGGTCAATAGTAGAACCTTTGAACTAACTCCAATGTCTTATTCAGACCAAAATGGTTATAAAGACTATCATTTTTCTTATCTTGAATAAGGTTATCCCTCGTTGAACCTTGAGAAATACATAATTGATACCCTTTAAATAAAAAGGCACTTTCTAGTTATTTTTAGTGAAATAACTATGAAAGTAGTTTTGGAAATTAGCACATACCTTATAGGCTTCAGAGAAATCTTCATCATTTTTGTAGAAATCCTTGAAACTTCCTATGCCAATGCTCTATAATTATACCTCTTGTACTATCAACATTCTCCTACTTAATGCATCTGCCACCTTGTTCAATTGTCCCTTCTTGTGCTTGATATTGAATGTGAAAGCTTGTAGGTACTCCATCCACTTCAAGTGCCTATTACTCAACTTATCCTAAGTATTGATGTAACTAAGGGCTTGATTATCAGTAAACACCACAAATTCCTTAGGTAGGAGATAATGCCTCCATTTCCTTAATGATTTCACTAGAGAATATAACTCCAGGTCATAGGAAGAGTAATTCTTCTTGACTTGATTAAGCTTCTCACTGAAGAAATCTATAGGTCTATCTTCTTGGCTCAATTTTCCCACTACTATAATTCCACTTGCATCACACTCCAATGTGAACAACTTGTCAAAAATAGACAATATTGGGATAGGTTGGGTAGCTACTTCTTGCTTCAACTTTTCAAAGTCTATTCATGCATCAAGAATCCATTTGAAATTTGTCTTTAATCCATCTTTGATACTATCTAACAGTGGTGCACAAATACCACTAAAGTTCCTTATAAGCTTTCTATAAAATTGAGCCAACCCATAAATACTCCTTACCTTTTTTCTTCTAGATGGTGTTGACCAATTCAAGATAGCCTTCACTTTTCTTGGGTCCATTTTCAATTAACCTTGTGAGACAAAAAAACCCTAGGTATACCAATTCTTTCTTGTAGAAGTCACACTTTTCCAAGTTGATAGACAACTCCTCCTCTTGCAACATTTTAAACTCACAATCTCCAAACACATCATATGTTCCTCTCTAGTTTAGCTAAATACAAGTATGTAATCTAGGTATACAAGCACAAACTTGCCAATATAGTCCTTAAGAACTTCATTCATTAACCTCATGAATGTGCTATGGACATTTATGAGCCAAAATGGCATAACTCTCCACTCATGCAATCCTTAGTCATCTTGAATGTTGTTTTCCATTCATCTCCCTTGTGGATTCCAATATGATGGTAGCCACTTTTTAAGTCTAACTTAGTGAAGTACCTAGATCCACCTATACAATCAATCAAATCTTCAATCCTAGGTATGGGAAACCTATATTTGGTTGTAATTCTATTAATAGCCCTAGAATTAGTACAAAGTCTCCACTTACCACCCTTCTTGGATGCCAATACTATTGGTACTACACAAGGACTAATGCTCTTCTTTATCAACCCTAGGTCTAGCAACTCCTACACTTGTCTAGCCACTTCTTGGTTCTACTCTAGAGTGAGCTTCTAAGCTCCCTTAGTAGGTAATGATGCTCCTGGGATAAAGTCAATCTGATGAGTAATAGTCCTTTTAGGAGTTAGTGATGCAAGTGTTCCATTAATGATGATGTATTTGAAATTACTAAGAAAATTTTGCACCTCCTCTGGTATAGGTGTTGGCATGATCTTATTGTCCTCCTTAAGTTGTATCATGATAGCATATCCTTTACCACCTTATAGAATGCTAACAAACTCTTTATCACTAATCAATAATACATAAGAAGTTTTTCATTGTGGTTCTTCACCCTCCACTAGTGACTATATCTTGAATGTCCTATTGTCCATCTTAAAAGAAATGGTATTTTGCTTCCCATCATAAAAGACACGTCTTTCATACTACCATGGTCTATCCAATAGGATATGGAATGCATCCATAGGAAATATGTCACAAATCAACTTATCCTTTTATCCACTAATAAATAATTCCACCCATGCTTTCTCATTCACAAGGACACTTTTCCCTTTGATCAACCATGTCACATTATAAGGATTGCTATGGGGTATCTTCTCAAGTTTGAGCTTCTTTACTACCTCTTTAGAGATGATATTATCTATAGACCCTAAATCCTCAATAACCTTGCACACTTTACTAAGTATTTTGCACCTTATCCTTAGTAAGGTTTTGCTTTGCTTTGGCTCTTCCTTTATAGGTTGTTTGATCAAAACCCTCCTAACATTAGGTTCTTTCCCCATTTCTAATTCAATGTGATTGATCTCACATGACTTGACACTTGATGTGTCTTCTTGAGCACACCCAATCCTTTTTTCACTATTAGAATGCTTTCTCTGGACACCTATAAGAAGGATGACTCAACTATCCACAACTATAGCATTTCATGCTAGAAAAATAGGAGTTTCTTCTACTTGAACCCCTTCCTATATTGGGACCTCCTTGAGATCGTCTACCTCTTCCATGTCCTCATCTTGGAGTAGTTTCATTGCCATACTCAGGAGCTTTGGACTCCCCATGGCATTTTGATTTAGTTCTTGTACCTTGGTATCCACCTATATGACCTCTCTAATCTCTTCCTCTATCTTTGCCTTTGTAAGACTAGTGATGTTTCCTTTTATTCTTTTCTTCATTCTTTATAGCTAGTTGATAGTACTGATGCACTATTTTTAGGGATGAGAAGAGTCATCTCTTCTTGAATATTACATCTTAGGCCACTAAGGTATCTAGCTATCTTAAGGCTCCCATCCTCTTCCATATGCGACCTTATACAAATCTTTTGAAATTCCTCAGGGTAGGAACTTGCATCAAGATCCCTTTGCTTCTAATTTTACTTTTTTTGATGCAACTGAATTTCATAGTCTTCTTATATATATGCTTCTCTCACCTTAAGAACCATTCATTTTCATGATGTGATAGATTTATTGCATTCTTTTTTCCTCTCTTCCTGAATGAAATTCCACCATGTCAAAGAAAAGCCTCTCAATCTTTAGTTTTCCACTCTAAATTTATGAGCCTCGATGATGTTGTGACACTTAAAATGGTTTTTCATACCTTCTATCCAGTCCATGACTAGGTTTTCTTTCATCTTTCCACTAAATAATGAAATGCCCTCAAGTTTCTTCCCACTCATAGCCTTCAATGCCTTCAAGAGAGGCTCCTCTAATAGAAAATGGTCTAGTGTGGGAACTTCATCCTCTACAACAACTTTTGGTTCTTTCCCATAAACCTTTTCCTTGACTTCATCTATCTTTTCTTTCATTTGATCCAACTTATTGTCTAGTTGGGTTAATCTCTTTCTGAGAGATTTATTTTCTTCCTCTTGATCATTCATGTCTTCTTGGAAAATTCTAAATTGGTCAGAATTGTGGTTTCACCTCTTGATTCTTCTTCATTTTGATGCATCTATCCATGAGCCAAATCTTTCCTGGCTCTAATACCACTCTGATAGAAAGGTTGGATGAGTCAATCACTAACTCATGCTCATAATCTTCTTAAAAGACTTCTAGGGTGACTCTTCCTTAACAAATTCAACCTATAGGACCTTACTATACTTAAGGTTCCCTTGGTTTCTCTAGCCAACCTAACTATCAAGAAAGAGAACTCTATCAAGCCAAAACATGATGCATTTAGACTCCCTTCACTCTAGCCCCTAAATAAAACATAAAGGCTCAGAACCTCAAAATCTTGAATTAGGCTTGGAAAAAGTGTAAACATATTGAAAAAAACTTCTAAATAATCAATTCGATAGGTTTTATGTCTCACAAAATTCAACTTCCCATCTAATCTCTTACTTCTTTCACAAATAGGCCTAATAGGCCAAGAGCCCCAATTAGGTCTCCTATAGTGAGAAAATAGGGTTTTATTCCTATACCTTCAAAAGTTACCCTACAAAATTGTTTAGGTTTCTTGGTCCACTTTTCAGCCCCTTAAATATTTTTGGGTTCTTGGGATCATACTCTTCAATCCATTACCCTAACCCAAACTAGGTGTAAATAGGAATTTTTAGGCTTTACTGGTTGGTCTGAAAGACAACGTTGTTTTGGGATTGTTATGGGATTGGTATGGACCTATCTACTTCATGGGATGATGATAAAATCTTCTTCTTCATTTTCCAAGACAAATTACAACTCTAGATTTTCTCCTTTGCAAGCATGGCACACTTCTGTGTGGTGTTCCTTAGCTGAACTCACCACAAGATCGCCTAGGGAAGGATCTTAAAATAGCTTTTCTACATTTGAGGGCCCTAAATTTTGTTCATATGATGTAAATGGAGTGTATTCACTATCCCCAAGAGGTTATATAGATTGAATTGCAAGGAAGTGAGTTAGAACTCCATCTTCCAGAACTGCCTAGACAAACCCAGTGACAATGTAAAACGAAGATAATTTCACCAAAGAAAATGAAACTAATCAAAGATCCTAACTAGAAACACACATTCTTAAGAAAATGTGAAAACTAAAATATCCTCAAGTGATAGTATGGATCTTTTACACCTAACTACCCACTATCATTAAAAACCAAGAATTTGCTCAAAAAAATGCTCAAATGTTGATTGCAAAAACTCACATTTTGTACATTGAACTTCCAACCCTTCTCATAGGTCTTCTCCAATCATATATAGGGTGATGGGATGGTTATCAAATCATTTGAAATCTTTCCAAATTATTTTCAACTATTTCTTAAAAGGTTGGTCAAGCAACTTTTAAAAGTTGTAAATTCGCACAATGAAACTTTTACAACTTTTTGCAACTTTTTACTAATCTGGTCAGATGACCTTCATATCAACTCAAACCACACCATAAATCTTAACTATGGTTAGAACCACACCCTAACTCTTCCTAGACCTTAATAACCTCATGATGACACCATCATCATGCCTTGTGCCAATCAGTGGGCTTTACAACTTCCTAGCCCCTAATTGCACCTAGTAAAAGACCTTGAGAACCTATTAACAAAACTCTCCAATGTATTCCAACTATTGTCAACATGACCTAATTTTCCACATCCAAAATTCACTAAGGCTCACACTTACACAACAAAAGAAAGAAACTTTGATATTTCCTAAGCAATTCTTAGGTGCTCCTGCACCAATAAATAGGAAACCTAAGATGCAAATGGGGACATGTCATCACACATGAGTCAACTCTAAAGTTTCCCTAGAAGCCTCTCGAGACCCCAACCCCCTAGTGACTCTATTTAGCATTAGTAATCCTTTTGTACAAACAAGGAAACTAACTATGCCAGATCACAATCAACAATCTTCTCCTTCTCCGATCCTAGCCTGTACTAGTGCTCAAGGCATGGGAAAGGAACACTTAATCTTTTTAATTAATTAGAAGGCCGCCCATTATCCACTATATTTTTATAGTGGGTTGACACTATAGGATGAACATGCATCCCAATGAAATGAAATTCACCAAACCTAAGACTTGGATTTTCCTTGGAAAGCCAACCAAAGCCTTGGTTGACTCAAATAGGCATGTGATGTATTTTTTAGCAAGCATACCAAAAATGCAAAAATTTTTTTTTGTGTTCTCTTCATCAGCTTTCATCATGGTTAAATATCAATAAAATTAGGTTACATGATATTGTATATCTTTATGTTACCTATCTAACCATATAATCCAATTTAAATTCATACTATTTTAAGCCTTTCAACTAAAATTTATGTTGAATGTATGCCCATTTTTATTTTCAAAAATCAATGTTTAGTATTTTGGGGTTAGATTTTGGCTTGTTCACAAAAGTTTGCTACAAGATAGTTTTTCAGAAACAAGTCTCCATTATACACACTTCAAAAAAGAATTTTTATTTTTGATTATTTTTCACTAATTTTTAGG
This sequence comes from Cupressus sempervirens, assembly GCA_028749045.1. Taxonomy (NCBI): domain Eukaryota; kingdom Viridiplantae; phylum Streptophyta; class Pinopsida; order Cupressales; family Cupressaceae; genus Cupressus; species Cupressus sempervirens. The sequence goes on along the minus strand of CM053785.1, from coordinate 1,038,801,020 downwards.
GGGAACACTCAAATTTCCTTGTTTAAAAATGTGTCACCTACAAAATTTGTCAAAATTTTCATTGAAACAGTTGATATTTCTTATTTCTATCATAAGTGATTATCTAGACCATGAATGAAATCTCTGAACTAAAATTATTTTTTTTTAAATATATATTTATCATAAGTACTTATCTATATCATAAGTGAAAAATCTAGATTCCACTTCATTTTAATATTAGTTATATTTATCATTTGTTCTTATCTATACCATGAGAAAAATGTATCATATTAATAAGATATGGGATTTAGTTTTAAAATAAATTTTTGATACTGGTTTGATTAATTTTAGTATTATGTGTTTATCCTCACTATCCTTTTCCTTTGATTGTGGTAGTTAAATTGCAATGACTCACCAATATGTTCATTAAAGATAACTAGAGTTCATATATATATATATATATATATATATATATATATATATATATATATATCCTTAAAATTATAATATATTCCATTTAATGATAGTATTCAATTGATTTTGCTCCACAAAAAAATAATCATGGTGGATTCCAACACATTTAAAGGATTTAAACCATGGTTTCCTATATATGTCATCTTTTGATTGGGGATCAAGTCTATAAGAAAACTCACTATCATGTGTTGACTTGTTATACCATGAATGAAACAACTCCTACAAAATGCAAAGACTAAGCCTATATCACTTTTACTTTCCAAAATTTTGTGGTTTGTTATGTGACCATTTTTTCAACTCAAGAGTACACTCCTAAATTAAAAGGTACTAAAAATGTTCATAGAGGACTCCCCATTCTTACTTATGGATATCCTACAATCAATTTTAGATACAAATGCAACCTTTTCATTGGCTTTTCCTATTTTAGAATGACACATAAAGATGCACACAAAAGTCTAAGATTTGCAGATATCTATTTTAAGGTGTCTATGTATGCCAGGAGAAAATCCCTCTGATTTATGGGAAGCCAATCACATGTCTTTTAAGAAGGCAAAGCTTCTAATGGAAAACGGTTGTGAGAAAGGCACGTCAAGTTCAGAAATCAACTCATTTTTCCGCCCATACTCTTTGCAATGGGCGGAGGATGGAATGCTACTTTTAAATAAGCTTCGAAATATGACACCCCCTTCAGTTCTAAGTCATTTTCCAAGAGTAGAAACACAGTGTGTAAAGATTATAGTAGTGTCTCTCATCACTATCTTCATTCAATTACACAAGGCTGAGTCAGATCATTTGAATAAAATTGTGAAAGCTTGCAGTGAAGTATGGGACTTGTTGACCTTTGTAGATGAATGTGATATTGATCTCCAAGCCACTGAAATTGTACTCATTGATGATTTCAATAAAGACAAGGATCAATTTTGCATGGCCGCAGATAGGGAGTTCTACAAACTGCAAATGGGGCACAACAGACTTTTCTTTGGCTGTGAAAACACGAGTAGATTTCTGGAGGATGTTTATACAGATTTAAGTGATTCTAAGGACTGGACAGAGGAAAATATTGATGATTTATACACACTCTACAAACTATGCAAATTGATGCTAGATGAAAATATTGAGGATTTTATGGAATGGACAGAGGAATCTTTGAGAAACGTTATTGCTTATTCTATGTCAGATATGGTTGCAAAGCAGTGTTGGAAATGGGCACAAGAATTTGAGGAAGATAAGTTATGGGAAGCACTTCATCTCACAGGAAAATGTAAGGGAATGATGGAAGAATAGGGCCTCAAGCCAACATTGAATATCAGAAAGCAATGGGGAATCGAAGAAACAATGTCGACTGGATCTCTTTCCAATCTTTAATTATCTTTCCAATCGTCAAATTTGATTGGTTTTCTTTCTTCCCAAGTCTATTCTCCTATATCATCGTTCGTGTAATGCATGTGTGTAAAGGGGCTCTTGGTTTAATGGAAAAGTTTGTGTTTTACCTACCTAGATCGGGCTAAGTTCAAATGCTTTATTACACAAATATTAATAATTAAATGTAAAGCATGTTTATTATGTGGTACATTTCTAGTATAATGATCTTGTTGAGTAATTCAAGATAAATGAATATATATTTTTAGTTACTGCATAATCATTATAGTCTATGTGTGCAAGCACATAGAACAATCAAAGATAAAAGATAACCACATGCCATGTCCTTATTTAAGAATACATCTTCTATGTCCTTTCTTTCATTCTCCTTCTCCAAAGGAGAATCACACTTGCCTTCCCCTTGAAAACAATTAGCCTTATAAGAAATATCTTGGTCTCTTCTTTCCTGCTCTATTTCCAAGGGAGGGTCATTCTTGATATTTTCATTCTCAACAGTTTTTTCAAACAACTCAAAGGGGATTACCTTATCATTGACCATTTCCTCACCTTGGGCCTTTTCCCCTTCCAATCCCTCCTTAGAGGGACTATCTTTAACTTTCACTCGAGTGCCTTCACGAACACTATCATTAGGAGCATTATCCTCTTCCTTTCTTCCCCTCCTTGTTTAGTGTATTCTTCCCATTCATCATTATGGGTTCCTTGACTTTCCAAATATTTTTCTCTAAAGTACTAGTTTTACCCTCTTTCTTGTGCTTTATTGGGCATTTCTTTCCCCAATGCCTGGCTTCTTATGAATAAAGCTTAAAAAATGGAGGTCTTCATAGACTACACCATGTTCCCATTTACCCATATTGGACACAGTATCAATCTTCTCCATAAGATTTGAAAGATGATGGACATTAACACAGATCCTAGGAAAAATTAGTCTTGATTTTGAAGTAGTCATTGGATCTATGGAAAGAAGCTCGCCAAGCAAAGAGGCTAATCCCTTAAATACATCTTAATTCTAGAATTGTGTTGGGAGGATTGTGAAATGAACCCAAATTGGAGCCAAATGATAAAAAGTATCATAAATATCCATATTTGGTTGTCATTTTTTAGAGCCAGCAAATTCCTTCCAAACATCCACGAACCACAAAGGAGAGAAACAATATCCACCTATCCCTTAATCCTCCATTTTCCTTTTACCATAGTTTGGATCCCTTTGACGTTTGGCCTAGGGCCTAGAAAATTTCTCACAAGCATCAATTTCTTCTAAGAAATCAAGTGTTGCACCAGGACATTGGGGACATATATTTCAAACTTGCAATTTTGAAAATCCTTTTTGTAGGTAATGGGTGGGAAAGAAGTCTCACCAGTGGGTTTGACCCCAAAAAGAGATGACCATTTATGGGTAGCCCAAGGAGCATCCTATGAAAAATTTGCCTCACCTGCAACACCAATCTGAGGATCCCCATGCACTATGGGGGGCTCATCTTGGACCTCATTTTCTTCCTCTTCTTCACTTGCAACACGTCCCAAATCTCCCGCCCCACAAGAATCATTGCCAATGTGCACCTGCATGACCATCTAATCTACCTGAGTTCTCTTGCAGAGATGCAACCCCTAGGCCTAGACTGTCATTTCCCACTTTCCCTCTCATTACAGTATTCAAATTCCCCTTACCTTCCTTCTAAAATAAACATTAATAAGTTTGAATATTTTTCATCATCAATTTCTAGATTATATCTTATCATCTATTATGAAGATGAGATATCTAATAACATCTTTAAAACAATTATATATTTTTCTAATGTATGTTTCTTAGTTATCTACTTTGATTTTCTTTATTATACAAGTATCCTCAATACTACACACCCTAATATAATGATTGTAAATATATATTATAGAAATCCATTTATTCAATCTCCACCTCTGCAGCAAACTGATTATCTATTTCACGAACGTCATGCAAGTTAGTGTGGGGAGGCACAACATTAACATTGTTGAGGAATTCCAAACCCTCATGACACTTTAAGGAATTCCATTACCTAGGTGGGAATTCACCTCTTTCTTTCTCCTAAAATCCTACTTGGGCTTTGTTGACTTTGAAGAGTCTACCACTCTTTTTAATGCTAGAGGAAAAAAGTATCATTGTTTTATTGTCATATTATTATTATGATTTAATTATGTAGTTTTAAAGTTAAATTTATTTGATCTATGTTTCGTTAGTAGTGTTTCACAAGAATCTTGCTTCTTATTAGAGTGAATATTCATTGCATCTAGGTGATGCTTATAAATGTGAAGCATTGAACCTTCTATCAAGGTCACACATCCTATTATGACTCCACCTCAAGCACTCTTAACTGCGGAGTTTCCTCTTAACCTGTTACCCCATTGTTTAATTACATCACATTCACGTAATTAGTACAATTACATAATGGTAAAGTTTGCATATTCAAACTATTTTGATTTGGGAGAATTGTCTTGATAGAATGTCATTTATCTTCTACCTTGTTTAAATTTGACTTATCGTGATATATGTATTTAGATATTTTATTGAGTACAAGTATTGACACATTTATTTTAATTTACTTGTTAATTATTTGGATTGATTCTTTTCTTATCTAGAGCCATCTCTAAAATTATTGGGTCAATTGTCAAGCCATGGAGTTGACCCTTTCTATAAATGAGTTATCTAAGTTATTTCCTAAGGCATTATCGTTTGATCTACATTTGAATAGGAGTCATATTTTTCTCAAAGAATTCCTCAAATCTAAACATTTGACAATGCAACATGTTTATGTGGATGGCCCACACAATTAATATTATCTAGTTTATACACATACAAAATTTTAAACATTATTAGAAAATGCAAAAATATATCCAACTTACACAGAAAACTTTCTTTGGCACCACTCACAATGTATAATGAACAACACATCCAATAAAGAAAAAGTGACATGTTTGTATGGCCATTATATCATGTTGCAAGTTGTATTGGGAAGCAAGATACTAAGAGGGAGGAGGCGGGGCGCATCAAGATTTGGATAGAAGCAAGAAGTTGGATCTCAAAACCACAAAAGTCCATGGAATGAGATCATGATCTTTTAGAAACAGGCACCCATATTTGGCTTGGGTGCCTGATCCAAAATTCAAAAAATGGGCACCCATTTTTAAAAAAATCAAGTGCCCATTTTTTATTTTCAAAATATAGGTACCTATTATTGAAATATTAAAATTTTGAATTTTTAAAAAATGGACACCCATTTTAAAAAAAGAAAAAAACAGGTACCTATTTTTCAAAAATTGAGTTCCCTTTTTAAAAAAAAATTAAACTTTTTTTTTAGAGGGATTTTAAATGTGTCTTAATTGTCAATTTTACTTTTTAAAAATAGGCACCCATTTTTTGAATTTCAAATAATGGGTGCTCATTTCTTACAAGATGGGGTAGGATTTTTTTCTTTTGCCTAAGATTTTGGTTTGGGATAGGCTTGGTGAGACCAAGCCTATGCCTTGACCTCTCAAGTTTTGGCTAAGGCATTGAATTGACAAATTCAAGCCTTGCCATAGTTTTTAAAGGGTCTTCTTGATCAAATTATTTTATGAAACAAAAGCCCATTAGAGTTCTCACTATCCTGATTTCATAAATATAAATTTTATAATGCTATGATTTTATTTACTATTTTTGCATTATTTTTTAATCAAATGTGGTACCTAAATGTAAAATAGTGAGGTTCACTAAAACTTTAATAACTTTTTATTTTATGATTTTTCTTAAATTAATTTATATGTCATCAATATACATACAATTCTTTTGAAGTTAAAAATAATAATTTTTGAAAAAAGTGAAATTTTGATCAAATTATAGTGTCTATATTTAAAATTTACCTTTATAGCCAATCAAAAATTAATAATAAAAAAATTATTCAATAAAAAATTGAGAAAAATTATTATAATCAATCTTTGGTGTGTTAGGAAACTTCCTTTAAAAGGAGTTACAAAAATTCATTTATTTATGTCAAATTATGGTGTCCATACATGAGTGTGGTATGGTCCTGAAACAAGCATTTTTAAAAAGTTATTTTGAAGGATCCATACAAAAAAAAAATCTATCATATGGATACACAAATAAATTACATATTCAAAAAGCTGATTTTGAACACTACAATTTTTATTTCTGAAGTTTTTTTATATTCAATATCTAAATGTCTCAAATTTTGACATCAATTGATGAAAAATTTCAAAAATTGGAAAAACACTTCCACTCTTTGCCCAAAATTGAGACTCAACTTCTTGCACTTACCCATGTGTAAAACTTTTCACTTCTTGAATAAAATAAGTGATTAACTAGATTCACTCCTAAACCATCGCATATCCAAATCATATACCATATAACCATGTATTGTAAAACTGAATTAAATCTACCTATGCATGACATCCATCAACATGATAATATATAGACATAACACAAATATTTTGGCTAACCAGAAACCCTCCAAGGTGAAGGTAAAACTAGGGTGGGGATGAGACCCACAAATCTCCACTACTGCAATAATAAATTTCACCTATTAGCACTACAATATTGATCACTTCTGATGATCTACCTTATGAGGGGTTTGCTCAATTAGAAGCATTACAAGAATGTTAAGTCTACCTTGATTAAATGATTTAAACTTACAATAAAGTAAGCACCCTATTAGGAAATGTAACTAGGTCTATTAAAACCACTCTATTAAGAGATTCACCCTGATATACTGATTATAATGTCTCAATATCTGATCCTTCAGTTTGTTGTCATCAAGTTGATTACAAATCTTCTCTCTTCAATGCCTAAATCTTATCTCCTTATTTGATTTTCTTTGTTCGGCCCTTCACTGCTAGGTTTCTCTATTTGATCGCTTGATCAAACATACATTTCATTTCTTTGTCCTTGGCCTTTTTGCACATTCATGATCTTCCTTCTCCCACACCCTGACTTAGAGTTTGATCCCTTCTTAAATACATAACAGTAGAAGATTCTAGATCATAATCAATCATATAGAAATTATTCTTTTGCCACTTAGTCCTATTTTTTGATTGTTCACTCTACCCTTCTAGGGATTGATATCCTTTGACAAAGTGGGTAATTGGCTCCTTAGTTGTCTCTATAATCCATAAATGTTACACATAAGTCATCCAAAATGTTTTACACAAGTGTTTGTGCCCTTACAAACACATATGCCAAAACTGGTTTACTCAACAATTAAATATCTTAATGCTCAGTAATAACTAATATTCATGTTGTCCCTCGACTTCTATAGACTCGAAATGTACTCACTTTTTTGGCATAAATACCTTTACACTTCCCAATCACCATATGTTTCACTCAACATATATTGTTATTCAGTCTATATTGGGGTGCTCGAAAACCATTGACTTGTTTGGCATGTAGTAAAATATAGACAAGTCCATCTAACTTGGTCTTTATTGGATGGCTCAGCCACAGTGATGACCAATCAATGTTGCTTAGAAAATGACTATGTTGGACACTAATAGACAACAAGGATTAGAGATCAACAATCTCCCCTTTTAACATTAGTGGCAAAAAATTTTGCCACAACTTAGCAATCCATACAAAATTACAAAATAGTGAGATTAGCACTCCCCCTTAGAGTGTGATTTGACCTCCAAAAACTTGACTCTTTTATACACAATATATGTACATATCTTTGTACACCCATGATCTCTGATGCTGATACATCTTATTTTCCTTTTGTGATTCTAATTTGATTTCCCCTATGATATCATGAATAATAACCCTTTTAACTTCTATGATTGTCTTGATTGTTGTAGTGTCATGGTTGATATCCCCCTTCTTTTTGATACTTTATGGCTTGGGGTTAGCAGGGGTCAGCTGATATTTATCAAAAAATGTTTTGTGATTTGATAAAATTACCTCGAATCGTTGATTCCATTTGGATATGGCTGATTTTAGGACCTGAATATGGATTTTTAGTGGAGTAGCTAAATCAACTAAACTATCTTCAGTTGAGAGATGAGGGTCCCTCTTAGCTAAATCCTGTGCAATTGATAGTTGTTTTTGAATGACCTCCATATGAGGTAGAAATATGGCTTGTATAGTAATCAACTTTGTCCTTATGATGTTGTCTTTAGCCATCAGCTCAGCTAATCGACCTTGACCAAATGTGAATTTGTTGAATCAATGTGAGCTTGAACTTTTGTTCTTCCTCAAAGAATTAGCACAAGCCTTCAAATTTTCTTCTAGTTTATCAATGGAGCATTGTTTCTCCATAGTGAAGAAATCAAGATCAACATCAAAACAATTTATATATAATGAATGAATACTTGTCAAAATCCCTTCCCAACTACTTATAAGTTTAGAAAGCTCAACCTTCCACATTGCAAGTTTTGTTGAGTCTTTCTCCAAAACTTTGTGCTCAAACTATTTTCTTAGACCATTTCATCAACTTATCACTGGTCTATAAATCTTCATTATTCACTTTTTCAACTATATACACTAATTGTTCCAAAATTGGATTTTTCTTATTTACATCCTGAATATCAAAAGCATCTACAAAATGTATTTAATATCACAAAGTACCTTCTTTTTCTTGAATTATCTCCTTAGTTTTTCTTGGTTTGTCTTGTGACTCAGCAAAGTTTGTAGATATTGCATTTTCTCCAATGTCAAGTTGTCAAGATCATTCTTGGGTAAAGAAATGACCTCGTCTAAACTTATTGGAGTCTCAAATGTATCAAACTTCTATGCCAATAACACTGATCAAGGGGTGTTGTCATTAGGTAGTGATATTTACAATTGTTTCCCCTTTTCACTTAGTCTAGGTGTACATTTTTTAATGGGGTATGTTCCCATTGAGTTGATGTAACCTATTGAAAAAGTGTAATAGTTAATGCATCAGTATGAACAACACTTGGCAGTTGAATAAGAGCTTCGATAACCTCTTCTCCTTATGCTTCTCGATCTTTGCCAGCCTTGATGGTTCTACCTCTTTTGCTCCCTTTGTGGCATCATGAAAAGATTGATCTACTTGACATTTCTCATCTCCTTTCCAATCAATAGTATGTGTAGGTTTTGACAACACAATGATGGTTGTGTTGGAAATCTAATTGAAAAGCTCATTTTTGTTGAAGATCAAAGAGGGAGATTGTTGTAAAAGAATGTTTTCAATCATTGTTTTATCATTGATGTCAAACTTGCTATTTGTAGAAATGATATTTTCTTATAAAATCCAAGTACTATCACTTAGTTGATTGATGAAGATGATTTGATCAACAAGATGTAACAAGAGCACCTAAGCGAAAGGTTGAGTTATGATGTTGTAATGAAGTGCAAGGATCAATTAAGACAATGGCTCAGTAATGTATTGATGACATACTCAAAGATACAGAGGTTGGTCACACTTAGAATTATTGGAGAAAGTTGTAACAAGGTTGATTGCAAAGCTTAAACTAAGATCATTAGTGAATTCCAAGAAAGTTAGTTGAAGCCAAGAAAATTCTTAGTAGAAGCTAGTAATAGACACCTCTAGTGTGTGCTGAGTGATCTTCAGGTTTTAATGATCAGGGAAAACATAGTTGATGCCAAGTAACACAGTATGTGTTGAGCACTAGTATTTAAATAGTGCCAAGCTACTACATTATTTCAAAAGATGAAGATTCACCAAATCTATGTTGACATAGTGGTTAAATTGAATTTTGTGAATAAGTTGGAGGATAGGGATGATGAGTGGTTGGCACATAATACTATGTAAATCATTTTTGGGCAAATTCTAAAGGATTATTCAAGAAGTTTCTAGAGAAAACAGAATATAGGTTAGATGCAATGAATCCTACCTAATCCATGCGAATTGAAATTGAAATATGGAAGAATCAAATGGGAAAAGGTACTCCAAGATTTCTATTTAAGAAGTCATAGACCAAGAAGCAAAGAGTTAATGATATTGGTGTATTTGAAGTGCCAAAATCTATGAAGTAGTGAGAAGGGCGTCAAGGAGGAGACATCTATGAGAAGGAAGAGCATAGAGGATTTTCTTCTAGAAGTGGTCATGAAGAGATGATTGCAGTGGTACATTGAGTATGGAGACTCAAGGAGACAAAGCTTGAAAGAAGGGCAAGCTGCTAAGAGTTTCAGAGATTGAAGGCCAGGAAAGGGTATGAGCTAAGAAGTGATTTGAGATCTGCAAGAAAAGTTGTATGTTGTAGTCTGGTCAAGATTTTCTAATACTCTCTAGCAATTGTATTAGATCTAAAAATCCTATGCACTTAGCTTGGCCTAATAGCCATTTGTAAATCCTTTAACAGGGTGACATTCCAAGTGAATTTTTTAAAGACCTTTAATTAGGCCCACTTCTAATAGGGTGGTTAAATCCTCTAACAAGGTCACATTTAATAGTGTGTTGTAAGCCTCTAATAGGGTAGGCCTTTCATAGGGCATCACTTTAGAAGTTTGAAAATTGAATAGCATGTTACTAGTGTTTTTGCCCAAATTGGGTTTCCACATAAATCATTGTGTCATGTGTTGATTTCTTATGTGTTTTACTTGCATGTTGATTTATAGTAACTTGTTGATTAGATAAGTTAAAGCTTGGATGAATAAATGGTTGAATGAGTTCACTATACTTAGTGAAAAGTTTGAATAGGACATTTAGACCTTGAATAACTGATTCACCCCCCATTCTAAAGAAATTCTAATAGGCTAATGCGCCTCTAAAAGGCCATTATTTTGAGAAACTTTTCTCTCTTTTTTAGAAAATTATCCTATAGAAACATTTTATGACTCTATGTTTTAAGAAAAAGAACTTATATTTTTATGAATATGTTATCTATATGTTAAGACATGAAGATTGAAGCATAGATAGTTCATATATGTTGTGTTTTCTTGAATCTATGGACTTTTATGGTTTAATGAAGGAATATTACATGCTGATAAATGTTTCCTCATCCATGCTATGTTTGGGTAGATTCCTTCCTCTAGCCATAGAATTTGCAAAGTATGATAGTTTGAACATTATACCTTTTCTAACATTGATGATGAAATGAATGTATATGTATGTGGAAGTTGTTGCATTCAATGTTTTGTAGATACTTGTCATGCATATTCAAAGTCAACATTTCAACACTAAGTCAAAGCTAACCAAATTGATGAATCATCACAAAAAGTAGATTATTGTATGATTTATGTTATGGTAGTGCACAAATATAACATCCTCAACCTGCTATATTCTAGGAGGATTTAAATCATAGTTAATTATATTTTTGTTGTAAACTTTATGATCTTTAATTGATCCTCGTTGATAAAGTGATTGTAGAAGTAGAAAGTTGTTATAGTTTTCCTTTAAATAATGCCCACGGTAGCTTTGAAAGAAGTTTTTAACTGGGAGGAAGATAGAATAGATTTTTTGTTCATATCAGTGGTGTGCAATTTTGTTTTTAATCAGATGTAATCTGTTATCATGAATGAATAGAATACAAAGTATAAGTTTCCACATTATGTCTTGATCGTGTCTTTTCTGTTCACTCATCCAAGGGTGCCCACTTGGGGAGTGAACTGCTTTGTTAGAATAGATTTCATTTCCTTGTTTGTTTCTTTGCAAAGTAGACTTTTTTTGTTCTTATAGCCATTGATAATAGAATCATTGTACTATTCCTATAGCATAGGTGCATAGATAGAATTGTTGTTTGTAGCATTACTCTAAGCTTTAAAAGAAGATGTCATTTCAATTCTTATCTTAGTTTCCTTCAACATTTCTTTTGTGTTTTAGTTGTAATGAACTAAAGAGGAATAAGAGAATATACTTTGCAACCAACCTCTCAAGCTTACACTCCCAAGTTGACAAAGTAAAATGAAGTCAGAATGTTATTCCTAGGAAAAAACATGATTATGTCTAATCATAGAGTCAATGTGAAAGGATGTCCAATCCTTTGTTATTGAGGTATTTAGCTAACTAGCCATTTTTGGCATCATTGTTGGGGAAGGTGTCAATCTAATTCAACCCTAAAGTCATTATGTTAGATTAGATTTTGCATTATCTTGCATGCATAGGAGAAGAGACCCCTTTGGGAGATTTCTTCCCCATAATAATTAGGAAGACATTTTTAATTCTAAACTTGAAGAATCTCACAGCAAGAATGAAGAAGAAATTTTTGAAAATCCATTCACTGCTACTTAAGAATGAATACCCTCATCCATTGATGAACTCTTGCATCTAAATGATCTCTTTGCTGAACTTGAATACCAAGATAATCCAGTTGCCCTTGTCATCTATCAAGCCCCACTACCAGTACCCCCTCCAGGAATGGATTAGCCTCATGCTCAACCAAAATTTCCTTTTCCTACCCCTCCTCAGCAAGGTAACCAAAATTTAAAGAACATACCTACTACTGCACTGCCCAAGTTTTATGGCTTGATCATTGAAGACCCTAAAACCTTTCTCTTTGAGTTTGACATACCATGTAGAAGTTATGACTATACAACTGATGCCCACAAACAGAAGTTGTTTCCTTCTACCCTTAAAGAAGCTGCTCTAAGATGGTTCATGGGGTTGGGTGCCAATGCTATAGGAGATTGGCCTGTAATGAGAAATTTGTTTCTCACAAAGTATAAGGAATATTGTAGGGGTCAAGATTTAAAAGGGGGTGACATTTTTAAAATTTTCCAAAAGGATAATGAAACCCTAGAAGATTATTTTTCCTAGTTCATGTTCAACCTGCAACGTAACACACATCATCAATTGAATGAGGAATCAAAGAAACATCTTTTTCTAAGAGGTGTAAATGATGGAAGCATTGAAGCTCTAGGCCTTATGGCAGGAGGGGATATCACTCAAAAGACTTGGACTCATATATAGAGTATATGCCTAAAGTATTCTAGAGATACTATGAAGAAAGGTAGGGAACTTAGGGATCTACCACATAAGTCTAATGGCAATTCAGGAGTATCCAAGATGGAATTATCTAATTCGCTATCAGATTTCAAGCAAGACATTATTAACGATGTAGCCACTCAGCTAGATACCATGAAAGCCCAAAGAAATAAAGATGAAGCTGATGCCATGTTGATTGAATACTATCCACATTGTAGAAAAAAGAAAAACCACTATAGATGTAAGTCTATTGCAAGTGTGGGGACACAACCAATGCCAACCGAGTTCAAAGCCATTGATGAAAATGGAGATGTATGTTGTGTTGCTCAAAGAAGGTCATGGGCTCAAAGATAAGGTATGTTGTAGGATCCTCTTCAAAGTTATAATAATGATAATCAATAGAAAAAAATTTAAAATATTGGTTTTAGTGGGAATCATAGTTGGCAACAACCTTAACAAGGTTGGCAACAACCTCAGTAGGGTTGGCAGCATCCTCAACATTGGAATACTTGATCTAGTTAGCCAACCCTATTGCCACCACCTCATCAACAAGCTCTAATGCCTCCTCCTATAGCCACTAATACTCCTTCCAAGCAGACCCAACTACCAGTTCAACCTAATTCTAATCCAAAAAGTACTAAACAATAGGCTCAACAACAAAGCTATGCCATCTCATTGAATAATATTGACTTAAGGTCAAACACCACTCTTCCTACACCGTAAAAGACAATAATAACTGAAGTTAAAGATCCTCTAACTGAGCATATAGATGAGTCAACTAAGTAGACCTCTCCTACAGCTAAAGAACCTCCATTTCCCCATAGGTTGATAGAATAACGCTAGCCCACGGAGAACCATATAGTCATTGATTTTCTTAATCAGTTGAAGTATATAATGGTAAAAATACCATTAATGGATGCTATTAAGGAAGTCCCTACCTATACTGAAGCTATTAAGGAAGCATGCATAAAGAAACTAGGAAGAAGAAAGATCCAAAAACCATTCATGTCCTAGGATAGTTGTCTAACTTAATGCTAGAGAAATTAACTATACCTAAATACTCAAACCCTAGGAGTCTTGTAGTTATAGTCACTATGCATGGGATCCAAGTTCAAAATGCTTTGGTTGACCTAGGAGCATCTATTAATGTCATGACACAGGAGGTATTGTCTCGGCTACATATCATTAGCCTCAAAGAGACACCCACCATCCTTCAACTTGCTAATAGAAGATGTTATAGTCACCTTAAATTAATGGGAGTATCTAGCTGATTTTTTTGTGCTCTCCCCAAATGCTAATATGGGAGGATATCCTTAAATTTTAGGAAGACCATGGTTGGCCACTGTAGATGCTTATATAGCTTGCCAATGTGAGAAGATGACAACATCTAATGGTATTCATACCAAGAACTTGACTTTATACTCCCCTGCTCAATCATTGTTACTAGATGACCAAGTAATCTGGTCAGACTTAGGTGATGATGATCTAGAAGTCAATTCCATCCATTAGTTGATGATGATAAGAGAGTCATTTATAGCTACTTGAGAAGAAGATGAAATAATTTCATCCATTATTCTGAATGAATATGGAATAGAATCTCCAATGTATCCTCAAGCTTAATGTATCTTAGAAACCATTGTACCATCCTTGAATTCACCACATCATTCAGAAGCTTCACAGTTTCTCCATTCATTATTACCTCATGAGATGGATTCTTCTCTCGTTGCCTAATTATTCATGGTAGATAAGGTTATTAAATGAAAATTGGTCTAGGCAATGAGTTGAATGTAAATAATGCCTTATCATCCTCTCAATAGAAAGCTATGTTGTAGGTACTACAAGAGAATCAAAGTGCATTTGTTTTGGATTACATGGACATGAAAGGATTAGACCCTATGCTCTGTACTCATAAGATTTAAATCAGCCCCGACTTCAAACCTATTCGATAGCCTCAGAGGAGGGTTAACCCTATCTTAAAAGGTATAGTTAAGAATGAAATACAAAAACTATTAAGTGTTTGTTTTATATACCCCATCTCTGATAGCTAATGGGTCTCACCCCTAGTCATAATACCCAAGAAGGGAGAAAAATGGTGAGTTTGTGTCGATTATAGGGAGCTCAATTCAGCCACTAAGAAGGATCATTTTCCATTGTCATTTATAGACCAAGTCCTTGACAACCTAGCTAGTAAAAAGCATTTTTCTTTTTTGGATGGTTTCAGTGGTTACAATCATATTCAAAAAGCCCCAGAAGATCAAGAAAAAAACAACTTTTACTTGCCCATCGGGAATGTTTACCTACCTAATCCTACATTTTGGCTTGTGCATTGTCCCAACCACATTTCAATGAGCTATCATCAATATCTTTTCAAATATTTCTACTAACTATATGGAGATCTATATGGATGATTTTACTATTTATGGTGCTACTTTTGAAGAAGCAAAAGAAAATTTAGAAATGGTACTCAAAATATGTCAAGACTATAACCTTTCCCTAAATAGTGAGAAATGTTTTATGATGATGGAGGAAGGGGTAGTGCTAGCCCATTTCATTTCATATAAGGGCATCCAAGTAGATCCAACAAAAAATGAAGTCATTAGTACCTTGCCTACACCAAAGAAGAAGAAGGATGTATGCAATCTTTTGGAACATGCTAGATATTATAGAAGATTTATTAAAAACTTTAGTCGACTTGCAACACCTCTCTACAACCTACTCAAAAATGATTTTGAATTTTCTTGGGACTGTAATTGTGCAACATCCTTCCTCCAGCTTAAGGAAGTTCTTACTACAATGCCTATTTTGAGAGGACCCAATTGGGGCCTACCTTTTTCACATTCATATAGATGCCTCAGACTATGCTATTGGTGTTGTGTTCAGACAAAAAGTAGACTCTGTTGAACATGCCATTCATTTCATCAGTAAGAATTTGAAAGGTGAAGAATTTAATTACACAGTTTCTAAAAACAAATTACTTGCAATCATTTATGCCCTCAATAAGTTTAGGCACTACATTATTGGATATGAAATATTTGTTCACACTAACCATTTTGCTATAAAATATTTCAAAAAACCTACAAGTTCAAGAAGATTTGCTCAATGGTTATTTCTCATGCAACAATTCAACATCACCATAGTTGACAAACCTAGAAAGGCCAATGTGGTAGCTAACTTTCTCTTTGTATTACATGTTACTGATGATAATGTAGCCATTGATGATAGTTTTCCAAAGGAGTACCTTTTTATGTTGTCTACACAAAACCCATCGTATTTAGATATTGCTAACTACCTCACCATAGCTAAAATGCCAGTTCACTTCTCTGCCCAAGCAAGAAACTTACTAGAAGAAAAGAGCTTTAATTATATTCATGGATTGTTGGATTTACGTTTTATACTGGACTTGATCAAGTCATGCATAGGTGTCTAAGAGAGGATGTAACATATGATGTCTTGAAGGCATGTCATGATGAGCCCTATGGAGGTCACTTTGTAGCCAAAAGGATAGCCTTCAAAATCTTGACAATTGGGTATTATTGGCCAAGCTTGCAAAAGGATGTAGCTAGATATACAAAGAAATGTGACTAATGTTAAAGAATGGGAAGACCCACTGAATTAGATGAAATGCCCCTGCAGCCTCATGTAGTTGTCACACCCTTCAACAAATGGGGGATTTCCTTTGTAGGACCCACTGAACCTACTTCATAAGGTAAATCCTACATTTTGGTGTCAACTGACTATGTAACCAAATGGGCAGAGGCTAAACCCATGAAACACCCAAGGGATATCAACATGGAAAAGTTTTTGTATGAATCCATTTTTACGTACATGAGTACTATGCCAACTCCCTCTCTAGAAGCATCACATTGAAGCTCAAATGGCTTCGTGAAATCAAGCAATGCTAATATTGGGCATGTAGTCATTATTTCCTTGAACCACATAAAATAGTCTTGTGCCTCCTTAGTCCACACAAATGCCCCTTTCTTAAGCAAATCTGTCATGGGTGCTACATGTCATGAGTAGCCACTGACAAACCTATGATACAATCTACATAGACCAAGAAACCCCCTTAACTATGTATGGTTCTCTGGTGGTGGCCAATCAACAATAGCACGGATCTTTCTAGGATCCATTCACACTCCTTCTGCACTAATGATGTGTCCAAGATACAATAGTTGTGTCATCCCCAAATCACATTTGGACTCCTTGGCATACAAGGACTCCCTCTGTAAAATGCTCAATACTGTCTCCAAGTGCTCTAAATGTTCCTGCCATGTCCTACTATAGAACAAAATATCATCAAAGAACACCAGAACAAATTTCCTCAACTAATGGTGGAAGATCTTGTTCATAATGGACTGAAAAGTGGTAGGTGCATTAGTCAAACAAAAAGGCATGACTACAAAATCGAAGTGCCCACAATGACATCTGAAAGAAATTTTCTCAATATCCTGCTCTCAAACTCTAATCTAGTGATAGCCTAATCTCAAATCAATTTTTTTGAAATAACAAGTCCCATGCAATTCATCTATCAACTCATCAATGCATGGGATGGGATACCTATTCTTTATAGTTCTCTTATTCAACACCCTATAATCAATACACATTCGTAGAGTTCCATCCTTCCTTTTTACCAAAACAACAAAAGATGCAAAAGGTGACTTAGTTGGTCTGATGTGTCCCATTGCTAGCAACTTCTTGATGGTCCTCTCGATCTCATCTTTGAGTCATATTAGGTGCTGGTATGGTGTGATCATGATAGGCTTAGCACCTTCGTCCAGCTCAAGAATGGGCTCAATGCCTCTATCTGGTGGCCTTCTTGGTGGAATCTCACTAAATACCTTCTCATACTTGATTCTCAATATTTGAATATCTGGATGATATTCAGTCTTATGCTGCTCCTCCTGGGTAGGCATCAAGGCACATATTGCCACCCACTCTATATTGTTATGCCTGGCTTATCTCTCTAACTATGTAAATGAGGTATTCCTGACATCACCATTACAGATAGCCTTTAGCACATGAGTCTTGCCATCCACCTCAAATCATATCTCCATATCCTCCAGTCTTAGGGTAACCTCCCTCAAAGAATGTAGCCACTGTATCCTAAGTACTATGTCTATGTCACCCATGTTGACCACATGATACTCTGCCTTGAACTCATAGTTGTTCAGTTGCAAAGGTAGATCTTGCACCATCCTATCACAGCAAAGAGAATATCCATCAGCTACCTTGACTCTCAATCCTTTGAACTCCTCAGTAATGAGCCCATGTCTCTCCACAAATCATGCATCAATAAAATTATGTGTGGCACATATATCCAATAGAGTAATAACCTTCTATTTTGCCAAGACTCCTCGGAGTTTAAAAGATCCCTCTCTTTGAATACTAGATAGGTGTGCCTCCTATAAATGTAGCTCTAGAGCCTCTTTTTTCTCAGCACTATCTACCTCCTATTCACCCTCTTCCTCATCAGGATCCTCATCATGGTGCTCTAAGCTATCTGAATCTGAACCTTTATAACAAGCCCACATCACCCAGTTAGCCTTCCCCTTAGGCCTCATAGGACAATCATGACCAAACTCATAGGGACCTTTGCAAAAGAAGTGTAGCTTCTTCCTATGTAGGTCATTAAGTGTTTCCTTATCCAAAGGTGCAATTGAATTTCCTTTTGAGTCACTAACCTTCTCTTTACCCTTGCTAAATTCCCCTTTGTTATCTCTAAATGATGAAGAATCCTTCGAACTAAACCAGTTTGTTGGAGCTACAAGTTCCATACTACGGGCTTTCTTCATGGCTTCCTATAATGTAGGAGGATCAAAGGCCTTTACCCACCCCTTGAGTGGTTTAGTTAATCCCTCTGTGAATAAAATGACTAGCCTCCATTCTAAAATGCCAGGCACCATCACTACAAGCTTTTGGAAGTCATTGATAAATTGTTCTAAGCCTTTTGACTGTCTTAATTGGGCTAACTCTTGGAAATAAACTTTAGGATTTTTTTAATCAAACCTTTCTATCAATCTATCCATGAACTCTTGATAAGTGGTTATCTAATTGTGTTACAATGTGATCATGCCATGTGTCCACCAATCATGTGTTGCCCCATCTAAGTGTAAAGTGGCATACTTGAGTGCTTCAAATTCTATCATAGTCTTCAAAGATAGGAAAGTATCCACCTTATGAATCCAAGCACAAGCAGTCATTTTTCCACTGCCATCAAATGTGGGTAATACCAACTTGTTGGTGACTTGTTGCAACTCATTGTGTTTATCTGCCTGCTTGCCTGGCAGCTCTATAGTTAAGGTACCTATCAAATGTCTATCCATCCTATACATATGCTGGTAATGAATCCCACTCATTCCTCACTTGTCAAAGTTCATCTACAATATCTGTTACCGTAGCATCAGGTGTGAATGCTAGAGTTTCTTCCCTGAATGTAGGACGTATGGATCTGTCAGTTGTTCTAGACCATGTCCTATATTGTGATCATGCTATGCTCCTATCATCTTGATCATTATTATAATTATTTCTCCTATTTTCCCCAATAAAATGTTGCATCATAACCATCATTGCCTATGTACTTGCCTCTATTGACTATAGAAGCCTCTCCCAATGTTGTAAAGTCTCATCATCTCACACAATTCTGGGTGGGCTTTGAGAATGTCTCTTAACCATATTCTCAATTATGTTAGTTCCCTATGTAAATAGAGTGCTTTTGGTTTTTTTACTTTTGTAAACTAAATTGGCTGCATAAACCCTATTTGGCTGGCATGAAACCACTCTAGTACCACTGTAATGACCCTTACCAATAGGCCACTAAAAAAACCCTAAATTTAATAACTGCTGAAAGTTTATTGCTGAATAAAAGAAATTGTTCTACTTAAATAACTGGTGTAAAAATAGTGCCAATGTATTCATTCAATGATAACCAAGTGTTTTTACATATGATATGCAATTTTCAGCACCGAAACATTACAACATGGCACATTACAGATAAACCCTAACTGGTTGAATTCAACTAAAAACTTGTTATAACTACAAACTAAAATGAAGAACTTGGATTGATCAAATGTTGGAGACTGAATGTTGAAGATGATGTGATAAAAAGGGTAACTCCAATTGAAACTCCAAACTAGCAATTAAGCACAAGTGAAAGGACTAAAATATCCTTCCTACAGCTGCAATAATTTAGGTGATCTTTCACACCCTCAAAATTACATACCAATTGAGAGTTTTCGTTCTCAATGGCCAATTGTGACTACTTGTAGAAACCCTGGGCTCCACAATGCACATCAGAAAATATCAATAATAAATCTTGATGATAGGCAATGAGCCCTCAATGCCTATTTATTGTTTTTTTCCTCGATAAGTCAGCCTCCTTTTTAATTTTTTCTCCACTTCTTCTAGTAACCTCTGGAACATTATTTTATTTAATAACTTTATTAAATATATCACTTTATTAAATTAATTAAATATAAATTTACCTTGTAATATATTTTTAATTAATAACTTTATAAATAATTAACTCCTCCAAAATAGGGACATTACAATAAATGTTTCCTCATCCATGCTATGTTTGGGTATATTCCTTCCTATAGCCATAGGATTTGCAAAGAGAAATAGTTTGAACATTATACCTTTTCTAACATTAATGATGAAATGAATAAATATGTATGTGGAAGTTGTTGTGTTCAATGTTTTGTAGGTACTTACTGCACATATTCAAAGTCAACATTTCAACATGAAGTCAAAGCTAACCAAATTGATGAATCACTGTAACAAGCTGTTATGGCAGCAAACAAATATAACTTCCTCAACTTGTTATAATCTTGGAGTTAAATCATAGTTAATGATATTTTTGTTGTAAACATTATGATCTATAATTGATCCTCATTGATGGAGTGATCGTAGAAGTAGGAAGTTATTATAGTTTTCCTTTAAATAATGCCTATGGTAGCTTTGAAAGAAGTTTTTAACCAGGAGGAAAATAGAATAGATTGTTTGTTCATATCAATAGTCTATAATCTTGTTTTTAATTACATGTAATCTCTTATCATGAATAAATAGAATACAAAGTTTAAGTTTCCACCTTCTCTCTTGATTGTCTTTTTTGTTCACTCATCCAAGGGGGCCCACTTGGTGAGTGAACTTCTTTGTTAGAATAGATTTCATTTCCTTCTTTGTTTCTTTGTAAAATAAACTTATGTTGTTCTTGCAGCCATTGATAACAAAATCATTGCATTGTTTCTATAGCATAGGTGCATAGATAGAATTATTGTTTACATCATTACATTAAGGTTTAAGGCAAGATGTCATTTCAATTCCTAGCTTGGTTTCCTTCAGTATTTCTTTTATGTTTTAGTTGTAATGACTTAAATAGGAATAAGAGCATAAGAGTGTATACTTTGCAAACACCCTCTCAATCTTATGCTCCCAGGTTGACAAAATAAAATGAAGTCAGAATGTTTTTAGATTAAGGTAAAAACAAGTTTTGAAGGGGCCCCGAAACCCTTTACATAAAAGAAAAAGATAAACCATGAAGCACTACCAATTTTTTCTAGGACTTGAAACCAATTAAAAAACCAAAACTAGGTTTTACAAGGACTTGAAACCAAAGATAAGACTAGAAAAAGCAACCAGATTTTACAAGGACTTGGAACCTAGAGACTAAACAAATTGGCAAGCAAAAGCTAGTGACCAAAACACTAGTACCACAACCAGCACACCTACTCAACAATTAGCACCTCACTAAAAAAGCCAATGAGAACAAGAGAACTTATATTTTTCCTTTTAATTTTGTGCCTTCCTTGTGTGACTAGAGGTTCATATCTAAAGGGGAGTAGAAGGCTTAGTCTTCTTTCTTTTTATAGCAATCCAACCATCCTTTGTCTTCGCAGCCTTAGCAACCCAAACCCCAAAAGAAATGAAATGGTGGAACCCAAGGGAAGTAGAAGCCACAACAATCTCCCTAGGAGAGCTAGAAGATGACTGGCCCCTAGGAAGAGCATTCGATATAAGGGTAGGGGCCAGAGTGGGAATAGGATCCAAACTTGAAGTCTGAACATCTTCCACTACCACAGGCACCGAATGATCGCTAGAAGCATCATTAGGGGGAGAATCACTAATAGGTTCCAAGTGTGAAACCAAGGATTTATGTACTATATAGTTGTCAGAAGAGGCCCTTGACCTGCAAGAAGGTGGTCACCTTGATTTGGACTTTTGAGCACCACAACAATCAACAATATGACCTTTCATGTGACATTTTCTACAACAAAAAGGGATACCTTCAAAATCCATCATTTGAGTAAAGGAATCCCTCACAAAATCCAAGAAAATCTCCTCAGGACTACCCTTAGAAACATCCAACTTCACAAGAATTCATACATGCATCGAATGGAAAATATCTGAATTGTCAAAATCTACATATAAAAAATCACCAATAGCATTCCCAATAGTTTCAAAAATAGAATCTTGTCAATGATGCATTGGGAGATTTAGAAGTTGGACCTAGATAGGAAACATATTAAAGGATTCAGTAAGTGGATCAAAATCCATATGCCACAGTTTAGCCATAAGTGGATATCTACCCTGCCATGAAAAACTATTATCACACATAATAGTCTTCCTATCTTTAACACTTTCAAACTTAGGTATAAAGAATCCTTTTGCATTTGGAAAGATGTGGACATTATTTTCTATAATTGGTTCCCAATGCTTGGAGATCTAGGCATGAAGATCAACAAGAGAGGACCAAGAACCCTGAAAGTAAAAAATAGCAACAAAAGAGGAGAGCTCTTCTATCATATAGAAGATATCTTCAACTATTTATAGGTCTAAAGAAACCCTAATAGGCTTTGAGACACTTATAGGGGAAACATCACAATGAGAAGGCCCAGAAGAACCGGCATGAGAGATAGCACCATGCAATCTAGCTTCAAAGGTAGCGACATTTGCAAAAGTCCTTCCCCTAGAACCAGGAGACCCTACAAAACCAAGATGAGCACCCAGTGAAGAGGGAGTGAAAAGAGAAGAATGGGTGCCAAAGGTAGGCAAGCAGACCCTAGCCTTGCCAAAAATGGATGCTGCAAATGAGGAGTCAATAGCAGCAATGGGCGAAGCTCTCCCACCACCACTAGCAAACTTACATTCAACCCCATCAGCCACAAGACAGGAGGTGGGAGCAACATATTCAAATACAAGAGCAACAGGAGCAGAAGAAGCAGGAGACATCAAAGACATCAGAATCATGAAGTTAGAATGATATTCTTAGGAAAACACATGATTATGTCTAATCATAGAGTCAATGTGAAAGGATCTCCAATCCTTTGTTACTAAGGAATTTAGTTGATCGGCCAATGGCCTTGCCCTATTGCTCAGTACTTGTTTCTAGAATAATTGTTAGAGATATAACTTGTGTGGTAGTAGTTGATGTACTATCAATCAGTGGATAATCTTGTATTTGTAACAAAATTGGATTGGTGCATGGTAGAGAGGTGTCTGGGGATTTTATTAAGCATTTTTTGAATCTTCCTCGGTTAATATGTTCTAATTATGTTGGCATTAATTAGGAACATCCTCTATACTGAAAATATCTTTTTTTTCACTTCCCTCTACCAACTTTCTCACTTTTTCTAGTCTATAAAGTTTGTCATCATCTTGACCCTCTAACTCTATAACATCTCTTCCCTCTTCCTCTTTTTCTTCTTGTACCAATGGAACTAGCAATCCAAATGCTTTCTTTCATATCAAAATTCTTTCTTTCTCAACTCCATCTTCTTTATTCTTCAAAATTTTATATGCCCTTACTTTTGGCATGAATTTCTTTGCAAAATATCTTAGTGAAATAGACATATGTGTCTTCCCTAAGTTGGGTATAGTTTTGGCCAATGTGGTCTCCCTTATTTGTCTCTTAGTGGATAATGTCCACTTCCACTATGCATCCAGCTTATTATACAAATCCTCAAGAATAAATTTTCCCAATTCAATAGGTGTATATTCAAATTTTTCCATCATGTCTAGCATGGCCTTCTAAACCTTTTCTTGATCTTGTTTATTTAAAGAATCATATTTTATTTTCTTGAAACCTACTATACCTAGTTAGTTTCTAATATTTTCACATGGATGATCAATTGTCATGGGAGACCATATGGGAACAATTTGAAGCTTACTCAAATCATCAAACTCAATTTATTCTTCTTCATCCTCCTCCTCATTAGGTGTGATAATTAGTTTTCTTCTCGCCTCTTTGGTAGGATCTCCTTGGTCCCGTTAGATTGTTTACTTTAGATAGAATTTCCTTGGTTTTAATAGTTGAGGGTTGTACTGCCTTGGTCCTTTTTATTATCCTCCTCTTTAGCTCAGGTTCATGAGGTATAACTTTCTTCTTTACATTCTTCTTTAGGTCCTTCTTGACCTTGGGATCAACAATGATAATTTTCTTTTGTTTGGTTGCCTTGGGCTTAACAACAACTAGCTCTTTGCTCTTTGATTCTTTATCTTCTTTTTATTCTTCATCTAATTCTTCATCTTCACCTTTTCCCTCTATTATATGGAGTCGTCCTTTGCCAAGATTTCCCTCAAGATCTTCTATCATCTTCTTTTGTTTCCTATACATCTTGGGCACTTTGGTTTTCATTAACATTCTAATCTTTGTTGACTCATAATTGTTGAAGGGCTTGACATTCCTATCTATTTCTTCAGATGACAAGGTAGTAACTTCTGCAATGATTTCATCCACATTCACTTCATATTGTAGTGTCCTTAAACATGCAACCCTAGGTAACATTTCCTATGCATATGTGAAATCTATATCTATCATGAATCTAATGTCTTTATAGTAGTGATCCACTACCGATTGCAAGATCTGCATTCTATTCATCATTTTACCCTTAAACTCATCAAAATAGTTATCCATAATTGTCCTAAAGTTTTCACCCAATTGTTCAATGAAAACATTGATTTTCTTGGTAAGTGGTCTATTCATATCCCATACAATCGTGCCAATAGTAGGAAATGAATTTTGCACATAGAAAAATATATAGACTAGCAAAGATCCAAACTTACAAAAGTGTTCTTGGCCTTCTAAATTTCTCCAATATTTCTTCATAGTTGTTGTAATTGTAGCTCAACCAGGTCATAACTATGATCTTTCTTTAGGATTTTGTAACCTAGGTTGAGTGCAATGCAAGGAACACTATTTAGTTGGCTTGACTATTATAGTTTATGTGCAATTACATGCATTGCAAACTCAATAATTGTATCTTCAATTCTGTCAATGGACATTCCTTGGTCATTCCACTTGACCTTTGTCTAATCCTCAACAACATTCTTTTCTACACATCTCATCATCGTAACTCTTTCTAGTGTGGGATAACTAGCAACTTGGGGAATGATTAGTTTGTTGACCTTTATTGGTCCACCTTCCAACCACAATTTCATGTTGTGTACTTAGCTATAAACAATCTTTATCCATTCTACTTTGAATACCTTAGAAAATGCTAGGGTATAAGTAAGCCCTTTCTCAAAGACAAACTTATTTTCATCTTTCAACATTCCATTATCACATAGCTTGTCATAAGTGACTCATAATTCATAGTCTCCAATTTCTAAAATATTGTAGCACAATCGAACATTTTGAACCATTAAGACTCTAGGTGGAATCAATGACAAGGCATCATATGCATCTCCAATCATTACACTATTAGGGTACACCATAAATTTGGGTGGAGGACATTGGTCATTCCTCACAATTTGTGTCTTATTTTCCTTTAACATCTCTCCCTAGATATAGATGCAGTGGATTTCATATTGAAACTATGGGTTAAAATGACTTTGCTTCAATAATTTCAAAATCAACTTGACACTATAGACCTTACTTTCTTAGTTCATCAAATATTGTCAGTGGCACACAATGATTCACTTTTTCTTTTTCTCAAATGGCCTTAATGGCCTTTGAATCATCTATATGCACTAAAATATCTTGGCAAATGAAAATGAACATCAAAATTTGATATATATGTTCAATATGTCAAATTAGGTATGCAATAAATGCACTATACTAAGGTAGGTGCATTACAATTGTCTCAACCTTCACATAGCATTGTGTTTGCACTTCTTTTCCTTTCAAAACTCGATAGCTAACCTTAGTTATGTATGAATACTTGGTTCAAATGACATCGCTTGGTCTCTATAGGTCATAACACTAATAATTGACATCTATTATGAATCTGAATTACTCTGCTCAATTCTTCCCTTAGATATATCCTAGTGCATCTTGATTCATGAAAACTTGGACTTTTAATCATATTTCTAGTTGGAACTAATATCTAAATTTTCACTCAAGTGTATGGTTCCTTACATACCTTTTTTGCTTAGTTGGATGTGATGTGATCACCTAATCCATTGGATTGGTTGATCTCAACTTCCCTAGATCTACTACATTAAACTTCTACTTTCATTCTCTAGGTTAGATTCATCTATTTCTTAATTTTTTTGTTCTATGCTAGCTTTACCTTCTCCTTTGATGTTTCCATTACTTGGTACTGGTGCTCAGGTTCTACAATAATTACTAACATGTCCAACCTTATGATAGCTAAAACAAACTATGCTTCCATTCAACTATTTCTTAAAGTTGCCTCTTAAATGTGTCATAATGCAATTTTCTAAAATGTGACCATACTCTCCACAATAGTGACAATTATACCATGGGTTCTAATCCCAATTATAAGAGTTATCTTTCTTAGGTGCATGTTATTGCTTCTTAGATATCCATTTGGATTTTTCCTTGGATCTTCATTCTCAAGCTCTATGTCCATATTTATGACTAGTCTAGCAATGTCCTTCAAATCTAGATGCAATAGGCACTTCACTTTCCTTTTTCCTACACTCATGTGCTTAATGTCCTTGTTTCTTGTAGTTCAAATAGTTACTAGTAAACTTAGGTTTAGGATTTTTCTTACAAATCTTGCTCCTAAAAATGTTTTCTATGTGTCTTGCCTTGCCACAATGATGGCATGTAGATTTTCTTTTAGGTTTTGCATTTCTTTTCTGTCCGTTATTGGAAGATTCACCTTCTTCAATAGATGAGTAGTGCTTGATATATCTTAATCCAGTCATGTCACTAGATGACCTTGGTGATCTCATTAGTTATCTTCAAAGTATCTCATAGCTTCACATGGTTTATTCATCCCTTCTAGTAGTTCTTTCTCAAATCTTAACTCATTTCTTAGTTGGTCACTTTGTGATCTCATATTTGCAATCTCCATGTCCTTTATGTTTAGGTCTTGGTTTCAAATAACAATTGATTCATCATGTCTAACTAAGTATTTGTAAGTTTTTGCACATCAAATGACCTTTCTTCAAGTCTAACAGCCATTTATCTTTTGTCTTCTTTAGCCATGAATTTTTCTTTTTCATCTTTCTTCTTTTGTTCAGTTATTTCACATAGCCTTTACTAATTGGATTTCATTCTCTCTCTTAAATATTTTGACTTCTTCATTCATAATATTGTTTTTTTAGGTCTTCTATTGCTGCATCACTTTCACTATAACTTCTATTGTCAAATAATCCTTTAGTGTCAACTTCTTGATAAAGTGTGTCATTATGTTGGATGTCCATTTCTCTTCTTTTCTTTAAGACCTTTCTCAATTCCTCTCTTTCTAGTTCAAATATCTATAGTATGAGTTGGATGTCAATCATCTAATTCTCAAAAGTCTTTCCCAATTTGTGAGCCTCCATCTCTAAAATCTGAACTCTCAAGTTGTTAGACTTCTTCAAAGAGAACTTGGCTCTGATACCAATTGTTAGAAGTCTTATTGGGAAGCACGATACTAATGGAGAGGGGGGCGAGGGTAAATCAGGATCTATAAAATGTTTCACTTCTTGAATAAAATAATTAATTAACTAGATTCATTCCTAAACCATCTCATATCCAAATGATATACCATGTAACCATGTACTATAAAAATGAAATAAATCTAACTATGCATGACATCCATCAACATGAAAATATAAACATGTAACACAAAGATTCTAGTTACCCAAAAACCCTCCAAGGTGAAGGTAAAATTGGGGTAGGGATGAAATCCACAAATCTCCACTACTGCAATAATGAATTTTTCCTATTGGAGCTACAATGTTGACCACTTCTGGTGATCTACCCTATGAGGGTTCTTCTTGGTTAGAAACATTACAAGACTGTTAAGTCTACCTTGATTAAAGGATTTAAACTTACAATGAAGTAAGCACTTTGTTAGGAGATCTAACTAGGTTTGTTAAAACCACTCTATTAATGGATTCACCTTGATAAACTTGCTATAATGTCTTAATACCCGATCCTCAATTTTCTCTCATCAAGATGATTACAGATCATCTCTCTTCAATGTCTAAATCTAATCTCACTATCAAATTTTCTCTATTTTACCCTTTACTACTAAGTTTCTCTATTTGGTCACTTGATCAAGCTTAGCCTTCATTTCTTTGTCCTTAGCCTTTTTGCATATTCATGATCTTCCTTCTCACACACGTTAATTTAGGGTTTAATGTCTTCTTAAATAAGCAACAATGAAAGATTCTAGATAATAATCAATGATCTAGAATTTATTCTTTTTCCTCTTAGTACTTCTATTTTTGATTGGTTACTCTTCCTTCATAAGGATTGATATCCTTTGACAAAATGTGTAATTAGCTCCTTGTGTGTCTCTACTATCTATAAATATCTCATAAAAGTGGACCAAAATATTTTACATAAGTGTTTGTGCCATTACAAACACATATGCCAAAATTGGTTTTCTCAGCAATTGAATATCATGATGCTCAGTCATAACTAATATTCACAATGTCTATCAAATTCTATATAATCAACATCTACTAACTCAGCATAAACTTATTTTCTATTTCTCGATCACCATATGTTTTACTCGGTATGTACTGTGACTCGGTCTATACTGGGGTGATTGGCAACCTTTGATTTGTTCAACATGTAGTCAAATATAGACAAGTCCATGTAGCTTGGGCTTTATTGGATGGTTTGGTCGTATTAATGACTGACCAATGTTTCCTAGAAAATGACTAATGTCATAGTAATGACTGACCAATGTTGCCTAGAAAATGACTAAGTGTTGGACACTAATAGGAAACAAGGCTTAAAGATCAACATATCACGTGCAAGATACACCCTATATAAATCATTAAAGCCGATATGAAAAAATCATAGACCAACTATGTGCCTAGTTGTACTCCTAATATTTTTATAAGTTTAATGTATGCATAAATAATATTTTAAAACTCAATATGTAACTTACCAATGTGCAACACATTTATTGACATTTCTTATTTGAACACCATCTATGTTAGAAACAATATATAAATTAATCTTCTTAGATATATATATTTAAGATTCATAACATTATTTATTTAAATAAATGGCTTCTATGACTTATAATTCTAATGTAGTGGTGATTCTTATTTTGTCTCACTCTCTACCCCTTCATCCTACATTTTCATCGTGCCCAAGCTAACAATGGTAAAATGAATTCTTCTTATTACGGTAAATAGAACACATGTTTGTATGCACTCTTGTTTGAGTTTTTTTTTTCCCTCATATTTTGTTTACTTTATCCATTTATCATTTTTTGTATTATCTCATCTTGCAAAAAATATCACATCCCCAATTTCAAGTAAGTTTTTTATTCAAAAAAGAAAAATGCATGGTTTGTAAGATCTCATTTGATGTATTGTTTCCCAATTAAAGGTAAGATATTATGAACCTTCTTCTTAAGGTTAAAAATTTAAATTGGCCTAGATCATGTAGATGACATCTCAAATATTATGCAATGTACATATTTAGTATTTTTTATTTAAAGATGAAGATTTTGAAACCCAATCTTATTGGGATGATAGAGAAATAAAAAATGATATGCATCTTCTTTTGGTCAATTGGTTAATAAGAAAAGATTAAGAACCAAAGGTCATAGATTGAAACCTATAGAAATTTGGATTGTTGTGTCATTAGAAATATAAAATGGGGAAAAGGATCCTAAAAGGTGATTGCAAAAGAGTAAAAAATCAAATCACATTTATGTAAATAGTGTAAACCCATGTCTATAGAGTCTATCTGATAAGTGCTATTTTTTGGTTATAAAATATATGTTTGCATTTATTCCAAAATTTAAAATTTCATGTAAAAGAAGTAGCTATAGAAAACACACATTGTTAATATTTGAAATTACTCACCATATAAATAACATATACATTCAAAAAAAAGACATGTGCACCCCATTTTTTTCCTCATTTTATATTTTATAAGATTGATGAGATTTTATTGTTAATATGATGTTGCAATTTCAACTAGATATATTATTCCTTAGTTGATAGAACAATATTTTTATTGCATCTAGAACAATATTTTTATTGCATTTCCTACTGACTGTGGCACAACTAAAAATGCACTCTACTCTCTTTAACCTTTATCTACGTGATGTCTTCTTTGTCTATGATTTTCCATATTGCACAAAATTTCATCCCTAAATTTGAGTACTACTTGTCAAAAAATAAATAGTTCACATTTGTTATCCAACCCATCTACGATTCTATAATTCAAAAAAACCCAATAAAATCCTCATTTTTTGAACATTTAAACCCACTAAATCTATTAATCCCTACATAACTCGCATACCAACAAAACAATATGTGCATTAATGTCTCTTGACCCCTTAAGCAGGAAATTGGTTGACTTTAGTAAGAAATAATAATAATAAAATATTTTGAAGCACATACATTGCACATTTTGAACACACTAAATTATCTCACCTTACAAACAAAATTTGCATTTTCCAGGAACAAAACAAATTACTTTATATTTGTGAGATTTATTTTTTATTTTTCAGTTCAGAGATTTACTTTTTCTTTTCATTTGAAGTTTTCTCAACTTAAAGGTTAGATATTATAATTTATTTTATATCCAATTTCTATTCTTAATTTCTATATATTTACTCCTTACTAATTGTGAAAGACTAGTAGAAATTCCTAATAGGAATTGCTAAATATTAGGTGAAAGAATAAATATATATCCAAGTTGTGAGATGATTCACTCAAGTGATCCATAAGAGGAAAACAATGATGAATTGCATGTAAAAATGAGGTTCAAATAAAGGTACAAAACTATATTTATTATGCTTAATTTGTAGAGAAAAAGCACTATAAAATAGTTGTTATGCTTGGCAACATTTGGAGGCAATGAAGATGACTTTATTTGCTCCTTGTTTTATATTTTATTATATTTTTTACATAGAAATTCATTTGGTAAAATTAATAAATTCAATCTTGGTGCTCATAAGAAACATTAAGTTTGTGTTCCTTACTCCTATATTCATAATGAATTTCATTGATAATGTCCAATAAAACTTTCCAAGTGTCCATAAAAAAGGTGACACTCCCCAAAGTATTAGTGCTTATGTTTACATCAACATGTATTTTTTAATAGTGATTTGATGTGAAGTGTTTTAGTTACATAAAATTATTCTAATCATATGTTATACTAATTTCCTAGATCAATATGAAGGTCTTCACATTATTGACCACTAAGAAAAATATGAACATATAGTGGACCATAATAATTATGGTTTGAGGGGGGTATCTTATGGTGTAATAGTTAACTGGTTGCATTGTTAATGGTACAAAATATTGGCTCTTGATTTAATAGTGTTTAAATGAATAAGAAGCTATAAAAAAAAAATCCTAAGTATAGCTAATTCTTGGATAGAACCTAGACCAACTAGAAAGGACACAATTCCTTCTCCACTTTAAAATCTACAAGATTTAGGAAGATTTACTTTAGATTCATCAATGTAACTAGTGCAAGAACATAGATCTTAATATATAAAAAAAGATAATGATTGTTGAATCTTTTACACTTATGCAAAAAAATAGGATACATGCAATAGTTGGTTACATAACCTATCAATCCAAAAGTTAAGTGAGGGTTTACTTTCAACTATTAAAACATGAAAGGGAAATGGATTTTTGATATTTGGATTTGAAAGTTTCAAAAAAAACCCATGAATAAAACAAAAAGGAAAGAAAGATTCTACATCTGAGATCAGTGTCTAATCCATCACACCTTTGAGTAATGAGGAAGACAATAAAGTAAAATAAACTCTCAAAATTGGTTGATATCTATGAAATGCTACCTCATAGCCCTTCATAATAGTGAGTTGAACCTAATATTATTATCAAATCCACTTGTAGAATCAATGAATCCATAACTTTTATCAAGAAAATTAATCAACTGTCTAGATTGAAGCATGAGAGAAAGATGATGTATGCCAAAACAAGACACTGAAAGATAACAAAACTTTATTTGATTCCAATCAAATCCCACAAATTTGTAAAAAATGGAGAGAACAAAGGTGAAACCCTTTTTTCATTATAACATGATTCTACTTCTAATTTAGAATGAAGAATAATCAAGAAAACTCAACAATTGCCAAAGATCTAACACCATATCCATTATTTTCTCAATCAAAACTATGCAATTTGTTGTTCAAAACATGAAAAATGATGAAGAATGGTGGAAACACAAGTTGTGAGACTTGCTTAAAAAGTTGGAACTAACTCGATACAATGAGAGAGAAGAAGAGTAAGAAGAGAGGAAGAAATCATGGATGTGATTGGATAATACCATTTGTCCACTTGAATCTCCTCCGCTTAGAGAAAGAAAACATCTCCCTTCCTCATCCCCCTATTAAAGAATCAAATTTTTTATCATTTTACACAAGAAACATGCAAAATATCTCTAAAATGATAAAATCGTTTATTGGAAGAAAAATCTAAACTGCTGCTAAATTTTTTGATAAAAATCACACCAAAGTGTTAGAATAGAAAGAATAAATTGAGATTATCCTCACCAAGTTTGGCCAATACCTAGATGGCAGATTTGCAAAATGATGTCTTGAACTACCACTGATGAGTCATGAAATTGCCAAGAAGATTTAGGTGAGAAAATGCCCTCTTAAAATAAAACCTTGAAAATATCTTATATAGCTAGGTTTGGGCTCTTTTCATTAGCAAAAATGAATAGTTCATTTTGAGAGATTTCCAATGCTATATGATCCTCCTGTATGTGGTCTCAATTCACACCAAATATGACCCTCTAAATAACACGCAATAAAAAATGCAAACCTTTCCATGATATAAAAAGTTTTCTTTTAATATATAGTTCGAAACTACATAAAAGGAAATTTTTTTCTAATCTATGCACTCATTCCATGTTTATTCAATTTTTAATTAGGAGCTTTTAACTTTTCTTTTCCCTCCATTTTCTTATGGTGATCAAACTTGAGTGCCACGTGTCTTCTTGTGGTTGGTTTGCTTGTCTACATGACCACCCTATCAATGCCAATTCATCTTGGGATCCCATCACATTAGTGCCATGCGGTGCTACCTAATTCACCCTTTGATCCTCATCATCAACATCTCACCTCATGTACTGAGTGCTTTCTAGGCTCCTTGCTACCACATGGCCTAATCTCATATTTTTGTGTTCCTTGGTGTAACACTCTAGAAAAAACCCCATTGATCCACCTATCTACTTCAATGGCATTATCACTTACCACATGTCACTCACACATTCACTGGCATTGCCTAACCACAGATAGAAATAACAATTACATGGAAAGATAACCAATATCAAAAAACAATAAATCACATAGAAGAGAACACAAGACACAAGGATCTAATGCACTTCACCCAATCCATAGGCTATGTCCACCAAAAATAAGTCCAATATTATTATTATCCAATGATTACAATCTGCAATCCTTTACAACTCAATACTACTACAAGAAGCTACAATATCATCATACATTATCAAATTCCTAACCCTAATCCATTTTACACAAGCTTTTTTTGCTTACAAATTAGGGTTAGAATAAGTAATCCAATAGAAAAATAACAATTGATGCCTTTTACAATAGTGAGTCATTTTTGGCTTCAAGGGTGCTGCCCTTGAAACCCCCCACGAGGGCATTGCCTCTCAACCCCACCCTATATTACAATAGGAAGTGCTACCCCAGGACCTAGCAAGGGGCACTACCCCTTGATCCCATAGAAATAATCTAGGGGAAATCATGCAGAATAAACCTCTGAGTCTAATTAGGCTCCACATCACAACAATCTCCCACTTAGAGACTAATCAAACTCCACGACAAAGTTTATTCAATTTTTAATTTGGAGCTTTTAACTTTACTTTTCTTTATATTTTCTTATGGCAGTCAAACTTGAGTACCATTTTTTTTCTTGTGATTGGCTCCCTTATCTGCATCACCACCTTATGAGTGCCACTTCATCTAGGGATTCTACCATATTAGTGAAATGTGTCGCTGCCATATTCACCCTTGGATCCTCATCATCTACATCTCACCTCTTCTATTGAGTTCTTGATAGGCTCATCAGTGTCACATGGCCCAATCTCATATTTTTGTGTTCCTTGGTGTCTCACTCAAGAAAACATGCCATTGGTCCACCTATCCACTTCAATGGCATTATCACCTACCACATGTGGCTCACACATTTGCTAGCACTACCACCTAGTTTCCACCTCACTACTTATTTTGTGTGTTCTCTAGGGCCTACTTTTCCACATGAAAGGCTCTTGTGCAAACACACAATTGTGTCATGTGGTACCTTTGCTTCATTACCACTGCAAGGTCCTGCCTGCCATGTGGCATGCTATCATATTTTTGTGTTCTAACATTTCCTTCTCATCAAAGCATGATGTCATCCATGTATCCTCTATTTGCATCTCACACATTGATATGTGTACCATGTGGCAACTACATACTTGTCTATTTGGGTGCCTAGTCATTTCCATGTGTGTGTTTTGTTGGTCAAAATTATTTTACCTCCATCAAACATGTTGACTCAGGCCCACCAGACAAACTACCCCCTTGTCATAAGGTGTCAAGTGCTTAAACTAGTAGACCATTTTGTCATAGAATATAAAATATATATAAAGTATTTTCCCCACCATCAATGTGGGATAAACCCACTTCATGTTTTCTTCAGTCTACAGAGCCCTTTGCAACTAAAAATCTAGTTGTCCCCTTTTACCATAATACCTATTATTTTTTCCACTTCTTTAACTGATCAAAATTTGTGCTTCCTTTGTACTAACTTGATTGATCTCTCTCTATACTCAAAAATGAATTGAAGACATCAAAACTTAAATCTACACTATTGATTTGCACTTACTAAAAATGGTATATTCTTGTTGTAGATGCTTAAAATCATCCCAAATGCTATATTAATTCATTTAATATTTCATTTGACATTATAATTAATTATATTTGTCATATTCTTCTACTTATTTAATTAAATTTATTTAACTAAATAGGTTCATTTCCCAAATGTATTTAAATTTAATTTGAATACTTCCCCTCTAAAGTGTTAAATTTATTTAATGAATATTGCTCCATAAACTCCCTTTTAAATAAATACTAATTTATTTAATTCCCTCCACTTCATTAAATTCTTTAATCTTGTGATTAAGTTAAATCTTATTTAATTTAATCCTAATCTCATCCTAAAACCTAGTCTACACCCATCACTCTCATCCTTCTAAGCCTACCCATTTATTAATCCCACTTAATTAATCCTAAATACTTTTTAAAACATTTTTTAGCTCCTAAGGGTTTGCTCACACATGTGAGAAGATTATGATCCAATAAAGTTTCCATTGTATTACTTTATTCACACCTCTTACACACTTATCTCCCTTTCTTTTCTCCAAGGTTAAAACTTGAGCCATCACTTTCATCCAAAAGGCTTATGTTGACCTTTGCATGGCTTGTCCCCTTAGCCCATGTGTCTCCCTTGTGACACCTATGTGGATGCCACATAGATGCCACCTCCCTAAGGCCTCTCTCAAACCTATAAATAGAGCCCTTGTCTCAAGCATTTTCCATCTCCCTCATTTGCATTGTTATCATGCTAGTTTAGAGTTAAGAGCTTTCTAGTTGTTTTAGAGATTTACATATTACTAATCCCTTTTGGTAGATGTTAGATTTATTGCACTTATGCTTGTATCTTATAATAGATTATTATTGTTAGTTTACTTCATTGCTTCATTCCATTTCATATTCACATCCATAGAATCCTTTGAGGATGGCTTACTCATAGCCATTGCTTGAAGGCATTTCACATACATTTTAGTGTAGATTCACATTTTCATATTTGCATTCATTCATATCTGTTTGAAGGGATTCATTCATAGTTGTGTTTGGGAGAGCATATCTACATCCCTCACACTTGAGCACACCAACAAGGCCGCCTATGGGCACCCTTGTTGAGCTGCTTTGAGGTTGTGTGAGGACTCTTGTTTATTGGTTACATTAGTATTAAAACATAATATTAGTTAGTAGTTTTTTTATTTTGATATTATTATATGCACATGCTACTAACGTTTTATTATTTATGTGTGTTCCTGAAAGATTAGGTTTTTACACATACATTTTGGCACTCCCGATGGGACCCACGTCCCTTCTCCACTATCAAATCATATGAAAACTTTGTAACTTGCTATCAAAACTTGTGCACTATCACCTTCATTAGGATGCAGTGTCGTCTATGAAGATGCTTTGTCATCGACGTAGATTGGCATCTCTAAATATTGGTGTCTCCACTTGTGCCTATTTTAACTCATTAATCCTACAACAGTTTGTCATCTCCGATAAAATTTGATGTCTCCAAAATTTACTGTGTTGTCTTTGTCATCTACATTGTGGGCAAGCAGAAATTACTTATTTTATCAACCTTTTGTCTTTGACATTTAACCTGAATTACCGTCTACGTTGTTGGCTGACTAAACCCTATGTATCATTAGACTATTGTATCCATTTTTGTACTCTTTCATCTTCACCTAAAAATACTTCTAGAACTTTATCGTTTATGTTATCTGTCATCTGAGAAGTTTGGCATCTCTGTAACTAATATGTCATCTATGACAATCAACATGTTAGTGAAAAGTAAATTGTACTTTGTTGTGTTCTATCGTCTGCGAGTTTTGTCAACTGTGTTGTTCTGCCATTTGCACCTGGTGTTTGTCATCTCCACTTTTTGACAGATTGACTTATATTTTTAATACTTAACTCAATTATTTGTTGATCTGGAAGGATTTTTAATCTAGTTTTCATTGTAAGAGACAAACTTTGGGATATTTTTAGTAATTTTAATCACTTAGAGATTTATTGTGATTTTAATCACTCGGAGATTTGTAGTGATTTTAATCACTTTCTAGGATTTAAGATGATAAATGAACTTGCATAAACAATCATTTTTCCTTGGAATGCATCTCGCAACTAATATTAAAAAGCCAAACATGCTCTTGAATGCACTAAGGTAACATTACACACTCTTGAATGATTTAAGGAAACTTACACACATTTCATTGGAATGAATGATGTTCAAACACACTCTTGAATGCCTTAATAAATGAACAAGTTTTTCATTAGAATGCATGTGTAGAGTAGTCAAATACAATCTTGAGTGTCTTAAGAAAATTGACATGCTTTCATTGGAATGAATGGTTATATGGTGCATACACTCTTGAATGCCTAAGGTTCAAGAAGCTTTTCATGAAACATTTGGACTTGGTGCTTAAAATGAATTCACTCAATCTTGAATGACTTAAAGGAATTTGTTAATTTTTAACAATTTCCTTATGCTTAAGATGATTGATTTACTTTATGTTGATGAATCCTTGTTTTTTATTATGTCAACAACACTATCAAGTTGGAAAGAGCAATGCATGTTTAAACACAAGTGTCTTCAAAGTAGATAGAAAATCTAAGCTTCATTGGAGAAGAACGAGTGTCTTTTAAGCCCCAAGGCCACTTATGTATTCTCTCCTCTCACGCCTTTGGGTGATCTTGAGTGCACAAGAAATAAGTGAGTCTTGTTTCCATTGTTTAAGAGGCTTACTTGGGGATTTCATCACCCCTTGGGATGACATCAACTCTAGCATTTTGGTAGAGTATAAATATCAAGGGGTGAATTTAAAGACACCTCTCTTGGAAGAAAATTTTTGTCACTCTTGGCTAAGCCCCAAAGAAAATTATACTTTTGGGAAGTGAAGGTGGAGATTTGGATTACCATCTCCTCTCGGTTGTGTGGCACTATCTTTTTTCATCTATAGATTTGGGCCTCACGTACCTTGCATATATTGAGGACACCCTCTAGATAATCTTTGTACATCCTAGTGGCAACCTTATTAGGATTGTTGATGTGTTTAGCATGTCTAATTGTTTAAACATCCAAACCCAATACCAAACATGAGTGAAATGGTGAGCTAAACAATTAGTGAGTCATGAGTTTTTATATTTGGTCTAGAATTTGAAATTCATTAGGTCTTTTAATCACAAGCTTATTTGCAAAATTTTCGTGCTTGGTCTTGTAACTGGGTTTGTTTTGTTCCTGCCATGACCGACAAAGTCAAACCTAAGAAGGTGAAATTATCAAAACCATTTGCCTACAAGGAAAGGAAAAACCTAGTACATAATGATAAACAATCATAATACACTATCAAAGACATCAAGAAAGAGGAATCTGAACTAGACCGTTATGACAGAATCTTATACACTTGTAAACTTTGAAATTGGTCTGCATTCCCTAGAGTGAACCCAAGATTTTTGTTTCCAGTGAGAGAAGATTGAGTTATCCACCTAGTGGCCATATCACCCTCATTTTCCACATCAATTCATTTTCAAAACTTCTAGTCTTCCATGTACAAAATTTCCACTAGAGAGCTTGATCATTTGAACCATAATCTTTTGGCCTAATAACATCTTAGTTACAAAACTTTCAAGATTACAACACTAGACTTTTATCCATAAGAAAACATTTAGCATAGTTACCCCCACTCATTTAAGATCACAAGTCCATCTCCAAATAGTGAGTAATCTATTCAATGTCCTATCTTGCCCAAAGATCACTTGTCCATCTTTGGTAGGAGAAAGACACTTTTATCCTATATCACACTTGGTTTGCTAAATCAGCAAGGTCCTTTTTTAATATTTAGGTTCTTGGCCCCTTTACCATATAAGGTTCAGTTACTCTCTCACATTTTCTTTTTCTTCCACAATCTTTCACCCATTGGTTTGGTCACAATTATATGGTACAAACACAATATGGCAGACTCGCATTTAACCCTATCTCTCATTTATTAGAATCACTAAGACAATAAGAGATGGAGAATCCTTTTCCTCCATGATCAACCTCATTGGGAAGCACATTTCCCCCTAGTAAGAACTTTGGTATGCCTAGCTCAACATCTACACAAGAACCAAAGAATTCTTTTTGAAACACCACTCTAGGGAGTAACTCACCTGATGATGAAGAAGTGTACCAAGATGAAGATCCTATTGACAATAATAATATCCTTGGTGATGTCCAAACATTTCTTGCAGCTCCATACAATTTGAAAATGTTGGAAAATTTTATTAGGGAAAACAAGACGAAGATCTTCCTGAACCTAGTTAAAGATGGTGTTAATTTCCCTATGAGTTTTGATGAGAGCACTTTGTTTAGACAAATTACTAAGGGTGGTGCTCTCGTGTTTCCAACTTCAAACATAGCCCAAACATCTGGCAAGGAAAAGGAACCTATGGTGAGAACTAGTTCCATACCTACATCAAGTACTTTAACAAAACAAAAATTCCAATTAAGTGCAAAATATATTTAACAAATCATTAGTCCTATGCCTAACACTACTACACATGCTAGTATTTTGGAGTTAGTGTTGACAGGTCCAACTATAGGATGCTTAAATATTGGGCAAGTACCTATACAACATATGGCAATCTAGATGCAACCAATATATTCCTCTTATTTGCAAATGCCAACAAATATGATGAAAATGTATGTGCCAATTCCAATAACTGCATATCAATACATTGGCCAAAGTGGTGCATTGTCACCTCCGCCACCTCATAATACATTTGAGAACACATACAACTTTGGAGATGGGTTCATCAATTCTCAACAATCACAAATGCAACCAAACCAAGATCTAGCCCAACAGTTGTATGAACTTTGAAATTTGGTCCACAACATGAGCAACAAAGGGGTGAAGGTCTTCTCTTTTGAGGAAATTTGTCCCTTTCCATTTGATAGATCTATTAACATGATGCCATTTCCACCAAACTTTGAGATCCCTAAATTTGACAAATACACGAGAGAAACATGTCTTATCACACGTCTCAAGGAATTTTCTATCTTATGTCAAGAAGTGGCCTATAGTAAGGATTATCTTAAGAGGCTCTTCACACAAAGTCTTGGAGGCCCTGCATTTGAGTGGCTAATGAACTTACCCAAGGGTTCCATCACCTCTTTCAATGACTTGATAGGGAAAATTTTCGCAAAATATTCTTACAACATTGAACATCATGCCTCATTGAGTGATTTGTCCAACACAAAACAATTAAATAGCAAAACATTTGCCAACTTTCTACAATGGTGGAGGCATCTTGCTAATCGCATGCCATTCAAAATTGAGGATTCCCACCTTGTAGATATATTTATCAAAAATTTGATACTATAGATGTCTTTCTAAATGAAGATGGCTAGTCTTGAAGACTTTTCCACGTTAGTCAAGAAAGGAAAGAACATTGAAAATGGACTCTTAGACAAGGGTTCCATTAAACATTATAGCTCTTCATCCTCGAACAATAACACAAACAACAATAGAAAACCCAAATTTTGGTCCAAAAAAAAAGGTGTTACCCACGATGGTTTCATCGATGTCAAAATTGTACAAAACCTCCAAGGTAGAAACAACAACAACTATCATAACTAAAACAACAATTCAAACCATGCCAATTAGAATCAAAACAACAATCAGAATAACCAACAATCTCATAATCAAACATAATTTTTTCCTCACAACAAAAATGATACCAACAATAGTTACAATTGTGACTACAATCGAAATAGGAAGTTCACTAACTTCCATGAACCCTTGGATGCCATATTCCAAAAACTAGTGGATCACAATTTGATGGTGTTTCCCAACACATGACCCTTTGATGAAAATCAACCCAAATAAAAATGGTATGGGGAAAATTAATATTGCAAATACCACCACATCAAAGGACATGACACATAAGTGTATGAAA
This sequence comes from Cupressus sempervirens, assembly GCA_028749045.1. NCBI lineage: Eukaryota > Viridiplantae > Streptophyta > Pinopsida > Cupressales > Cupressaceae > Cupressus > Cupressus sempervirens. Next base: position 1,038,760,159 of record CM053785.1, on the reverse strand, counting down.
CTCAAAGTCTTCATTCAAAATCTTGTGGATGATGGAGAAATTAAGATTTAAGGAGGACGACCCTCTAAAAATACCAAGTTGAAGATATTTCAAAATTCGTTCCTTGAACACAACAATGACAATAACAACAATACAAAAAATGTCAACTGAGCTTCCATGTCTAATGCACTACACTATGACTATTCTACTAACCACATCAAGATTTGACTCCTTGTGTGGTAAAATAGAAACAAACAATACATGTGGTTTTGATTCCATTTGTGGTCACATTGAAGAAGTGGACACTCATGTAAATACCCTTGTCCTGTAAGTAGCTGATTTTGATGCAACCACTCGATGGGGAAGAATTACTTTGCAAGTTGCCACTCCAAATCCCACTAATCTATTAGTTCCTCATGCACCTATTGTGCCATCCACTTCACAAAGATTTGCTTCTTGGTATGATGTATTATCCTAGTTAGGGAAGACTCCTACATAGATATCCATTCTAGAGCTTCTCACCACCTCACCTATCCATAAGGAAATTTTGGAGACTGCTCTTTTAGAGTCTCGTGTTCCTGAAAACATTAATGCATCCCAATTCATCACCATGATTGGAAATCTTTTCGCACAACAACACCTTGTCTTCACAAATAAATATTTCCAAGGTCCTAACCAACACCACAATTTTTCACTCCACATTGAAGTCCTTATACAGTGACATAAAATAAAATGAGTCCTTATAGATAATGGATTCAGTTTGAACCTTTGTACTTTGAAGATGATATGTTTCTTGGCACTTCTAGAAGACCTCCTAGATATCAATAAAAGGATAATAATCAAAGCATATGATGAAAGAGAAAGAGAATCAAAAGGAGTTATCATGCTACCATTAAAGGTTGGGCCAGCTATAATAAATATTGAATGTCATGTCCTAGATTTGGACTTGGCATATAACATCTTGCTTGGTTGATCCTAGATACATACACTCAAAGTGGTACCATCTATATACCATCAATGCTTGAAATTACCCCACCAAGGAAGAGAGGTCACAATTCCATGCGATCCTTTCCCTTTTGATTTTAATAAGAGATTGGAAGGTGCCCCAAAAAAATTTTGTCCAATCATTGAATTTGCTAAGCTTATCCTAGATCTCTTGCAATAACAGAATCACCTTCTACAACAATACTAGAGTTATCCAATAGTGATTCTAGTTCCTATAAAGGAAAAGAGAAGGTTGAAGATATTAAGGTCAATACTACAGTGAAGAAGGTTACTTTTGTTGACTAAGGAATAGGGGAGTATAAGTTTGAAAATGCCTTGTGTGTTGGACAATTACCAATCTCCCCCTGATCCTTTGGAAAACCTTCCCAAATACCACCTTCTACAAATCAGGATACTATGCATGTTAATAAGACAACATTGAACATTGGGGTTCACTTAGTGATGAACACATGGAGTCTAATATCTTAGATTGGCTATATTTTGATAGAAAAGATGAACCTATGGAATTCCCTAAAGATAAGTATGTTAAGGCTCCTCCCATCATTAAAAACATGGGATATCATAGCACCGTCCTTGGACCTAAAGATGGAATCAAACAACCCCTTGAGGCTAATAGCTATCCTAAAGGATGTGGTCTGGGCTCCATTAAACCCAAAGTGTCCTTTGCTAAAAACTATTGTATGGTTGAACTTGATTCTAAGACTAAAGAGGAGGAATTATTCAAAGTACCCTTCCAATACATTGAGGATGACCTAGATAATAATGTCCATGTCATTACCATAGCCAACCTTTCATCTACTAACTAACCCCTCACTAACCCTAACATGATAGACTGGGACCTTTAGGACGCACCACCAGCTCTTGATATCTATAACTTTGACGAAAAAGTGATGACACTCTTTGGCCTTAAGAATCTCCAAGATTATGAACATGAGATCGAATACAATGAGGAAGAATACTTTGGTAGCCAAGTCAACTCTCTTAGTCACAAAAGTGTAAAAGAAAATCAAAATAAAAAAATAGAAGAAACATCCTCTAATGAAATCTCTTTTAGTGCACTTTTGGATGAAGAAAAAGACCAAATAAAGGACACATCTTCTAGTGAAAACCTCCTAGCGGTGCCTGAAGAGGGAGAGACTAACTTGCCATTTAGATCTTTACCACTAGAAAAAGTCATCTATATTGAATGACGACACAATTTTAGTTAACTTAGGTATGGTAGATAATCCACGGGTATGGTAGATAATCCACAAATCACCTACATTGTTGCTACCGTAAGTCCTGAAGAACAAAAAGTGATGACTGATTTTCTACAAAAAGGCAAAATCAATTTTGCATGGACATACAAAGACATGCTTAGTTTAGACACATATTTGGTTGTGCATCACTTAGCAATAGATCCAAAGATTAAACCTATGAAAAAAAAGTTGTGCAAGATGTAGAGGCAAAATTCATCCAACATATTTATTATCTTGAGTGGGTTTCCAACATTGTTCCTATAGGAAAACGATTTGGGGGCATCCGCATCTATTTAGATTTTTGAGATTTAAATCTCACATGTCCTAAGGATGATTTTCTACTTCCTAATATAGACATCATAGTGGATTTGACTGTCTGACATGAAATGTTGTCTCTAATGGAAGGTTTCTCCAATTACAATCAAATCAAAATTGCAGAAGAAGATCAACATAAAATGGTATTTACTACCCCATGGGGAACCTTTTGTTACAAGTCATGCCTTTTGGCTTGAAAAATGTTGACACCACCTATCAACGCGTAATGACTACGATCTTCCATGATCTTCTAAATGTCATAATGGAGAACTATGTTGATGACATCCTAGGAAAATCTAAGACACATGATTCTCGCATTGTTGTACTTACTATAATACCCCAAAATTGGCCCATTGCCATTATACCAATTCTGGTCTATTTCTGATCAATCCTAAGACCTATTCTAATAGGCAATTCTCATTCTGCTACTCGCTACTTGACTTAATTGTCAAATGCAGAAAACCTAAATCTGCATTCATCATGCTTATTATTTAATTCCTATGGTATTTACTCATATTAGTCACATTAAACCTACTTGATTTAATTATAATTTAATTATTAAGTATTTATACTTTAATTAAATTATATTATATCCTAAGGCTAATGTACTATGGAATTAAATTTATTTAATTTAATAAATATGCCTATCTTGATTAATTAAATATAATTATTTAATTAAATGGGAAAGGTATTTCTAATTAATTAAATGAAATTATTTAATTGAATGGAGTACTTACTTCTAATTAATTAAACAAAGTTATCTAATTAAATAGAAAGTCATTCCTAATTAATTAAATGAAGTTATTTAATTAAATAAGAAAAGTGTCTCTAATTAATTAAAGATTATTTAATTAAATAGAAAAAGGTAATTATGAGAGCATATCTCATTTTATTAAATTAAATATCTCAACAAAATCTCTCTTTAGTTCAAAAAGGGAAATTTCCAGTTCATTATTGATAAAAAATGAGTTAAATCAGTTAACTCCTTATTTTACTCAAAATCAAATCTGTTAACTCCCTTTAATTTGGGAATCTCCCTTTATGACTGAACCTCATCTTCAATCCTGACCGTTGATCCGAATCGATCTCAACCGTTGATGGATTCTAGGAAAGTCTATTTAAGAGACCCTCATCTCTTCATTTTGGGAGGATGAATTTGGAGAATTTGCATCGAATCGCTGCTGAAATTCATGCTCATATTTACTTACATTTCTTGCATACATTCTCATTCTTAGTTTAATCTCATTTTAGTTTAATCATGCATATGCTTAATCTAGTTTTCTTTATTTATTCTTAGATTACATTGCATCTTTCATTTTAGATTAATCTGCATACTCGTTCTTAGCTTAATTTCATTGTCAAATCCTTCGTTCTTAGAGGGTCTGGTTGCCTGTACCTTGATTCTGAGGATATTAACAGGCAAAATCCCTTTAGATAGAAGGCAATAGGTTGCTTTGCAGGGCAAATTTTGGATGAACAATCCAATGTTCATTTCGAGATGAATCCACATGCAATGACCATGTTGAAGTGTGTGTGTTAGCATAGGCTACATTTTCACATATACATTTTTGGCGCCCGTCGTGGGGCCTGAAAATTAGTTTTTCTGGCCTCTTTCTATATTTTTTTAATCATTTTTTTGTTCTTTGTCCGTACTATTTCGTACAGATTCGAGAATCTTCACGCGAGACTATTCATTTTCGCGTGAGGATCTAGAATCTTCACGTGAAGATTCTTTTCATGTCACGCAAGAAAGTTTTTTGGCGCATGAAACTTCATGCGAAACTTGTTTCTTCATGCGAGCCGAATATAATTTCACACAAGATAGAAAAAATTTTGCGCAAGCTTTGAACAGTTTCATGCAAGACAGAAACAACTTCGTGCAGGCTCCAAACAGTTTCGCACGAGATAGAAATAACTTCGCGTGGTTCTGTCAGAAATTTCATGCAAAACTCTGCTATTTTTGCATTGATTTTCATGTTTTCTGGTTTTTCTGCTAACTGCTCACTGTTTTTAGTTTTTTCATGTTTTCTATTTTTTTTGGAATAGCAATACAGAAGACAGCAATAATGTAAAAAAAAAAAAAAAAAAAAAAAAAATGTATAAAACAAATTTTGACTTTTGATGTTTTCATAGGTTTTAGTATTTTCTAAGCTTTTTTATGGGTATAAAAATGAACAAAAAAAGTTAAATTTTATTTTCCCATAGTTAAGCTTTAGTTTTCACTAACATGTTTTCTCTTAAGCATCTTTATTTCCATTTTTCTAATTTTTTTTGCAGCATAACAGCAGTTTGCGAGACAATGGGAAAAGCGTGCTAAAGTTGCCAGAAACAGGTAAAAATCTACTAAGTGCATTGCAAGGATTACCAAGTAATTTTTTTTGACTTATAACACTTCATTTCGAGCTAAAACGAACATCTCTCGTGTCAAGCTTGTGTGTGTTTCCTTCCATGTTCTCATTTTACAACACATGCATAATTTGATACTAGGTTGTGATCTCTATTAGTTTCATTTAGCAGGCTTAGTCTTTAGTGATAGATCTAATTAGCTATCTTAGGTTATTGGTCTCGCTAATTCGCCAGCCCCTCATTCCACCCTGTGGTTGCAAGCTCAGCACCACATTAAATAGGGGAGGGGTCTACAAGACATAAGCGTTAAAGGCTCCACAAGGCAACCCTTTTGTGCTTTCTAGAACTCACTAGTTTCTGAGTTGTGGACTCATTTTGGCTTGTGTGAGGGGTTAAATGTTCCACATCTTTGGACTCACCTCACATTAGTTAAAGTGTTAAGTGTACCACCTTATTCTTTTTGATTTCTTTTAGATAGATTTGCTTTCGAGAATTAACATCTGTACACACATAGTAATTAAGCCCCCATGAACACTATTCGTGGATCTTGAGGGAGTGGGTTCCTAGTGAAACTCCTCTCTAAGATGGATTCCTTATAGGTGGGGAGGATACTTTGAGCATCTCGTAGATAGATGAATCTTTGACTTGTTGATTAAGGCATCCTTTCTCCGGAGAGGTTGATAGATCACTGGGAGTTGATATCATAGATCTTTAAGAGATACTCTTAGTTTAGCATGTCGAATTAATCTGTCTTCTTTGATTGGGCTATAGGTGAAAAGGTGTCAAAACCTTGAATCTAGAAGCTAAGTCCCCTTGTGGTATACTATTGTAAGTCAGTCACCTTTAGAGAGGGTTAACCGTAGCAGACAATCCCTCTACAGGGAAAACTACGTTGACGGAACCTCAAGCGGTAATAGCCATCTTTGCCATGGTAGTGACAAGCGCTATATAAATGTCCTTGTGGAAGAAATCTCCATGGCTGTGGTTCATTGTGGGTTGTCAGATCTCCCTACCAACTCTTGAAGATTAAGTTCTCGGACTGTGTCAAAACCTCAGTGCGCTGGGATTGCAGGTCACCCCTGTGAGTCATAAAAGTTGCAGAGTCAAACCATTACTAAGAACCTTAGAGAGGCCAACTTTTGTTTTCTAGGGATGTATGTGTGATTGCAAAACCTTTTGAAAACATACACAAATAGCTCTCTTAGGGATTAGCACAAAACTAAGTCACTTGATTGTTCATGCACAAGGTTGCTTTTTCCCTTTCTCATTGTTTTCAGATATGCTTGATATCACCTGCTTGCTGTTCTACATGCTTGTTTATCTACTTGCTTAGTAAAACGATCTAAAAAGTCTAGAAATCTTGCCAAAATTAGTCGCTATTCTGAAACTGATCTGCTTTCTCACGCGAAAACTTTTTTAGTCTCACGCAAAATCATTTGGCCCTCACACAAAATTATTTTGTCCTCGCGCGAAATTAAAATTCTATCATGAGTCTTCATGTGACTTGAGATCTTTCTCGCACAAAATTAAAAATTGTCACTAAACTTTGCGCGAGCCATAAAAATTCTTCGCACGACCCATAAAACTTCTTCGCGCGGCCAATAAGGTTTCTCACGTGAGACTTTGTGTTAGCATTTCCACTTTTGGTTTGATTTATCTATCTGCGATCTGCACGCTATCCTTTTGTGCATCTGTTTGTCACTTTCTATCTGGAAACATTCCTTAAACAGTGGCATCCTGCTTAGCTAATGACTTGCAATCCATACTTTAACTAGTCTTGTCTCTCAATTATCTTGCTCTTGTCATTTAGTGCTTGTTGTACTCTGTGTCATGATAGTCATAATCTTTGGCTGTTATAGCCTTCAAATCAAACTATTCATACCTTAGTATACTGCACTCTTATCTTGCTTTTTTGAGACTAAGTTCTAGTGTGGTCCTTGTCTATGCTATTGCTTTTTGTCATTGTCTATGACTATGGCAACTTGACTTATGTTCTAAAACTTGGTTGTCACTACTTGAAACATAGTACATCAAAATGGCTAACAAAAAATGTGCTAAATCCAATCTTCCTAGTGAGGAAGAAGGGATTCTTATTGCAAGCATGAAGCAAAAAATCCAATCAATGAATGCTCAACTTCAAAGACTAAAAGAAGAGGAAAACACATCATCGAACAAATTCTCCTTGAGAGAAATTTTCCTTCCTTTTATGACAACCAAAAATCACATTCTTGTGATCTTGAATCCAAGACATCTGAGAACACCTCACATACACTCAAGAAACCTAGAAATATTTTTGAAGAAAAACCTTGGGAACCTAAACCAAAGCATGATTTCACCCCTTTGGGAAGATCTTATGAATCAACTTTGGAAGAACTTCTTCAAAAGAAACTCATTGTGTTACCTAAGGTCACTTTGGTGGGAGTTTCCTTTATGAGTAACTATTGTGCCTATCATAGACATAATTTGCATAAAACTTCCCATTGTAAGGAGCTGAAAAACAAGATCCAAGATCTCTTTGACAAAGGCATAATTCAAAAATCTAAGCTCTCAACTACTAAAGATTCTACTCTTAAGAAGGATCAACCTCATGAAACCATGTCTAGTAATGGTTCAAACACAACTTCTACTTCCTCCAACATACATCCACCTCCTAAATTGTCCAATCTTTCCAACACATATTCACCAAAAGAACTCACTACTCCCCCAGTTGACTATGTGTACCCTCAAGGACTACCTTTAAAGGAAACTCAAGCTAATCTTGACTTAGCTTCAAACCTCTCCCATACTACACAAAGAAAAGATCCAAAACTGCCATGTGTTGCTCCTCCTATTATCCCCAACCCAACTATTGCTCCATTGTCCCTTCAAGAGCCTATTATGGAGACTCTAGAAATATATTCGAATACAGATTCAGATACTCCCTCATCCTTGGATTTGGTTTCATGTCAAGAGGACAACTTAAATGATGAAGAAACAAGTGTTGATCAAGACCAAGATTCCTTCATCCCCTTTCAAATCTTCCAAGATCTCGTGCCTCCATCTCAAGAGCCACATAGTCCTCCATCTCCCATGTTATGCACCTCTACTAAGAAAGATCAAGATATTGCTTCCACTGTCCTTAAGGAGATTATAAAAGACCAAGAGAAGGATACTTTTCCTATGTTACCCAAAATTCCTCTTGAAGAGAAAAGTTTTCCCTCGCTCTCTTATTCTACCTCGCTACATTCACTTTCAAACTATGCTCAAGCTTTAAATACTCCTATCAAAGGTATTGCTCCTATAACAGTTATTCATAAATCTATTGATGGCTTTGGTCATATTGCTCACTCTAAAGATGCTGATATCCATACTCATGGTCCATTCACATCTTCTAAATCTATCCTTGGTCCCTATCCATCTAAGCTAAATCCTTCAAGTCTTCCATCCATATTAGGACCTTATGTTCCTCTATCTCCTACTTCCACTCTTAGCCCATTACACGTTCCTCATACCCTACCCCAAGATCAACAAAGATACACATACTTGAACTCTTCACATCCACCTTTCTATCTCAACCAGTCATATTGGCCTCATTCATCCATAAATCCCAAGTCCCTTGGAAGCAATTTGGATGATCAACTCAAACACAAGTGCATGAATCCATCCTCAAAAGTTCACTATGTCTCCTCTAATCGACATGTGAATGTCAAGAAGGAAAATATGCAAAAGAGACTGCAAAGGTCCACTATTGAAAGAGCTCAACCAAAGAAAGTATGGGTTCTTAAATTTGTTGTTGAAGAAATGCATTTCAAAGCATCTAATGAAAAATCAAAAGCTATATGGATTCCCAAGTCTCTTTTGAAGGACTTGAATATTGAAAACAAATCTCAAAGTTGACATTCAAGCTTCCAAAGGCTTGGACACTCCATCTTCTTCCCAACATCTTCCTAAAAATGTTTCAAAACCTTCTACTCCACCCCTCTCCAAAATGGATTTTCTACCTCATATATCTAAGCCTCAAGCTATTTCATCCATATTTCCTCCATCATTCCACTACCCTTCAAGGTGTGTGTCAATGTTTATCTTGCCTAATATCTCATCCACCCTCATGAGATCCTCTAAATCTTATGCCTACTTGCCATCCTTGCTTGTTTTAGTCTTCCAAAACCAACAACCTTATCCTCCATCTACCTCTCATTTTTCTATCATTTCCCTTCCATTACCTTATCAGCATCTTTGAGTGTACCTTGCTACGGCCTTGGCTTATCATAACTTATCTTTCTTATAGGAGCACTATTCAAATTGAAGAAGGCTTGAATTCTTTCCAAAAACTCTAAAAATCTATTTAAAAAAAAAAAAAGAAAAAAAGAAAAAAATGTGCCTCAGTGAGAACCTGGAAACAGGCACCTTGGTAGCAAAAGTAAAGATAAATAAATCCATCCTATGGTGAAAACCACTTCTTGTGGCACCTTGGATAAGTACCATGATGAAAACCTGGTAAACAGGCGTCATGCGTAATTCTTCCATCCATGACATCCTATCATAATCTTGCTTATCCTTCAGATGTCGTCATACTTGAAGTCATTCACTCATAACCTCCATAAAAAACTTTGATGTCCTATTCAGTTAACCCTTTGGTCTTGATCAATGAAAGAAAGAAGAAAACTTAGTTCTTAGCAATCTCTTGACATGGTCATTTTCTTGGATTACTTACGTGACACCCTTCATTACACCATGAGCTCATATTTTTATATCCTTTTCCCTAGCCTTGGTAATCTTGTGAAGACTTTCCTTGAGAGTAACATTCACCACTTCATACTCCTTGCCTTTCCATCTCTTCTTATTCACTCGCTTGCTACTACATCTCGTCCTACACCTTGCTAGACACTAAAACAAAATCAAGGTAATACTTCTTGAGAGCTAGTCATCTCTAAAAAAATCTAAAAATTAGAAAAAGTCCTGAAAAAAAGATTGTTACCCTGGTAACACCAAAAAAAAAGTAAAAAATCAAAAAATCAAAAAAATTCAAAAAAGAAAAATACAAAAAAAATTGAAAAACAAAAATAGTGCCATTGAAGAAAACTTGGAAATAGGCATCATGGTAGCAAAAAAAGAGAATCTTGCCAAGAAGGTATAAACCTGGTAAACAGGTGCCTCTTGTTCCCAATGCTCCATCTTGCAGCGCATCTTCTGGCTATTCTGCGCTTTCATGCTTTCACTTTCTTGCTTTTCCTAATTTCTGCTCATGTATCTATGGATTGAGTCTTGTCATAGCTCGGAGGCATCCCCCCTTAGTGTCACCCTTTTCGAGATTCTCCTCATAGAATCTCCTACATGATAGTCACTAGTGATCCTCACTGTGTCTGCCTACTGTCGCTAGTGTCACTCTTTTCGAGATTCTCCTCATAGAATCTCCTACGTGATAGTCACCAGTCATTCTAACTATGTCTGCCTACTGTCGCCAGTGTCACTCTTTTCAAGATTCTCCTCATAGATTCTCCTATGCAACTGTCACCAGTCGTTCTGACTTTGTCTGCCTACTGTCACTAGTGTCACTGTTTTCAAGATTCTCCTCATAGAATCTCCTTCGCGATAGTCACCATTCGTTCTGACTATGTCTGCCTACTGTCACTAGTGTCACTCTTTTTGAGATTCTCCTCATAGAATCTCTTTTACGACAATCACCAGTGGTCCTCAATATGTCTACCTACTTTCGCTAGTGTCACTCTCTTCAAGATTCTCCTTGTAGAATCTCTTCTGCAATAGTCACTAGTTGTTTTAGCTATGTTTGCCTACTGTTTCTCAGGTCATGTCTCAAGATTCCTTTATGGAAGATCTCTTTTGCATCAGTTACCAGTTGTCCTGGCTATGTCTGTCTACTGTCACTTAGTCCTTCTTAGGTTCTTCATCATGAAGATTCCTCTTTGACCTCAGTCACCAGTTGTTCTGATTGCGTTTGCCTACTATTGTCACCCTACTGAAGAGATTTCTTTCTTACATGTTCTGGACATTAGCACTTGACATCAATCCTGAAAGCATTGAACTCAAAAATGTTATACTTGTTTGGATATGTTGAGCATTTTCTTTGTTTGCTTTGTTTTTCTTTATCATATCCCTTTGAGCAACTCGATGATTTCATCTTCGACTAGAGAAGTAATGACTGGGGCATGATCTTTTTCTTTTCTTTCTATTTGCAGTTTAGTTCCAAAAAGTTGATCTCTTCCTATAAGAGGGGTGTCCACTATAAGAGCCTCCATCTCATATTGGATGGCCATGTGTACCTCGACTCCTTTTATAAGAATACGTCAATAACGTTGGTGCTTCTCCTTGTTTGTTGGAGTGAACTCTTCATGCTACAGTAAATACTAATACTCGTCCTACTAAGTGAACGTACGGGTCACTACAAGTATATCTAGCACACTTCTATCTCAAGTTACGAACACAAGGGTCATTGCCGACAGAATGAATATTGAATACTTAGCATAAGAAGAATCTCTCATTTTTTTGGTGTGCCTATCATGCAAGCAACATTTAGGTCATCCTAGCATTTATGCTCTAATGCTTATGTTAACTTGCTACATTAAAAGGGACAAATGTTCTGGTCATTCTGGCTTCTTGTGACTCAAATGCTTACATTTAATCCCAACACCCCAATAATGTATGTTATATTCATATTTCTATGATTGCAATGTCAGTGGGAATTGTATGACCTATGAGCTTTGTTCTATATCCGATGATGATTAAATATTGAGGCTCAGTAACCAGACCTAGGGTTGCATTTAACATAGTCTTGCATTACATACTTCACTTGCACAAGCATGTGATTCAGTTGAAAATCTACTTTCACCTTCTCTGATGAGGGATTGCTGATCTCTTCAAAGTATCATGTTCTTTCATGAACTGCACAAATGATTGATTAATCACCCTCTTGGATACTTTGGTTGCTCTTAACCCATTTTTCGAGATCAAATTCAAAATCTGACACACTTAAGTGGCTCAAAATGCATTTTAAAATTTGTTGTGCAATCCAAATATTTCTGATACTTTACAGTTCTTGGAATCTTTTCAACTCAAACTTGGTCTTTTGGATCTTGAAATCACTTCGGATCAACCTCCAAATTTCTTCAGATCATTCTGATCTCTTTACATTTCTTCAAGATCATTTTGATCTCTTTATATTTCTTTTGATCGTTCTGATCTCTTCTTTATTGTTCAGATTGTTCTAATCTCTTCTACATTCTGTTGAATCTCAAAATTCTTCTATATCTCATGATATACTGCTTCACATCTATTTCTGGTGTGTCATCTTTCAATTTTTCTCCCGAGGGGGCAAGATGATTACATCATTGAATACCTATTTCTTGGGGCATCTGGTTCCCATCTTATGTCCTTATCACTTGGGGCATCTCATCACTTAGGGCATTTTGTTCCCTTCTATCTGGCATCTTTTCCATCTATCTTATCTTTTCATCAATTGATCAACCTTATAAAAACTCTTCTCAAAGTTTGATGGACAGGTATTGGGACAGTCTAAACCCTGACTCTTGAGAATCAAACCTCATTCTGTGGATGATTCTATGACTCATGATGGGATCTAGTTATCTTTTATCAATCTCAGGTATCTAGGTGTTCTATTTGGATCCTTGAAGGTTAAGCTTCGTTCTAGAGATAATCTTCTAAATGCAATCAATCTCAGGTATCTAGATGTTCTATCTAGATCCTTGAAGGTTAAGCTTCGTTTTGGAGATAGTCTTCTAAATTCCATTATTCTCAGGTATCTAGGTGTTCTATTTGGATCCTTGAAGGTTAAGCTCTATTCTGGAGATAGTCTTCTAAATGCTTTATCACTCTCGGGTATCTAGGTGTTCTATCTGGATCCTTAAAGGTTAAAATTTGTTCTAAAGAAGCCTTTTAAATGCTTATCAATTTTAGGTATCTAGATGTTCTCTCTGGATCCTTAAAGATTACGCTCCATTCTGGAGATAATCTTTTAAATGCTATCAATCTTAGGTATCTAAGTGCTCTGCTTGGATCCCTTGGGATTAAGCTCTGTTCTAGAGATAGTCCTTAAAAGCTTATCAATTGGTCTCTGTGTCATCAACTTCGGAACCAATCTCATCTTCACATCATGCTTTCTGATTTTCTTTGAATTGAACGTGCTACTCGCACATTCATTCAAAGAGGGGCAAAATGTAATACCCCAAAATTGGCCCATTACCATTATACCAATTCTGGTCTATTTTTGATCAATCCTAAGACCTATTCTAATAGGCAATTCTCATTCTGCTACTCGCTACTTGACTTAATTGTCAAATGCAGAAAACCTAAATCTGCATTCATCATGCTTATTATTTAATTCCTATGGTATTTACTCATATTACTCACATTAAACCTACTTGATTTAATTATAATTTAATTATTAAGTATTTATAATTTAATTAAATTAAATTATATCCTAAGGCTAATGTACTATGGAATTAAATTTATTTAATTTAATAAATATGCCTATCTTGATTAATTAAATATAATTATTTAATTAAATGGAAAAGGTATTTCTAATTAATTAAACAAAATTATTTAACTAAATGGAGTACTTACTTCTAATTAATTAAACAAAGTTATTTAATTAAATAGGAAGCCATTCCTAATTAATTAAATGAATTTATTTAATTAAATAAGAAAAGTGTCTCTAATTAATTAAAGATTATTTAATTAAATAGAAAAAGGTAATTATGAGAGCATATCACATTTTATTAAATTAAATATCTCAACAAAATCTCTCTTCAGTTCAAAAAGGGAAATTTCCAGTTCACTATTGATCAAAAATGAGTTAAATCAGTTAACTCCTTTTTATACTCAAATTAAAATAGTTAACTCCTTATTTTACTCAAAATCAAATCTGTTAACTCCCTTTAATTTGGGAATCTCCCTTTATGACTGAACCTCATCTTCAATCCTGACCGTTGATCCGAATCGATCTCAACCGTTGATGGATTCTAGGAAAGTCTATTTAAGAGACCCTCATCTCTTCATTTTGGGAGGATGAATTTGGAGAATTTGCATCAAATCACTGCTGAAATTCATGCTCATATTTACTTACATTTCTTGCATACATTCTCATTCTTAGTTTAATCTCATTTTAGTTTAATCATGCATATGCTTAATCTAGTTTGCTTTATTTATTCTTAGATTACATTGCATCTTTCATTTTAGATTAATCTGCATACTCATTCTTAGCTTAATTTCATTGTCAAATCCTTCATTCTTAGAGGGTCTGGTTGCCTACACATTGATTTTGAGGATATTAATAGGCAAAATCCCTTTAGATAGAAGCCAACAGGTCGCTTTGTAGGGAAAATTTCGGATGAACAATCCAATGTTCATTTCGAGATGAATCTACATGCAATGATCATGTTGAAGTGTGTGTGTGTTAGCATAGGCCGCATTTTCACATATACACTTACCACCATTTTTGAAAGGCTGGAGAAATAAATAGTGCACCTTAATCTGAAGAAGTATGTTTTTGGGGTCCAATCAGGCAAGTTGTTAGGTTACATAGTGTCAAGAAGAGGTATTGAGGTAGATCTTGCCAAAGTGAAATCCATCATGAAAATGCCTCCACCTACTACATTGAAACAGGTCCACAATTTTCAAGGAAGGTTATAGTTCATTAGATAGTTTGTGTCCTAGTTAGTAGATAAGGTTCATCCACTAAAACATTTGCTTCAAAAAGACACTAAGTTTCAATGGGATTGCCTATGTCAAAAAGCATTCGAGCAAGTTAAAGTATACTTGGCTAATCCACCAGTTCTAGTCCCTCCAATTGCAAGACAACCATTGATTCTATACATTTTTGTCACTTCAGTTGCCTTAGGTGCTCTTTTGGCACAACTAGATGACAAAGGTAATGAGCAAGTCATACACTCTTAGTCGAACATTAGTTGGCTATGAGTTGAATTACACTGCTATTGAGAGAGCTTGTTTGGTGGTAGTGTTTTGCATGCAGAAACTACGTCATTATATGCTTAATCACACTATGCATCTTAATGCCAAGATAGATCCCCTCAAATATTTTCTATCAAAAGCTTCCCACACTGGCTAAGCCACAAAATGGGTCTTGATTTTAAGTGAATTCAACATTGTCTATAAAGATCACAAGGCCATTAAGGGACAAGTAATTGCAAACCAGCTTGTCGAAGCTCCTCTTCAAGGAGACCATCCTATTATAGAAAATTTTCTAGATGACACAATTATGACTATTACCCCTAGTATGCAATGGAAACTATATTTTGATAGTTCCTTCACACAAAAGGGATCGGAGGCAAGAATTTTGTTTGATAGATCACAAGGAGACCATATTCCTAAGTCTTACAAAATTTCATTCTCTTGCACAAAGAACATAGCTAAGCATGAAGGATTAGTAATAGAGCTCTGTCAAGCTATTAGATGGAATATTAAGGATGAAAAGCTGTTGCCATATCATTGAATAGTTGAACACCTTAAACAACACTTCACTAAGATAGTCTTTCAGTAGATACCAAGGACTAATAACAAAGAAATAGATGCTATGGCCACCATTGCCTCCATGATCTCCATGCCTTAGTATAGTCTTAAGTATGAGTTTCTTGTTGAGAATCTTTTTCTTCCTGCTTATAAGCAACCCAAATCAGAGCTAGTGTGTGAGATAGTCAGTCCTAAATCTCCATGGTACTCTAACATTTTTGTGTATCTTCATCACAAAATGATCCCCATAGCCCTTTCCACAAACCAAAGAAAAACCTTCATCTTTCACACTACCTGATATACTATCCTAGGTGATACACTTTTTTGAAAACACTTCGATGGAACCCTCCTCTTATGTCTTAGTTTAGATGAAGCTAGAATGGTGTTAGAAGAGGTACACCAATACTATTGGCCTACTATGGAATTTGATGCCTATCATTTTGTGAAATGATGTGTTCCTTATCAGCATCATGGAGATTTGATACACGCTCCCAGCTAGGACCTTCAACCCACCATCACACAATGGCCCTTTTCCCGCTGGAGATTTGATCTTGTTGGTCAAATATATCCTAATTTTGCAAATGGCCACAAGGATATTATTATTGCTACTAAGTACTTCACAAAGGGAGTCGAGGCTATTCCTTTAACCTACACCACCAAAAAATAGGTTTCAAATATCATTTTGAACTACATTATCTATCATTCTAGTATCCCTCAAGACATCATGACTGATAATGGAACTCCTTTCAAAAATTAGGAAGTTGCCACATTGTGTAGGAAATTCAGAATCGCCCAGCATTTTTCCACCAAATACTTCCCCCAAGGCAATGGCCAAGCTAAAGCCACCAATAAAACCATTTTGAAAATCCTAAAGAAAATTGTTGATATAGTTGGTCATAACTAGCATCTCCAAATTGCTCCTGCCCTTTGGACCTACCACACCTCCATCCATACCCCCACAGGAGCCACTCCCACTAGTAGAAATTTGACAAATAAATTACTGCATGACTAAAACATTTAGTCACAAGACTAAAACATTTAGTCACGTGACTAAAATTGATCAAATTCTAGTAATGCTTTACAATTCATAAGTATAAGTGACTAAATAAATGACTGATTTAGTCATTGGGTAAAACTATAAGGTTAGAGAAAGATAAGTGACTAAATAAATGACTTAACAATTGGTCACTAATAATTAGTCACGCAAACAAACTATTAAATGAATTGTCGATGTATTTTTTATCATAATAATACATTCCTTAACTTTTTTTATAACTTTTATTACTCGCTAATGGAATCTTTATCTTATCAATACATTATTATCACTTAACTTCCTCAAACGCCCTCTCAACTAATATTGAATTAGAAATAAACTCAAAATCACCCTAGTCTGCACTCACACTCCTCACAATCTATCTATAAACTCTTGAAGAAAATAAAACCCATAATGGTGGCATGCGTTTGATTTGTTTTCAAGTTTATAGATAATGGTCTATTATTTTCCTGTAAACAACTCTATTTCAAGTACTCTATCATTTCTCTTCTGGGCAATGTTCAAAATGTCATCATTTACCAAAAACCCTACAAAGTAGATTGCAAAATTATTTTTTGGGAAAACCATTGCCAATGACAATTAAGACCTAGATCATTGTAGATGGAAATGGTTTCAAGAAAAGAACAAGAATATTTCTAAAAATTGAAGCTTGAAAGTTTGAAAGTAGTGCTAACACGCAAGATCAAAAAGAGGTTAAAGTGGATATTAGAAATATTGTGTAAGTGGTCTAAAAATAATATAGAAATACACTAATGACATAATTTAAAATAAGTTCATTAATTTTACATTCAAAATAATATTTGATAAATATGACCTACAAAAAATTATCTATTAAATATTTTACATTTAGATTCATTTAAAAAAAATTTAAAATTCCTCAAAAGAACTTTCCTACTTTTTCTCATTTCATACATTAATTTTACAATATCAATTAATATTTATTAAGTTTTTCCATAAAAATATTATCCTTTTGGTTAATGCAAATAAAACATGCTTCTAACATTATCACGGGTACTATTAGTTACAAAATAAAATTAAAAAATAAGGTTAAAAACCTCTCCTTTCTTTGCGGGGACCCCAAATCAAAAATTTCATTTTTATTATTGTCATTTTTCCTTTTTGTAGTGGCTAGGAGAAACATTTCATTTTCATTCACCTCATTTTGCATCTTTGTGGAAGTTGGGAGAAACTAAGGCTTTGATGGTAAATATGAAGGTTTATGCAATGCTCTTGATTTTTTCTGAGGTTTTCCGAGTCTTATTGTATTCTTTGATTAGAAATAATGAATCACTTCACTTATATTAATATTTCCTCTCAAGACCTTATAACATAATGTCACAATTTAAGCCTGAGGTATCAACTACTTTCTAGGAACATCTAGCCACACTTGGACCTTGTTTGACTTGTTGATTTGGATTTGACTTTGGTCGATATGTTGACACAAAATTTTGGCTTAACAATGAGAAGAAACCCTTGATATTTGATCTTATGCAAAGATATTTACTTGAAAATTTCATTTTTTCATAAAAGTTGCTTATCATAATGATGCTTAGAAAATTAAGATATAATACAAATGAATTGTTTTCCATCTTTCTTTATCCAATCTAAATAACCAATTTGATATTAGTTGATATCAATTTGAAGGACACTAACCTATGATTCATTTTTTTGTGTGTTTAAATGGTTTTAGGTAAAAGCCATGTGTATTTGAAGTGGTTGGATTAGACACACATTGCACTAAGTTTTATTTCTTCTTTACACTTACAAGATTTGTGAAAATTTGACAATTAATTAAAAAATCTTTGTATCTCTATTATTATACTAGAATCATAGATCTAGAAGAAATTCAAATGTAAAATTAATTTTCAAAATAATGTATGTAAATGGAACATAATCCTTATCTAAAAGAACAAATATAAATTTTTTGTGGCAATTAAATAGGAACATTATTATAAATGGTATGTGATATACCTTTGTAACCGATTGAGTTGCAAAATCTAAAATTTTTAGACCCACATTCATCCATTGTCACAAATGTGGCAGAAAAATGGGACTGGGCTTTTACCCTAGGACACAATTTTGCCTAGGAAAACATTGCTTACCTAGAGTTTAGCATGAAGAAGGTCAGACAACAATGCAACAAGGAGGATAATGCACACAATACACAGAGCATAAACAAGGGCACAAGAAGTAGGATTTGAAGGAGAAACCTGCACCAGGAGTTGAATCTTCTACAGGTGCCCTCATTTTCATTTTAACATTATTACCCTTCCATTATTAATGTCTGTAAATTTCTTCCTTTGTGTTGTTCATACATACCCTCAATCTCTTAAAGGATTTGGGATTAGTTTTAGCATTCATTTCCTTCATAAGAATCAATAAGACTGTAGATTTTAGTCGATCTCGTACACATTCTATATAGAATGTAGAATCAGCACCCCGTACCCTACAAATAAAGTGATATGGGGTGTTTTATCATTGGGGTCCTCCACTCAACAATGAAATGAATATAGTTGTTTGTTTTGGCACAATCCTTGGCTTCAAATTCAAATTTTAATCAACACCTAAAACTGGCATATTTCAAAGGATTCTCATGTCTCGAATGAACGTAAAATTTTGTATGCCCAGGAGGAAGAAAATAATACAACTAATCAAGTTTATTTTGGCTTACTTCTACTTAGATATCAATGCTGATATTGTAGTGACTGATCATGTAGTGGGTGTTGATGTTGTGGTCCCTTCTCCAACCAGCACAGCGCAAACCCACATAATTAAATGATAGTGAACACCAAATCCACCCAATTTTGTTTCTTGGATAAAAATAGAGACTTATACTAATGAAATAGAGGTATATCTTATAAGAGTTATAGTCAAGATAATTGCAAATATCCTATAGAGTATACATTGGAAATTGGGAATTCAATCAAGTAACTCCAATCTATCATTCAAGAAGAATCCAGATAAAACATTTTGTGCAAGAATGGAGAGGCATCTCTGTTTAGTTTGACTAAAAAGTACAAAGTCTAATATGTCTACTTCTATCTAAAACTAGCTTGAATATATCATAGCAAACACAAAGGTTGCCTAATTTTTTCTTGGATTAAAAAGAAAACCAAGTCTCTGTGTTTGCGGCTACATTGATGAGAAATAGGTACCACAAAACACTGAAAGAACCCTATAGAGTATATTTAGGAAATAGGAAATTCAATTAACTAACTATAATTCAAGAAGAAAACTAGATAATAAATCATGTGCAAGAGAAGATGCATTTCTCTTCCCTTCTAACTGCAATCTCTAATCAGTATGAGAATACAGATAAAAGCAGTAATAAGTAGAAGAGGAATAACAAAAAGACTGTAGATAAGAAGCTAGTGTAGGTTGGCTCAGTATGAAATACTACAAATAGTCACATACTACTTTTAAAAGTTTAGCCATGCATTTGCAGGAAGCCACTGCCCTGTTGAATGCTAATATGACCCTATTATGCTAATCTAATGAAGATAATACCTAGCACAACAAAATTTGATACTGCATAAAATCTTATTGTTGGTTGCTAATCAAAATACAATTGTTGTAGATTGAAAGCATAAAGCATGAAGGATATTTATGCATAAAATAATTCTATGTGTAGCACTCAGTGTTAAATTTAATGATAGAATATCCATTAGTGTTTTCATCCCTAAAAGCTATATTTTTTTGGGAATCCTGTTTAGAATGTAAAGATGGAATACTCACTAACATCTTTTCTATTTAAATTATTTGAACCACAATTCGTGCTTAATGCAATAATGGATTTCAATGCTTCATGTTGAATCTATTTCATTGCATTTTGTAATATTGCCAAAGCTTCCTTGTAATTTGAAAGTGAATATTTTTTGGATCTCATCCACTACTTTATTCCAAATTTATATTGGCTTTAAGGGCACAACTGGGAAAAGTGGATTCATATGGGGTTTGAATCAGCATAGTTTGAAACTTCTCAGTTTGGGAGAAGCAGATTCATATGAAAACTATTATTAGTTTGCTGCAAATTGTTTGAATCTCCACTTGTTTGCATTGTTGATAATTATTTATAAGAAACATGATTGGCATGAGCTAAGGCCTGTAACTATCTTGAAAAAAACCAATAGTGGTGAACTTATTTTTTCTTGAGACTTCAGAGTGATCATTTATGGTTGGCTTAGACCCCCCATTACTAAAAATGGTAGAAATTGAAAAGTTAGAGTCTTATCATGTCATCAAATCCCTAAACAAATGATTTTCCCAACATATAGGAATCAATCTAAGAACACAATCTTGTGATTTAGAGAAGAATAATCTTTATATTGGATAAGTCAAAATGACCACCACTCACAATTATTTTGAATTTCTTTCTTTAATAGATATCACCCAAGGAAAGAAATCTATGATGTCATCCTCCTTCACTGTGCTATTTAAATCCTTGATTTTACTTTTCTTTCTATGTTTTGAATTCTAAATTTTTAATTTGGAATCAGTCCATGCTGTGTCATCAATCCATGGGTGGAATGATTAAATAGATGGTGTATAAGTGGCCTAGAGTTTTTCTTTGTGTAGTCTACAATTTGCAAATAAGGATTACGAGTAGTATATCTTGATGGTGTAAGTGGTTGTGGCTGAATGTGCCAGCAGTGTGGAATTCTTATAAGTTTTGAATGTGATGGAAGCTTTACCAGATCAATTGGTGTGGGAAGTACTGCATCGGATTAAGAACACATCAGAATGAAATACTTCTTCTCTAATCTACAAAAAAAATTCTCAAATTGAGAAGGAACAATGGGAATACTCGAGAGTGTGATGTGGTTTAAGCCCAACAAATGAGGCATTATATATCTACACTTTTTATGTGGTTCCCTAACTTAGCCAAATTGGGTATAATGTATTTTGGATGGATGTCAAAGTTAGATAAGCAGTTGCACAATCAAGGCCTAAAAATTATTTTCCAGCTGTCTTAGTGAACTCTTAACCTCTGCATGTTTATTACTAATGTGGGTCCATGGTATGTCGATTCTTGTAAAGGGTTAAAGTATTGAGGTTAAATTTTACTCCAAGCATAACCAGTTGTAGAATATTGTCTTTAGTTGTAGGATGCAAAAATTTTTTGATGCTTTATCTAACCAGATGCCTCAATGTGAGTAGTGTACAATGACTCGAATATCTAGGTAGGCTTGAAATTTTGGAATATTTGAAAATCAAGAAATTTTAGGCTATTGGAGAGCATGATTTGGCTAAGCCAGATTGGGGCTGGAGGAAGCTAAAAAGACTACAATTTGAGGTTGATACAAATTGCATTTATATGAAAGTGTATGGTCGTCTAGCTGTTAAAAGATGGCAGAGATAGTGTAATTTCTAAACTTGGGATGCACGTGCCTTTTTAATATTTTACCATTCTATTTGTATGACTTCCAACAATTAATTTTTGGTCCTAAACTTCCACCCATTCTATTCTTGAATCTTACTAGACTTCATTTGAAATATATTGAGATGTAAAGCCAAAGCAGTTTACTCTTTACTTATTTGAAACTATAGTATATACAAACATATATTTGAAGATCAATCATTTAGAAAACATAGAAAATGAGATTTTCACAGTCTACATGAGTGGGAGTGATTTTATTATTATAAAACTTGCATAATTCCAAATAATTCACTATAGATCATAGATCCCTACCCATTCCCATTCTTAGTGGACTTCATTTAGCACATTAAAATATAATTAAGGAACTCAAATAGTTTACTGTACTTGTTTGAAAGCATATAAAATATATGTGTACATTTTTGAAGATGAATGGAACTTCGAAGGATAAAACCATTTAATTATTATTATTTAATAAGTGTCAACATAACACATGTATTAATTACATAGTTTCTCACAAAAGAATTTCTTATTCCAAACTGTCAATATGCCAAACTTGCAAACTACAGGCAAGATAGGCATTGTTCATATGGAATATATTAAATCTACAAAGCATTAAAGAAACAAACACAAAAATACACACCATCAGCATAATGTATTAAAATGAATGGGGTATATGTTTCCACATATTTGTGTTTTTTATATACACACATACATCTTTTGCCAAAAATAAATGCTCCCTGTGGGATGCCCACTACTCGCAATCAAACCAATCAACCAATAGGAGGTTTACCACATATCTATGTCATGTTATAAAGCACCATGGAGATGTGCAATAAACTAGTGGTCTACACATCCTCTCAAAGAACACCATTCCAATATGTTGTGGAATTACAAGGGGAATAAAACCCCCAATCAAAATGATTCCTTTTTATAACAAAAAGTGTCTAAATTGGCTAAAAGCTAAAAAATGTATTACCTTCACTAATTTGAACCTTAAATACAAAATTTTATTGTTCTATGATAGTTCATAGTGATACTACAGGATTTTGAGTTAAGCCAGTGAAGCTTTGAAATTATTTACTGAAACATTAAGGCTCAAACCTTCATGATGGACCACTCACTTCAAAACTAAGCTTACATGAGGCAAGTAACAATACTATTGATGTCCACTAACCTAGTTTTTTAGTCCTTGGAGGATTTGAGTCTTGTCAATTGCCTCATTATCCTTGGTAGACAACTTACGTGTTTTCTTGTAATTTATCAAGCTTTGTAAAAGCTTCATGCTGATTTGTGTATTGGGGGGAGGGATAATAATTTGATAACTCTTTCCTAGTAGTGTACAAAGCTGCAATACTTGTCATTAGAGTTACTTTAGATTTCTCAGTTCTCATCCTGATGAGAAATCCATTAAGATTGATAGATGAGAGTTCGAAAACCATTACACAAATGGCTCTGAAATAGAATCTATTAAAATAGCATTCTTAGATGGAGACTTCCCTTCCATGTCTTCATTTACCCTCATAGGTATCCTTTATTTGACTGAAGGATGCCCAATCTGGGTTTTATTGTTTAACCATGTATATTCATTCAATAACAGTGGTATGGAGGCTCTCTATTCAGCTTGCTTTCTGAATATCCAACAAACTATACAATGCCATGAGATTACCAATGAGGGGTTGCAACTTGTCAAACATTTCCCTTGCCTAGGTTAGAATTTCTTACAAAGCTTTTATTTAAATTACAAATATTTTGACACAAAATGAAAAAGGGTTTAATGTGCAAACAATATACTCTTTTCTATTAATATTTTCTTGTTTAAATGAAAAGCTTAAGTTGGGTCCAGTTCATTTTTCATATAAGTACAATGGACTCATCAGATGCTGAATATAGAATTTTCTCTTTTGTTGTATTCCTAGTTAGATAATATTTTGATTGTAATTATTAGGTGTGACAAGACTGTATCTCTTGGATTGTTGACATGAATACTAAACTTCTATTCTCATGTTTTCTTTCACCAGAGATGTTTTTGTTCACATATTTCCATGAATTTTTGGACAGTTAAAGTGCTACAGTAGTCACTAAAAAGAAAAAGGATATCGATATAAGGTATGTTGTATTTTTTTTTTATGAAATGGACCTTGTAGGATTTACTAAATTATATTCTTTGCTGATTTACTAGAACCTCATACAAGTGATAAGTTCTTTTAGAATATGTAATTGTTTTGATAAAAAATGTAGATCAAATCTTTATCTATTGTACTCTGATATGTTGCTTCTAAGTCAAACATCTTGCATTAGAATTGCAAAGAATCATATAAAAATTGTTTGTTAAATCCTTCCTGTGTCTACAATAAGGATCCTTTTGATTGGTTGCATATTAATTAGTAGAAGCATAGACTGGTTGTCATTGCATATTCATCAACAAATGTGTAGGTTGTGACCAAGTTTTAATAGAGAGTGCTTTTGATATCAACAGAAGTATTTGAGTTTGGACAACTTCAGACCTATTAGTCTGTGCAACTCTCTCTACAAGATCATCTCTAAAGTTCTCACTTTAAGAATGCTCAAGATATTGCCCATGATAATCTCGCAGCATCAATCGGGTTTTGTTCCAGGGAGACAAATTTTGGATTCTGTCCAGATGGTGCATGAAGTCATCCACTCTCTTGAGGCATCCAAACGGGAAGGTATGCTTCTCAAACTGGATCTTTCTAAAGCTTATGATAGGGTGGACTGGTCTCTCCTTGGGAAGGTCCTCTCGACTTTTGGCTTTGACAGTAAAGTTTGCAAAATTATCTCTCAATTGGTCTCCACCTCCTCCTTGGCTGTTCTGGTTAATGGAGTCCCTTCTAATTTTTTCAAACCTTCCAGAGGCCTCAAACAAGGAGACCCCCTTTCGCCCATTTTGTTCATCATTTTAGCTGAATGCTTAGGAAGGTTTATAGACCATAGAAAGCATGAGGCTTGTATCAAAGGGATCCTTCCCTCCTCTAATTGCGTTCCCTTCACTCATCAGCAATTTGTTGACGATACTATCTTGGGGGGGGAAGCTTCTGTCAAAGAGGCCAGAGCCCTGAAGAAGATTCTTGATACTTACTCCAGTGGGACAGGTCAGCTGATTAATTGGAACAAAAGCTCACTCTTTTTCACCAACACCTCTGAGTTTAGACAAAGTAAAATCGCCAGGATTCTAGGTTGTGGGGTAGGCTCTTTCCCCTCTACCTATCTTGGTCTTCCCTTGGGATCCTCACCCCCGGAGTCTTTTTGGAATGATATTTTGGATAGATTCAACAGGAAGATGGCTGGTTGGAAAGGGGTCTCTCTTAGTCAAGCGGGGAAATGCCTCTTAGTCAAATCTTCTCTTCAAAATCTGCCAATCTACGCCCTGAGCCTCTTTGGAATTTCGGGGAAAATAGCTGAAAGAATGGAGAAAATCCAGAGAGACTTCCTCTGGTATGGTAATGAAGGGAAGAAAAGATATCCTCTTGTTGCTTGGGTGAAGGTATGCCTCCCTATGAGGTACGGAGGTCTGGGCATTAGAAAGATCACTCACCTCAATAACGCTCTCCTAGCTAAACAAATATGGCAGATCTTCAGTAGCACCGGTGAATGGAGGGACACCCTGGTAAACAAGTACCTTAGAAGACCCACTCTTCTTTTCACCCTTTTTAATGAAGATATCCCAAAAGGATCGAACATTTGGAATGGGATCATGAAAGCCAGGGACCTGGCTAAGGCCAGGATATCATGGAAATTGGGAAATGGGAAGGACATCCAGTTCTGGTCGGATAGATGGCTTTCCCAAGATCCACTTATCAATAACCCTATTTTTGAGAGATCGATGCCAGCTTGTACTGATCAAATTGGGTCCAAAGTTTGTGATTATTGGAATGGCCAGGAATGGAGTAACCTATCCCTCATCTCTGAGGACTTGACTCCTATAATGCTTATGCTCAATTCCATGATTCCTATCAATTTGGGGGATGAGCTGGTCTGGAGGGATAATCCTAATGGAAGATACTCTGTTGCCTCAGGCTATAATTCCCTTTGGAGCTTAAAAGAGAAGGCCCCTTGGGCAGAGGCTTGGATTCTGGGTCTCACTCCAAAGATCAACATTTTTTACTAGCTGGCTCTTCAGAACAAAATCCTTACTCATGAAAATCTCATGAAGCAAGGACATGTTATGCCCAGTAGATGTCCCTTGTGTAAGAATCAGGCTGAGACCGGAAATCACATTTTCATCTTATGTGAATATGCCAGGGAGGTGTGGAATGTCATCACACATGATAATGAAACCCTCTGGTGCAAACCGGATAATATCATGGATTTTCTCCATCAGTGGAAAGGTCTTTGTAAGATTGCTGGTCGGCAGGATCACTCGGACTGGATTTTACCCCATTTCTGCTGGGGAATCTGGAAGGAAAGGAATAATAGAATATTTAGAGACAGAGAGGAGTCGGCTATAATCCTTGGCAGGAAGGTCTCGAAGAATATAAAGGAAAATCTCCAAGTGCTGAAGGAGGAAGAAGAAGAAGAAGGGGACAGAAAGATAGCTAAAGAAAAAGATAGGAACCTCAAAAGGCAGGATGCTAGTTGGCTTCTCCCCCCAGATGGTTGGTCAAAAGCCAACTTTGATGGGGCCTCCAAGGGTAACCCAGGCCCTTCAGGCTGTGGTGGAATCATAAGAAATAGCTATGGGGAGGGAATAGCTGCCTTTGCTTCCCCGCTGGGAATCCAGACTATTCATCTGGTTGAAGCTAGAGCTGCGAGTAAGGTGGTCAAGTTGGCTTTTGAAGCCGGGATTACTAAACTCTAGCTTGAGGGGGACTCCAAAAACATTATTAATACCATTAATGGTATTTCCCCTCCCTCGTGGACGATTGTGAACATAATTGCTGAGACTTGCGCCACTCTCACAAAGTTCGATGAAGTCCACATCACTCATGTTTACAGAGAGGCAAACCCAGTCGTTGATTGGTTTGCTAATAAAGGGGTTAATGCCACCAATAATCTGTCCTGGCATGCCGGAAAAGATTTTTCGGCGGAGGCAAAGTTGCTCATCAACCAAGATAATATCTTGGGAAGGACGGCTCAAATCCAATGCAATTATGGATAATAAAGATTGCTTATTAAATGGTAAGTGCCATTTTTGGCATTGTGATTTGCACCAGCAAAAGGGGTTTCCTTTGAAATTTCGACACGTTCGAAAGGACGATACCATTATTTTCAGAAAGGGGTTTATTCATGGGTATCATAAAAGAAACATCACCATTTTTTTGAATGCAAATAACTTGCACAGATCAGAGTTCATGAGAATTGTGGAAGTTGATCAGGTAAACATGACGGGTGAGAGGAGCAGAAAGGAGCCGGTGGGGGAAGTTCAGAAGTGGAAGAACAAGGCCAAAGTTTGGAGAGAGCTGGAAAAGGGTGGGGTTACTAATTTCTTCGAGAAACTTCATGGCTCGGATCCTGAGATCACTAACAGCATGGTGAATTCGTGGAATAATGGTAAGGTTAAGGTGAATGGGGTCTACTTTCAAATTACTGAGGATGTGGTTGCTGAAGTCACGGGGATTCCGAAGGAGGGGCATAAATTTTTCAGAGACAAGAAGATGTCTTCTAATGCTATCAAGGATTTTGTGAAAAACACTGAAGAGCTGAACAAGCTGGGCAAGAAAGAGACATTTTTTGTAACGGATACTATAAAGAAGCTCTGGAGGTATGTTCTCTACGCTGTCATTGAATATATAACCTTAGACACTAGGTTTGATAGGGTTAGGACTCACCATTTTGTGATTCTGAATCATTTTCAGCATGGTAGTAAGATCTCCTTCCCGTATTATCTTTTTAACTCGATGAACAAGGCCATTTCTAGTTTTAAAAAGAAAGCTACCGTCAACCCAGCTCTGCATGAGGGTCTTCTGCTTCTGATTCATGAGCATTTCCACGCTCAAACCATTAGCAAAAACCCTATCCAGGGGGCGGATGTTGACAAGAGCAGCTCCAATTTTTCCTCAGATTCTGACGATGTCGAGAGCATCAGCTATGATGAGGTTTTTGAGCATTCAGGTAAGAAGACTAAAAGCCATAAGAAGGATTACCCCTCTATCAAATTACCTAGCAGAAAGAGCCCTAGAGGTCATACCCCAGCTAAAATTGGCTCTGCTGAGGAGGAGGAGGAAATGGATACTGATGATTCTGAAAAGGTTTCGAAGGAGGAGCTGGATGAAGAGAAACTGAGAAAAAGACAGAAGAGGGAAGGAGAGAGCATGGAGCGATCCAGCAGTCAGGGAAAGGATTCTCTGCCCATTCCCCTCTCCCCTATACATCCCCAGCCTCCTTTGGAGGAAAATGATAACTCTGGACAGATTGAGGGGGAACTGCAAGTTAATAACAGAAGGAAGGCTTGGAAGAACTTCAATGTGAGAATAGCCACTATGGGAATTTACAGAGAGGCGATGAACCCCCAACTCCTGGTGGACGACCTCGAAAAGCCTAGACTCAATGAGCTAATTGACCTGGCTATGGTGGCTATTTCTGATAATGCAAGAGAAACGGGAATGAATCTGTTGAACAATGCCCGCAATAGCATGATCGACAACTTCAGGTCGATTAAATGGCTTTTCCATGAGCTTGAGGATGTCAGAGATAGGGTTTCCCAAATGGAAAAAATCAAGAGCAAGACTGGTGCTGAAAGCCAAGGCGACCGGAACAGCTGGGAGACTCTGATGGAGAGGAGAGTAAAAAATATTGAGAACTACAATCACAACCTGGCTAGTCAAATGATCTCCCTCCTCGCTTCGATCAACGACAATATCCTCTCTCTCTGGGATAATCTCAAAGATAGGAACTAGATGGAGGAAGATGATAAACATAATAGAGACAAAGATAGGCTGGATGTGGATAAAGCCAAGGATAGCACTATGGAGCAGGATCTGACGAACACCCAGGACCATAAGGTAGAAGAGCAACAAGAGTGCGCCGAAGCTGCCCAGACCATGCTCGAGATGGAGAAGTAGTCTGCTAGGTTTGGTCTCTGTCCTTTGGTTTTTGTTTCTCCTGGCTTTGGCTTTTTGTCTGGTTTCCATTTTTTCTAGTTGGTTCTCTGGCCTTTTTAGTGGGTAGCTGTTTCGGGCTGGGCCTTTGGGCTTATTTTCAGCCATAAGGATTATGATTTGGCTGGGCAATTTTTCGCTTATTTTTAGCTTGTCTTGTTGTTAAACTTATGGGTTTCAGGACCCCTTAAAACCTGTTTACCTTATCAAAAATAGAAGTATTTGAGCTTTGTGAACCTAAGTTGTTGGATTTTCCTTCTAGTAATGCTCTTGGTTTTGGTTCAGCATACCTATATATGCATGAAATAAGTGGGCAGATCTGACATCTAACTTGTACAGTAGCATCACACCTTGTTGTGCTAGAATCATAAATCTGCTCTTTGGTATCTGGATGACTACAAAGACCTATTATTTGTTAGAAGATGGGTGATTTTATCATTAAACTCAATAAGCCTTCTCCTCTTATGCTAGAAAATCTCATTATTTCTTTTGGTCCACAAAAATCGTAGAATTTCACAAAATAGGATAGACCATAATTCATTAAGCTTGTTATCCAAAATCTCTACAAAAAAACCAGCTAATACTTCAATCCAAGACATAGTGGGAGACGTATTCCAAATCATAGGCTAACCAGAGAAGAGTGACCACACTTGGGAGGCAAAAGAACATTCAAAATGCTATGACTCACAGTTTCAGTAACATTACATATTGGACAACACACCGGTTCATGCCCCAAGGAAGCAAGAACATCCCCTACAACAACCTTTTTAAAGAGCAGTTTCCATCTAAGACAAGTCTTATTTGGTTTAGATAGACTTTTCCACATCCTATTAAAGACAAAAGACCACCTAGACTTAGTCTAGTGACACCTCCAAGGATTATTAGTCCAAGCAATGATTTGTACTTCATCCTTTAACATCTGATATATCTATCTCAATTTTGATCTTGGAAAATGGTGTTCCATTTTTCCATTTTAGTAGATCCATGAGCTGGTTAAAGTAAGAATCGTCCACTAGAAAAAGGAGCCAACAACCTTGCTGATCAGGGAAAACATTTTCTTATGAGATGGTTGAATGCCAAATTTACAACTTAACTCCTCCCAAGAACACAACTCCTTATTCACCATGATATCCTCAATGGATTTGATGCCAAAAGAAAACCATACTTTTGCAAAATAACATTGACTAAGAGGCTTATGATTTAGAACATTACCATGTCAAATATGTTTGTCCACCACTAAGTATGTGGTATAGTGTCCAATGGCCCCTTTATGATTCAAAAGTTTCCTTACATTAGCCCAATCCTTCAATATTGAATTAAAAATAGGAGACCAAAAGGTCCTAATCTCAATGCTACCAAAAACCACATCATGAAAGCCAGTCTCTTTCCAAAATTTACCCTTTTTTGGGTTGGTATGGTTAGAGGGATTATGAGACAATGGTCTTCTCAAAAGAGGAATTTTTGATGAGTCAAGTGAAGGGTTATGTTGTTAATGATCAAAGGACTGTTGTGAAGATAATAGGCATCTATGGAGTCATTTAAGGTCTTGAAGGGTGTAGGGAACCTTATAAGGAAAGGAGTTGATAAATTGGGAAAAGGGAAGGTACCTTATTTTCAAGTTGTGACACGAAGTCCTAGTAGGGGTTCTAGTGGTGGATGCTCTGCATCAAGTCTACGGTGAAAGAAGGCTATAGAAAAAGGATGAAAACATGAGGAAACTATCATTAGAAAGTTTTCATTTAATAGCACATTTTTCTAGCAAGAGACGTATCTCAACTAGTAAAGGAAATAAATTATGAAGACTAAATCTTTTTTTGATTTTCCTTTTCCAACTTTTCCCTTCCTTCATGACTTGCTGAAGTATAATATTGAGCTAGTTTAACTGCTTAAATACAAGGTTAATTTTTCTCTTTTATCTCAACAATTTGAGAATCGAATTGAGCATTATAAAAGTCTAATTGGTTGCAAAATTTGAAAGGAATCAGGTCTCTCTTATTATAAGTTAGAAGATAACATCCAAGTTTCTTGAGCTCCTTTTGTAAAATAAGAAATCTTGGTAGGAAATGAATAAAATTAAAAGATCTTTATATATTTCAATCCACAATAGTGAATGAATCTAACACGATTTGGCTAAGCATCAGAATCACGACCAAGTGGTGCTCCTAAGAGTTCCATCTATGGGGTTGGGGTGGGGGGCTACTAGAGAGTGGCCAAGCTAAGTGGTATGCAAGATTACCTGAGGATCACATAACTAAGGATTCTGGCCCAATGACTTTGCAGACTCATCATTTTGAGACGGCCTCAATTTTAAGAAAAAGAGAAACCCAATTTGCTCGATTTATTAAATGAATTATTTTACATGCATGGTTACATGCCCTTTCTCTTCTAGGTTAAATGTATTCCAAGAGGGCCTCAGTTTCAAATATTGTTTGAGGATAAAATATTTTAGAAGCTGTGGACACAATTGGGTTTGTTGAAGTCCCCCATGAAGAGGCAACATATGTCACATCAACTTACTTAAAGGGCATATAAAATGTTGAATCAGGTGTGCTAGTCAGTCAGTTACCTGAATAATTTTTTAAATATCATTTTAGTCTTTGAAATAATTTCTTCTACAGTTGTAAGGACTCGTGCTTTAGTTACATATTCCTTTTCCTTGATTGCACCTTTCCATGTCTGTTAGTAACTCTAATTACCTTTTCCATTTGTTATTGTTGTTTATTATTAGTCTATTCATTTCTTATTTTCACTTGATTGCTGACTTAAGATTGCTTCCTTAGACTTATTTATTCTTATTCATTGCTACATGACTTGCAATTCTTTTCGTTCATGATAAGAGTTTCTTATTGAGGTAGTGTTGTGACAATGTTTTTAGTATGTTGTTGTAAGTTAAATGGATTTGCTTTGTTGTCATTTTCCTCTTGAATGTTGATTTCTTCTCTTTCAATGAGTGCTTATGCTAATTGGTTTGATTTGGATATTTGATTACTGAAGAGTATTATCAGTGGATTATTATCCTTATTTTTCTTCTATGCTTTATTTCTGTCCAGCATATTGATTAGAGATTTTATGTCCAAGGGCTTCGAATACTGGTTAAGTAAATATTTTAAGGTTAAGTGATTAGAAGAGAAGCAAAAATCTTTCTTCATTTTTGTTGTTTGGAGAATGAAGATAGAGAGTGGAATAGAAACTGATTCTTTCAGCAAGAATTTACAGAGTAGAGATGGAAGAGTTCTTCTTTCTCTTGCAAAAACTACTGATAAAGTCGTCACTTGCAAAGGTAAGATATCATCTTTCATTCTAAAATCTATATTTCTTGTCAATTTTCATGTCTCAAGATTCATGGGTTTTCTAATGAATTAGTCCTATTGTTGTTCTTTCTTTGGATTGTTCAGTTGTGGTAGTATGGAGGGATAAGGAGTTGTTGGTAATACAAGATGTTCAAGTTGAGACTTTTTTAATGGTCTCTAATATTCTTATTAGGATAATAATGATTTAACCAAGGTTTTGAATCTTGTCTTGGCAAAGCTTACATTTCCTTAACCTTTTTCTTCATTTTGTTGTTTCCTAGTCCATTATTTCCTTTTGTTATAGGTTTTTTTAAGCAATTTATCATAAACATATTATTTTGTTCTTTGTTACATTTATGAATTGGTGCTACTTTGCCTGTTACTAGGAATAACTTAATTATAAATCATTGATAAAAACTTTCTTTTCATGTGTGCCTTATTTTTATCAAATTCCTATTTTTATGTTGTTTATAGACTAAGGTTCAATAAATGTCAACATCAGGTCTAATGAACACTTTTAGCACCCACCTGAGCATAAGGAAGAGGAAATATTTGATCCTTTGGCAGTTCCATATGTTAAAAATTGAGTATTTCAATTGATTGTGTTTCATAGTTTTTAATAGATGTGATTTTTTAATGGGGTTTGATGTTTTTATTTAATGCAAATGTCTATTTTCTTGACATAAATTGCATAATCATTTGTATCTTTTTTCTAAGAAGTTAGCACAAGAAAAAATACTAGAATGTGGCCAAAGTGCTCAAAATTATATTTTATAAGTGTCTATTACTACAATAATTTAGAGAAGTGTAATTGACATGAAATATAATTTTAAAATGCTTGAACATAAGAATTTAAAATTGTTGAATTGTTATTGATAAAGATTTAGATTATTGTTTTTCATAAGTAAAATTTGTGTTCTTTGAGAAGAGTATATCATGTTACAATGACCATGATCATGTTAGATCTAATGTTGGGAAGATAAATTTGTCATTTTTTCATATTATTCTTTAAAGGGTACTAGCTCAATGGAAGAGCACCTACTTTATAAGTAGGAGGATGGTGGTTCAATTCCATCGTGCCCTAATATGTCTAAATTAATGATTAAATAAACTACCAAATATATTACCATATATACTACCATATATACTACCAAATATACTACCAAATAA
Organism: Cupressus sempervirens; assembly: GCA_028749045.1. Classification (NCBI taxonomy): domain Eukaryota; kingdom Viridiplantae; phylum Streptophyta; class Pinopsida; order Cupressales; family Cupressaceae; genus Cupressus; species Cupressus sempervirens. The sequence continues at coordinate 1,038,726,848 of CM053785.1, read as the reverse complement.
ACCACCAAATATATTACCATATATACTACCCAAAAAACTACCAAATATACTATCATATATACTACCCAAAAAACTACCAAATAAACTACCAAAATTACTAAATAAACTACCATATAAACTACCAAGTAACAATAATAAATGACTAAATCAATGACCAAATCAATGATTAAAATAGTTTAGTCATAAATTTGGTTGGGAGATAAATGTCTGGCAATAAACTACCATTGGTCACATGATCAAAATTAGTCACATATCTACAATTTTTAGTAGTTTATTTAGTAATATATTGTTGTTTTTGTACTAGTGTCCATTTTCCCTTGTTTATGGTTCTAAACCTATCTTACCCATCGAAATTGAGCTCCCTTCCCTTAGAATCTCTCTCAAGAATCTGATGTCCGAAGAAGAATACTAAGTTACCCACTTGCAAGAGCTGCAACTCCTCAATGAGAGACACCTCAATGCCCTAAACCACCTCTATGTGTATCAAAATTGCCTTCAACTCCAGTTTCACAAAAAAGTTAGATCTCAAGAATTTGAGGTGGGTGACTTAGTTTTGCAGCATAACATGAGGAATCTCTAGAACCATGAAAAGAAAGGAAAATTTGAAGCTAATTGGCTTGGTCTATTTATCATTACAACCAAATATGGTTCTGGGGCATATTAGGTTGCCACTTCAGAGGGAGATCCGCTCCCTAAGCCTGTAAATATCCAACATCTCAAGCGGTTTTATGCTTGAAGTTTGCAGTTCATGTACAACGTTGTTATAGTTCTACAAAAATACAAAAAAAATTCAAAAATCTGAAAACTCCAAAAACATTTGTAAAATGCTCCTAAAGAAATGACTAAAAAGAAGAAAACATTCCTAAAAAAAGGTTGTTGGTCCATTATCTATAAGACTAATCTCACTTCACCACATTCCCCCATTTCATCCCACCTTTGTGAAGAAGTCCTAGCTAACTTACACTTTTCATGCATCCAATAAAAGACCTCTAGTCTATGAGGCATCCATTCAATTCCATTTTTCAAAAGACCTCTAGCTTGCGAGGTATTTTCCCATCGAGTGTTTGTCCTAATCCCACTATACCACTAGTACAAAAATAGCAATATGTGATTAAAAGAACTACTATTAAATGTATGTAAGTGAATTTAGTCATGTAACTAATAGTAGTTAATATCTAGTCATTTATAATGCTACTAAATTTACTACTAAACAATTTTAGTCACTGATTTTGATATTTTTTTAGTCATATATTTGGTAGTCTATTTAATCACATATTAAGTCGTATATTTGATAGTTGATTTAGTCACTTATTTAGTGGTATATTAAGTAGCATATTTAATCATATATTGGTTACTCGCATATATGGTAGTGTATTTAGTAGCATATTTAATAGTCTATTTGGTCACACATTTAGTAGCATATTTAATAGCATATTTAGTAGTGTATTTGGTCATAATAGGGCATGATGGAATCAAACCACTATCCTCTTGCTTGTAAAACAAGTGCTCTTCCATTGAGCTAGCACCCTTCAAAGAATACATTATATATTATTATTTGTTTCTTTACATTCTCAATATAATACCCAAAAGGTTATGGCCTAATATTTATTGAAATAGGGGTAGTGGGGCAACATCCAATCACTATGCCTCTGATGTGACCTAGGCCCCTCTTAAACAAATGAATATGAAACTACATGTACAGATTTGATAGTTGTTTTTAAAATCTATAGAAATCCATACAGTTAATATTAATTTTAATAGAACCTCCCTTGTATCTATCACATGATAACAATCTTGAAATTAATATAAGGGAAACGTGTGTAGAGAACCACAATATTATTGATGGTCTAAAATTTCAAAAAGTTGTAACTTAAAAACCACAAGTTGGAAATGTTTCTAAGGATACAACTATGGAGGCATTTGTGGTAATCAGTATAAGATTTTCACTAGAAGCACCTATAATTAATGTTCATAGGTTCAATCTATATCATAGGAATCAATTTATTACACCCTTTTGGATAATCTGGACAAGTAATAGAAATATAAGAGGGTGAGATGTTGTAGATGTTCTTGAAGTAAATTGACTAGAACTTGCACATGATAAGCACCCTTCTAAAAGAACAAAATTATTTCTATGATTGGAGGAAAGACTAAGCCAAATGACTATTGATTATTGGAGAGGTCATTGTGAATTTATATTTTATCAACCAAAAAAAAAATCTTTCACTGAACATCAACAAAATTATTTGCATTCTATCCATGTTGAGAATCAAAGTTCAACAAAAATTATTCCAAGAAGATCAATATCATGAAATTCGGTTTTTCATGTTTTCCATGTTTCCAACCATCTCACCAATTGCTATAAAATTGTAGGATCTACTGTGGCAAGTTTTATTGATCACAATAGTAATTAATGCCAAGAAATAAATATACCTTCTTGTGGAGAGTATCATGTGTTTCAACAAGTAGTGACACACATATCAGAGTGAGAATCAAATACAACATCTTAGGCAACAACTAGCTCTATTCTTACTAAGGAAAGTTAGATCCCCAATTACTATCTTCTATTATAGTTGTAGGATATCATACACAACCTAATAGTTTCAAACATAAATCATGGACTAGTGAAGGAAAATTTCTATTTGGAAAACTAGAAGAGTAGATAGCTATAGCATGGGTTCAATTAAAGGCATCCAAGGATAGATAGGACAAGAAATTGCAAACAAATTCAATTTCTTAGTCTAGAAAATTTGTTGAGAAATTGATTGAAAGAATTTAGCAACATTAATGAGATGTGAATAGTACAAGCATAGAAATTCGTAGTTAAATCAGCTAGCCACAAATACATTAATCGATGATTTATTTTTTTAGGAATGTCTACTATTATTATTATCAAATCTATCCTAGTACTGTGAGAAACCTTTGGCAACAAATCTAGCCTTATGCTTATCCACAATTCCATCTGCTACAAATTTGGTTCAATAGATCCACTTACATTGAACCAAATTTCTTCCCTTGGGAAGGAGAACTAGGTCTCAAGTGTTTTTTTTTCATCAAAGAGTTATATTTTTCCTTCATGGCATTGTCCCATTCATGAATCCCTAATGCTTTTTTAAATGATCGTGGATCAAAATCAATGGCAATATAAGCATGTGGAAATGATTTATATTGTGGCCTTGTCCTTTGAGCCTTTTGAATCAAGTGTTTTTTGTGCCCAACAAGGTCTAGTGGAAGAAGAAGGAATATCCTCAACTATTTGTGGACCCTGCAAAGGTGGTGTCCTACAAGTCAAAGTTGAAGTAATATCATCTTCCAAGTCACTATCATCACTATCATCAATTTCCATGAAGGAGGAAGAAGGAGTTGAAGGAGCCAAACTTGGATAAATTTATTCAAAGTGAACACTCCTTTCAAAGAAGATTTCATGTGTCTCAGGATCCATAAGTTTGTATGCTTTAAGATGGTCAGGATATCCAACAAATATATAAGGTTTTCTTTGAAGTTCCAATGCCCTTTGTTTTTGTGGAGGTATCCTTACCCGTGCTGGACAACCAAAAATGGTAAAGTGCTTTACACTTAGTTTTCTACCACACCAAGCTTCAAAAGGTGTAATATCATCTAAGGCCTTATGGAGACTTTTGTTTTGGATATAACTAGCACAACACATGGCTTTTGCCCAAAAAACTTGATCTAGAGGCTTATGTTGAAGCATACAAGTGGTCATCTCCTTAAGGGTTCTATTCTTCCTTTCAACAACACCATTCTACTATGGTGTGTATGCAACTAAATGTTGAATATCAATACCCGCATGAGTGCAAAGCCTATAAGCCTAGAGTTCACATATTCCCTTCCATTATTTGTACATAGAATCTTGATGGCTTTCCCTGATTGCTTCTCAACTTGAGCTTTGAAGGTGATAAACTTATAAAACACTTCACTCTTATGAGCAAGAAAGAAGACCTAAGTGCAGTGTGAAAAGTCATCAATGAAGGTGAGAACATAGGGAGCCTTACCAAATGTTGGTACTAGAAATGGGCCAATTACATCACTATGAACCAATTCAAGAACAACAGTAGCTCTCCATGACTTCCCCTTGTCACATTTCTCTTCAGGATGCTTTCTTGCTTCACAACCTAGACATTCACCCTCTAAATACTTGACTTGAGGTAGACCAATGACCATATCCTTGTTGCTAAGTTGTTGAAGGTAGCAGTATTTGAGATATCCAAACCTCTCATGCAATAGTTTACTTTGTGAATTTGAGTGGGTCAATAAGGCAAGTAAAGTGGACTTAGGCACAAAGTGAGAAAAATAATAAAGTAGTGTCTCATGATTAGCCTTTCCAATTACCACCATAGAATCATCCTTAAGATTTTTCACCACAACTGAATCACGAAGGAACTTCACTTTGTTTCCACATCCATAGTGAGTTATTTGATAGATTGAAAGAAGGTTGGTGCTAAGGTTCAAAACATGAATAACATCCTTAAAGACTCCATTGTCCAACTTAACATTCCCTTTTCCTTAAAATTCCACTTGAGTGTCATTTCCCACATAGATGTAAGGTACATTTGATGGTTTCAAAGAGAAAAATGCTCCCTTGAAGATCCCATATGATGTGTAGCTCCTAAATCAAGAACCCATTCCACAACATTGTTTTTACTTGCTACCAAAGGTTGTCCCTTACCTTTTGAAGTTGTTGAAGATCCCTTATCCTTATAGGCATTTGGTACATCAATTTTGTGTTTCTTCATTATGTTTAGCAACTCTTCAATCTGCTTATCCTTAAACTCATATTTATCATGACCGTTCTTCTTATAATAGGCACAAGTTTTCTTCTCCCTTTTGTTGTAGTTGTTCTCCTTCTGATAATTTTTGGAAAAAGACTTGCATTGATGTGAAGAAGATTGTTATGTGGAGAAGATTGATGCAAGGAAGATTGTTGTTTAGATGAGGATTGTTGTGTGTCATCTTGTGGCTTAGCCTTCCACTACTTCTGCTTCTTTCTTGAATTTTTACCACTTGAATTCCCTGTATTAGCAACCAAGGCTTTGTTCTTGGAAGATTTGAGAATTCCCATAGTCACTAACTTTTCATGTTCTAAGACAATCATTCCTGACAATGATTTGAATGAAGGCTTAGTGAAGGCACTACCTATTGTTAATTTGTGAGTATTATAACTGGAATAAAAAGCTGCATATTCAGATGGAAGATGAGTCGTCACATGTTTGATCAACTTTCCATCCTTGATGGGTTCACCACAATCCTTAAGTTGTGCCCTATACATGTCTACTTGGGTAAGTTAATCTTTGATGGTGTTGAAGTTCGTAGGATCCAATTTGAGAAGATTGTCCTCAATGGTGTAGGCCATATCTTCATCTACTATCCCATACAATGCTTCAAGTTTACCCCAAACTTCTATTGGATTAGTAAGGTTCCTGATTTGATATTTGACATGATCTTAGATATTCTTTAACAAGGTTCCTAGGGCCATTTCTTGTTTGGATTCTCAGTCTTCTTTACAAGACTCATAAGCATCATCACTAGGTTTCTTTGTTGCACTGATTACATAACATAGTAAACCTTTTTGAACCAATGGTTCCTTTATGTTTTCTTTCTAAGTAGCATAATTACGTGGAGTTAAATTTGATAAAGAACCCATAATGCAAAAAGAAAGAGCACAATATCAAGGAGACACTAGTACACAATACACGCCCCCCCCCCCCCGCTTTTCACTCAATCAAAGAAAAACCCCCCAAATGAATGCTTTTGGCACTTTATATGTAGTGCATTTACAATGGGCCACTTGTCAAAATGGAAAAAAAGTGGACTTCTAATTTTGTTGTTTACAACCTCCTCTTGGAGTTCAAATCTAGAACTTTACAATGTAGCTCAGAAATACAACAATTTTGAAGCAATATAATGCAAAGAAGGACCTATTTTTGAAAGTGGTATTTTTGTCCACACAAGCCTATAATTTGATTACATATCTAGAAAGTAGATAAAAGAATATGCACTTTCAAAAAATATAGAACCTAAAAATGTGTCCAGATGAGCATGTACAGAGTGTTTGAAGTTGTAAAATGTAGGATTAGATAGGTACAATCACCAAAAAATGTAGTTTCTGACACATCCATGCACCAAAACCAAAAGATAATAGCACCATTCAAAAGTTTAGAAAATTTTAGCCAAAATCAAAACTATCACACCTAATTTGAAGTTCAGATGACTGAGATATGGCCTCCTAAAGTCGGATTGTCAAATCAAAACTACATGTGAAGAGGGTTCTATAGAGGAAAAATTTGTGTTAAATTTGATGTCCAAATAGCCATCGTGGTAGTACAATCAACCCACTTATTAGCTCCAACTTTGAATCCACTTGTGGTGTTGTTAACCTGGTTGTGTGGTAAATTGAATATGCCAGAATTATGGAATGTAATGTGTGTGCCAATGTGTGATGCTGATGAAATATTCGACCATGGTTTGGTAAACTGTTAGTTTAGATGTGAAAGGAGTATGCCTCTTTGTCATGGAATATTTTTCTATGGGGACCAGGATTTCACCACCCAGTTCCTACAAAAAAAAATTCTCTGTAGGCCTAATAGGCTGAATTTTTTTGAAAATACAAATCCAAAATTGTAGAATTCTGTACAGAAAATAAATTTAAATCTAAAAAAATAAATTCATCGATCTAATAAATGATCATACCAAATACTACAAATTAGGCCTTTGGGTGCTAGTTTGCAAAAAAAATTGCCTCAAATTTGAATATGGCCTAGGGTAGGCAAATTTATAGTCAAAATTCACCAAATTGACACTCCAGATGCAATGGCAAGGTCTACTTTGGCTCTAGACACTTCCAATGACTGTGATACTTTAGATCTAAATCAAGGTCATTAAAGAGGTGAAGCAAAAATGGTCTCTGATGGCTATGTGAAGAGAAATTGCCTCAGCACTGATACCATGTGAGAATTTTCCTTAGGGCAAAATAACCCAAGACTGAGAAGCTCAACAACTAGCACAAAATTAACCAATAGAGTATGATTAGAATTACAATATGAAATTCAATTGATGTACAAGTACACTAGTTGTGCCCATATATAAAGGCCTCTAAAATGCTTCTAGATTGTCTAAGAGTTACCAATATGATAAGCCTCACAACTAAGCACATGTCCACCAAGAGTGGATTATCCTCCATTAAGCATAGGAGTTAGTGTGATGATGAGAGGATAAGCCTACAAAGGTGTATCACATAAAATTATGTTGTAGACACCATGTGCTTAATTAAGAGTGTGAACAACTGTGTTGTCTACATGACAACTTAGTTAATTATACAAACTCCAGTCTTGTAGACCATGTGCTAAATTAGAGTTGCTTACTCCTATGTTGTCAACATGACAACTCATATGAGTACGCATACTCCTAGGTGTCTAACCTAATAAATAATAAAATAATGCATCTATCCTAATTAAACTTAAGTTAAAGTGTAATAATAATTAATTATTTACACTAACAGATTCCTACGGTGGATTTGCAAGATAGAGGCAATTTTTATTCAATCCTTGGAATTGTCAAGAACATAGCAATTATAGTTCAATTTTATTTAACACAGAAAAAAATCCAAAAACTATGAAATAAATTGTAAAAAAAAGAATAAAACAATGAAAATTAACTAATTACAAGAAAACAAATAAATTTTCTATCTGAAACACCTTAGTTTCTCGAGTTACAAAGATAGTGTATAGGAAACTTGCAAAAACTATCATCTTTTCAATATTTCAAAATGTTAAAAATGACTTCCAAACATTATACAATATACTAGGAGCCTTATATATGCTTCCTAATAAATTAAAAACTAAAAGGAACTCTTCATAACTACTTTTGCATGGAGATGTAAAAAGTTGCATTTTCTTGCACAAGAAACATTTGCAATGTTTGTAATTTGTGTGTAATTTTTAGAGACCTTTCCATAACCCACTTCCCTTTGATCTAAAATGGTGTCTAATGAAATTTAATCCTTCCTAAACCAATTTTGACTCAAACCCCTTTCTGACTCCACATAAGGGTATCTTTCTATCAAACATTTATAACAACCTTTAGGTCCTAATTGGCCTAATCACAAAAAAAAAACACCAAACATGACCCACCTATTCTATTGGGATTATCATCTGACCTTATTACATCCTTAGTCCCATTCAAGGGTTTTCCACACTAAAATTAAGGTTTTTAACATTAAACCCTAGGTGTTCTCCATTCTCCCTATGTGAAAAAACCTCAAATCATAGGAGGTGACACAAGTGTTCTATCAATGCATTATTTCTTAAAGTCAAACTCTTGGACCCATCTAGCCTTTGCATCTTGTATTCCCTTCCATTTAACTAAATGTTCCATGTATACCTAATGCCTAGTCTTTTTGGCAACACTAGAACCCGACATCTTTCACCTTGTGGTTTAATTTGAATTGAAAACTATTTTAACTCAGGGGAAATATCTTCAATAGTAGTTATAATTATGAAATATCTTATGGATTGGGACCCTTATAAAGTATTAAATCTGCTACATTGAAAATGAAATATAGTGCTATATCTTTAGGAAGATCAATCTTATATGCATTTGTCCCATACTTATCTAAAATAGTGCATGACCCAACTCTTCTAATCTGTAATTTACTATGAGGCTATTTAGGCAAAAGGGTGTTTTTTAGTGGTGAATATTTGAAATTTTGTGAATTTTAGAAAAAAAAATTGCTAGTAATTTAGCTAATAATTTAAGATTTAATGCAACCTAAATTGCCACATTTTTATTAAATTTAGTTCTAAAATATTTAAAATCTCTCAATAATTTATTTTATTAAAAATTTTAAACTCAAAAATTTGTTACAATATTCGATGCATGATTAGATTTGATTCACCCAAATATTATATATTATTGAAGAGATTAAAATTAATTCACCAATAATTATCATAATTATTAGTTACTTTGGGGATATATTACCAGTATTTAGTATTCCCTATTGATTTAAAATATACTATAATTATCGTCATAATTTCCATGAGATAAAACATGTTCAATTTTGATTTATAATATTCCATGATAATTTGCAAAGTTCTTATTATTATTGAGATTCGCTAATATTTTCTATTAAAAAATTATGATTCCAAAATATTCACCAATGTAAATAATACTTAAAATTAAAAAAATTGAGAGATTCACTGATAAAAATAATTTGGGTTTTCAAAATAATGAAAGATTTGCCAATAATTTATATCCTTTTTTGGAGGGGGGTTTCATAAAGTTTACCATGTTAGGCAACCTATCTTAGTTCAAATTTTCCATAACAAGGTCTCCAACTTGGTACTATGCATCCATTTTATTCATGTCAACTCTATCCTTGATCTTTTCATTACTTTCCATTAGTGTATGTTTCGCCTACTTATGTACCTCATCCATTTCTCAAGAAAAATCGTCAACACAACCACTTGTTTTGTCTACCCCTATTAAATATCTCAACTCCATCACTCCCTTAGGATGCATTCCATATACCACTTCAAAAGGGCTATTTCTTATGCTCCTATCCATTGTGTCACTATAGGAAAACTTTTCCTAATGAACCGTTGGATCCCATGTCTAACCATAAGCTTTAGTTAGACATCTCAGAAGGATTCCTAGGGTCCTATTGACTACTATAGTTTGACCATCTATTTGAGGATGGTATAAATACCCATAGACTTTTCCAAAAAAAATTAGACATAGCAAGCCCACTTGACATGAATTATGGTGATGGGAGTATTTTTAATGATTAGCAGCTAGTCAATGGAAGATGAATACATTGCAATCTAGTTCAACAACTAGTAGATTTGAGTACTAGTTAACATGTATGGTGACATAGTCAAATTCATGATAGGAAATAGGTTAAGAATGCAATGAATCAAGTATAAAGCATAAAGGGTCACCAATGATGTGACAAAAAAAAATAACATTTAGAAGTGATGTGATAGGTATATAGGTTGAAGTGATAAAAAAATGCAACCTGACAAAGACAACATATATAATCATAGATAGAATGGAAGGTCTACCAATCTAGACCCCTACTAATAGGTGTCACATGTTTTCTATGAATGCCTTGAGTTTGAATTTCAAATTCAAAATTGAGCAAGATTTTGTTTTGGGTTACAATGCCAAAATATTGCAAAATGTATAAAGGCACTCAAACTTCTTCATTGAAAATTTATTGGCTTTTAGTAAGGTTGTTTAAGCTATTTCATATATTTCAAGTGTAAGCTAGTGAAAAGGATAATGGATGTAGAGATCAAGGGAGACAAATAGAAGATAGTTTGTTGAGAACATCCAGGAAGAAGTGAACCATATAAGTTCATGAGGCAAGTAAGAAAGAGGAAGTAGATAAGTGCATCTTCAAGGATATATAATATAGATCTACAAGGAAAGATAGTGCTATTATTAGATCATTTACTTAAATTTATTTTTTACAATTTCATCTATTTGTAAGCTCTTGACATGAAAAGCTTTAGTAGAAAGCATTTGTAAATCCTCTAACATGGCATCTCTCAAAAAGAGACTTGTAAATCATCTAACTAGGTAGCTTTTACAAGATTTTTGGTAATCATAATAGGTTATAATATTCCTAATAGAATGTGTTCCAAGAAGGAACAATTATATCCTTTAACAAGGAAAACCTTTACATGCAATATAAGGGCTAGTGGGTATATTACTCTCATTTTGGGCTTTTTCCTTTCATCAAGGGTTTCCACATTAAAATTATTTTTGTTATTCATGTATATATTTTATTTAAGATTGTGTTCTTTTATCATTGTGTTATTAGTTAAGTGTTTTTTACCTATTTTATTTGTAGCAATATTTCTATAGACCAATTGGAGAATTCATATAGATTCACCTCCCCCCTATCAGTACCAGTTGGGACCAATAATTAGTATTAGAGAATAAAACCTGACATCAACAACCTTGGTAGCTTGAGGGAAGATACAATGGAAGTCTTCAAATTATAGAAATAGTTTGAAGAAACATTTGATACTATTGAGGGTTTGAAGGAAAAGATGACGAAGTCCTCGACCAAAAGGAAGAAGCTAATGAAGAAGCTAAGCGAACGCTAATAAATCATTAACAATTGGAATATCATAGTGGATCAAAGGAGTTTGGTGAAACCATAACTAATCTAACAGATGAAAATGAAAAGTTGACAAAAACCATTGTGTAGACGAGGAAACAAAGGGAAGAGATAGTAAGAGAAGTTAAAAAATACCAAGAGGAATGAGACAATTCCATCTTATCCAAAGATGAAGCTAAGGAAGAAACAAGAAGAAAAGATTCATAGATAGTACAAATGAGAGAGGAGAACAATCACTCTCAATGGAATAGTTCATGTAGATTATTGAGAAAGTACTCAAGTTAGATGAATAGGTAAGGAGTGTTAATGAAATAAATGAAAAGTTAAGAAAGTTCAACAAGAAAAGGTTGATGAAAAAAATTGAGCTCAAAGAAGAAACAAAAGAACCACCAATCTTGGCTATATAGGTAATAGCAAGACTAAAAAGGTGAGACTTCATAAGGAGAGAACCTAGACTTTAAGAATTCAAGAAGAACATCTCCAAAAGGAAAGAAACCTTCTAAACCTACTTGTGATTAGTTGTGTAAAGGGGGACATGCATCTAGTGTATGTTGGTTTAATTAGATATCACCTATCAAGAAATGTACCTTTGATGGGTATTGTAATAATTGCCATTTGTCTGATCACACTACACTAATGTGCATATCTCATCTTAGTGAGAATCAGATAGATGAGAATTGCTACTATCGCAACAAGTGTGGGGATAGAGATAAGGACTATAGATTGAGAACAAGATGTAACTAGCCATCTCAAAAATAAAATATTTACACTAGAAGGGATAGGTTCACCACATCAGTTCGCACAACCTTTGTGCATGATGATCACCCTACAACTCAATTTAATTTGATGATGAGTTAGGTGAACAACACTAGACTATGGAAAGGTATTAGAATGATTATCATCCTACAATTATGTAAATATGAGTACTAAGAAAACACTTTTTGAGATAGTAAATGGAATGCATCCTAAAGAAAGTAGTGAGTTGAGGGATTTGAGTATGAAAATGAAGAGGAGTACTAAAATAGAATAATTTATGGATTTCATGACAATTTTACATGAAGAAGTGAAGGAGAATCTAGAGATTAGTAATCAAGAGTATAAACAAAGGGTAGATACATGAAGAAGGTATAAATATTTTGAGGTTGGAGATGAATTTATGGTTTAATTGAAGAAGAACAAATTTCTAGTTGGTACCTATTGTAAACTAAAGATGAAGAATTTTGTGTTGGCATTATGATACATTTTTGTCATTAGTTACAACACTTATTGGATTTTGAATGCTTACCGAGCTCACACCGGAAACCAAGCTTTACCTAGTTCTCAGTGTTTACCGAGTAATCAAGGTGAACAAAGAATTCAGTGTTTACCGAGTAATCAAGGTGAACAAAGAAGTCAGTGTTTACCGAGTAATCATGGTGAACAAAGAAGTCAGTGTTTACCGAGTGATCAAGATGAACAAAGCAATCAGTGTTTACCGAGTGATCAAGGTGAACAAAGAAATCAGTGTTTATCGAGTGTTCAAGATAAAGAAAGGAATCAGTTTTGACCAAGTAAAGATGTACTAAGATGTAACCGAGAACTTCATGATAACCGAGCTCCTGAGGTTATCAAGGAAATTAATTTTTACCGAGCTCAGATCGATATCAAGGAAACTAACTATCACCGAGTCACAAAGTTCTATCAAGTATTTCCTTTGATCACCGAGCAACAGTTCAGATAGAAGTATTCACCGAGTGACATCTCTTCTACCGAGTCTCCAGTGGTTATCGAGTTCAGAACTATTCGAAGTGTTTAGTATGAACCGTGCCTTCACTTCTACCGAGTGCATGACGATGCCGAGTAACGCAGTGGATGCCGAGTATCAGAAGGACACCGAGTCAGTTCAGTGAACCCGAGTTTTTACCTTGGGCCGACTTTGTATAGAGATTTGCACTTGTTGTTTTAGCCGACCTTGCATGTATTGTTTAGCCGACCTTGCATGTATTATTTATATGGATAGTATATATATGCAATGTATTGTATCATTCAATCAATAGTTATGGCAATGGTAATGAGTGGAAATGTGAAAGTGTGAATGTGTGAAAGTGCGAAAGAAATACATGTGTGCGAAAGTATGTGGGCTGAATTGTGAAGATATTCAGCAGGTCTAGTTTTGAAGCAGAAAGGTTTTATCTATCACATCAAGGTGAATCAGAGCATAGCGGATCTTATCAGCAATCAGTTGTAATCAGATCCACTGTTTCATTCTAACAGGTGAATCAGTTTTTGCAAATCCTTTAACAAGGTAGACTTAACAGTCTTTTGTAAATCTCCTAACAGAGTGCATACTTTATTGTATGTTTGGAAATCCTCTAACAAGGTGGATCTAGCAATCCTTTGTGCTCCTAACAGGGCAGATCACCAGAAGTGGTCATTGTAAGCCTTAACCGGCCAACTTCATACTGCAGTAACGAAGCTTGTGGGTTTCATCCCCACCCCAGTTTTACTTTCTATTTGGAAGGTTTCTGGGTCACCAAATCTGTGTGTTCAAGTGTTGCAAATGATTTTGTTTCATGCTTGCAATAGGTTACTTGGATGAATGATGAATATATCAGTATACAGTTTTATTGTTTGAAATTTTAGAAGTTACTGATTCACCCCTCCCCTCTCAGTAACTTGTCATATCTTGAATATTTCCAACAATTGGTATCAGAGCTATAAGGTTCTCAAGATAAAAGCTTCACAGCTTGAGCAAAGATCAAGGACAATGGAGATATTCAAACTTGACAAAACTATTGAGAATGAAAAGCTAGATCTGAAAATAGCCATGGCTCAACTCAATGAAGCAAAAGAGCATCTTTTACAATCCTTGAAAAGAAGGAAAGAACTTGCAAAGAAAATGAATGACCATCAGTATGTTGAAAAAAAGATTGAAGATCTCTCATCATCAAATAGTTCAGATGAAGCTGACAAAGCAATCAAAGAACTCTTAGAAAAGAATGGATCTCTGCAGGAAGAAGTAAGAAAGCTCAAAAGGGAACAAGGAATCCAGTCCATCAGGCTATGCGAAATCTTGGAGCAAAGGAACAAGGCAGCTAAAGACTTAGAGGTAAGGAATAATCAATCCTCTCAGCTTGAAAATCTTGTAACTCAGTTATCTAATGCAAATGAAGAAATTATGAATCTAAGATCTGAGAATGAGATTTTGAGAAATGACTTAATTATTGAAAGACAAATCAATGCAAGCTTACAAAGTGATCTAATCTCTGAAAAACAAGTCAATGAGAGAATGGTAAAATCTCAAAAAGACATGGATCAATTGAATCTGCAAAATGAAGAAAACTTTCATAAACAAAATGGTAAAGCAGGCCTTGGATACAAGGAAGAAGGTGAATCCTCCAAACAGGGTACTCAAAAGAATCAAAAACTTACTTGCAGCCACTGTGGTAAGTTAGGTCATACATCTAACAGATGTTGGAGCAATGGAAAAGGCAAATTTAATGGAAAATGCTACAATTGCAATCAGCATGGACACAAAGCCAATGAATGCAAAAGGAAACCGAAATTTGAAGGTAAATGTCACAAATGCCAAAAGCAAGGTTATAAGGCATCACAATGCAAATTCAAATCTTTTAATCCAACTGAACAACTTGTCAAAGCAATATTTGGTTGGGACTACAACACTTGGTGTAGATGTCATTATTGTGGAGAATATGGTCATACTGGCATAAACTGTGCAAGGCATCACCTAAGAAAAAGGGATACCACTGTAAGATGTTATACATGTACAGAACTTGGTCATATATCTAAAAACTGCATGAACATAAAGAAAGTCAAGGATGAGAAGAAAATCAAAGTAGACAATATTCGGAAACAAATGAAGCAGCAATGGATTCCAAAGTCTACCGAGCCAGATAATTCAAATAATGGAATGATCACTCAAGAGGTGAGTGACTCTTCCATTTCCAATTAAGACTCATCAGGATAAGACCAGGACTGTATCCACAAGCAATATCCTAAGCAGTCCTAGAATGAAAATATGATCAAATCAGTATTTCAGATACATCAGGATCATAGTCGGTACATGACCTTACCAAGCTCAGTCGGGTGCAATAAGGCTTCTTTCACCAAGTTGCACTTACTGAGCATGGTTGGTTCTTCTCTTACCAAGTTAAGGGCGGATTAACCTATTTTCTTTTGGGCACTGAGTTGCGAAGTTTAAGCCGAGCTAGTGGATGACAGCCTATCAATCGCAGCTACCTCCGTGCTAAACATTAATGATGAATTTTTCATCAAAAGGGTAGATTTCAACCTCATTTTTTCACCGCGAATTCGAGATTTACAAAAGAGGGCTTTCAAGTGAATTCAAAGTGAGTTAAAGAAATTTTCCAGCGAAGTATTCGTACGAAATCTTCTTACTCACCGAGCAGCAATGGCTTCCGCAAGCACTAGCAGTAGCAAGGCGAAGAAAGGATCTGGAATGCTTGTGAAGGGAACGGAATGGAAGGCACCGACGTTCAAGCTTGTTCCTGCCATCGCTGAATCACTCGACCCGCATGGAGCTCAATCACAGATTCCTCCAAAGGTACTTCTAATCAATGATATTCGTACTCATTTCAAGTGTACTGTGCAAGAAATAGGGACACTAGATATGGATAGCACCCTAGCCGAGTTATGCATGGATGGAACCCTAAAACCTGAGTTCAAACATTTGGAAACCAAAGGCTTAACCCATATCCCGCATCTGCCAAGAAGTTTCCAAGTGAAATGGGTGAGGTATATCTTGAGCCGAGTACATAATGGTCAGTTGTGGTTGGAACAACCAGTTTTGATAACCAAGATGATGATTCACAAAATCACAGGTCTTCCAATGCTCAGCAAAGCCAAAACCACCAAAACCCTAGGACGGGATGAGTTACAGAAGAAAACCCAAGCCGAATGGGATGGCAGAGGTTTAAAACTCAACAATGTTTTAGATATAGAACTGAAATTTGGTATTTATGTTATTGCATACAAACTGTATAGTTCCAGTAGGCTGAATAGTGTACCTTGCGAGGCTGTAGATTTGGCATATAAAATTGTAAAGAAAAATATGGAGTTTGACCTAGCTGATGTATTATTAAAACAATTCAATAAAAACATGGAAAGCATAAGGACTGCAAAGACAAACCCTTGTAAATTTGGTTCTTTGCTAGTTTGTTTATTCTTCTATGTACAGAAATTCTTTCCATCCAAAGGTACAGTTGTATGGAGGAAAGATACTCCAATTTTGTATCAAATAAACGAATTCATAGTAGATATGGGTATGAATTTTGACAAAGTAATGGACAATTATTTTGAAGATTTCAAGGAAAGGATGAACAACATATTCAGAATACCTCCAAAACTTGTTGAAGAGTATAAGGATGATGTCTGTTTCATGCTTGACTGTGACAAGGTATACATACAGGCAGTTAGACCCCGAGTTGCATGGGTGAAACCTCTTCCATATGAGGTAAATATTGATGAAACCAGGGATATCATTGAAGCACTGTTAAATGAGCCAGTAGACCCAAGGCAACAAATTTTTGGTACTTATGATGAAGCAAAGGCCAGAATTGAACTAGAAATCAAAATTCCACAGGCCATCAGCAAAGGTAAAAGGAAAATGGCCAAACTAAAAACTGAAATGAGTTCTCTTATGGTCACCGAGGGAAAAGGTGAAGATAAAGAAAGTGAAGAAGAAAAAGAAGGAGAAAAAGAATCAGAAAAAGAGCAACCGGCAAAGAAGAAAGGCAAGGTAATCATTACCAAGCCCAAGAAGCAGCCTACTGCAATATTCACTCGAAGAACGAGAAAAGGTATTCAGGAACCTGTATTGGTCAAACCTGCACCTACATTCGAGCAAAGGCTCAAAACATTGGAAGAAGGAGCTGGCATTGCAAATTTCAAGGCTTTGAGATTTGAGACAAGGACTGATGCAGAGAAAATGCAAATTGAGGAACTGGTACTTAACAAAATGGGAAAATGGAAATACTTCCCGGATCAGATTGCTCCTCATATCTCTAAAGAACTACTGGAGAGAGTACAGCCAAGATGGGAGTTAGCCACCAAGACGGTAAAAGATATATATGAGCAATCCCTGAAGAATCTTCGGCCTAGTCTCACTGGAGCAGAGGTAAAATCTAAATTGAAAACCTATGAAGGTAAAATGATGATCAGATTCCACACTTGTTTAGTTTTGATCAAAGATATAGAGCATGTTGTAAATGATGCTACAAACATGTGGAAAAACATCTATCATCTACATAAGCTCAGTGTAGACCCAGTAGAAATAAAGGATGATGACAGCAGTAGCAATAGTGATGAATCAGATAGCACTCCATCCATCACAGTTACACCAGGAGAGTTGCATGCAATGATGGAAGAAAAGGAGGAAGAAGACAAAGAGGAAGAAGCTGAAGAGGAAGATAAGGAGGATGATACGGTAAAAATTGCAGCAGCAGTTATTGCATCCCTTCCTCACTCCCCAGACAAACCTATGACATCATCAAGGTTGGAGTCAGCTTCAGCAGGTTCATCTACACCAGTTTTACCATCTACACCTGCCATATCTCAGCTCCAGGTATCATCAGTGGAAGTGACTACCACTTCATCTACCGAGCTGCATCCCTCTTCGTCTACCGAGCTGCACCCCTTTTCATCTACCAAGTTAGCCTCCTCAACTCCATCATCATCAGTTGGCATTGCTGTAAGTTCTCAAATTTTGACAACTCAAATTTGTTCTACAATTTTGTTGCCATCTACTTCAGGCACAGTGAGCTTAGATACTATATTACTGAGTGTATCACCATTTTTGGCCAGCACTCAAATTTTTGACCCTGTACATACTTCTTTTGGCACTCAAACCTCAAACATCCCAGTTTTTACTGCTAGTCCTTCTATCTCTACTATTGTGTCTATTCCAAAGGTCAAACCAGTCATCCCAGAAGTCAAACAAAAGAAACCATTAAGACTTATGATCACTGGAAAGGAAATTCCTGAAGATATTGACTTGGACATAGAGATAGTAATTCCAAAGATTGACTTTGATAATGCTACCATTGAAGAAATGAGGTATGCTAGTCAACTTATTGAGAAAAAGGCTACTCAGATGCAGTTAAGATCAGAAAGCGATAAGGAATATAGGATAATTGAGGAAGCCCGAAACATAATTACTGAGGCTATAGGTGTTGATGTTGATACTTCTCAACACATTTTGATTCAACTAGAAGAGGCAGTTAATAAATTCAATGAAGATGCCTCCGGACAAGAAAAGCTAATTGAGCGTGCAGAAAAGAAATTTGATAATAAGGTATTAGGGCACATTGCCCAGAACATTGTAATAAATCAGGTTGCATTAACCTCAGTTTTGGCAGATATGGAAAATTCTTTTAATAATGTAACATCTCTTTTTGCTAAACTTTGTGATGTTACCGAATACACTAAAGGAATAAGAGAAAAACTAAATAAAATTGATGAAGATCTGAAGGTAAGCACACAGAACTTGAAGCTTGACCCCAGTTCAAGCTCATCTCATCACCTCATAATCAAATTTTTGTCAGAGACGCAGGCAGAGCTGTTGAAGGAAGAGGCAAGGATCCGATCTACATTGATAGATATCCAAAACATGATCCTTCCCATCATGGATTCAATGCAGAAGCATATTGCACATTCAAAGACATTAATCCATGATAATAACTTCTCCATTGCAGATCATGTGATTGAACTTTCGGCTGAAATTCAAATAGCTCTTTCTACCTGCAAAATTTTGCAAGAGAATTGGGATAAGACTCTCCAGCTTATTCTCCAGGTACATTCAGAGTTCATCTCTCATTTTGGTGTTTCCATATAAGTATATATATTCTTTATTCTTTGGCATTATTGTCAAAAAGGGGGAGATTATTGTTGGATATGTATACTATGGGTGAATAAGTGTTTTCAAAATTTTTACAAAGGAAGAGATATACAGCTCATGTAAATAATGTATGTACATTCTATGGGGGAGTTGTATATAACAAAGCTATTCTATGGGGGAGTTGTATATAACGAAGCTATGTATATTCAGAATCAGTCATCAGCATGTCAGATAAATTTTGTCTCATAAGTGTTTTTGTTACTAATGCCAAAGGGGGAGATTGTTGGCATTATGATACATTTTTGTCATTAGTTACAACACTTATTGGATTCTGAATGCTTACCGAGCTCACACCGGAAACCAAGCTTTACCTAGTTCTCAGTGTTTACCGAGTAATCAAGGTGAACAAAGAAGTCAGTGTTTATCGAGTAATCAAGGTGAACAAAGAAGTCAGTGTTTACCGAGTAATCAAGGTGAACAAAGAAGTCAGTGTTTACCGAGTGATCAAGATGAACAAAGCAATCAGTGTTTACCGAGTGATCAAGGTGAACAAAGCAATCAGTGTTTACCGAGTGTTCAAGATAAAGAAAGGAATCAGTTTTGACTGAGTAAAGATGTACTAAGATGTAACCGAGAACTTCATGATAACCGAGCTCCTGAGGTTATCAAGGAAATTAATTTTTACCGAGCTCAGACGGATATCAAGGAAACTAACTATCACCGAGTCACAAAGTTCTATCAAGTATTTCCTTTGATCACCGAGCAACAGTTCAAAAAGAAGTATTCACCGAGTGACATCTCTTCTACCGAGTCTCCAGTGGTTACCGAGTTCAGAACTATTCGAAGTGTTTAGTATGAGCTGTGCCTTCACTTCTACCGAGTGCATGACGATGTCGAGTAACGCAGTGGACGCCGAGTATCAGAAGGACACCGAGTCAGTTCAGTGAACTCGAGTTTTTACCTTGGGCTGACTTTGTATAGAGATTTGCACTTGTTGTTTTAGCCGACCTTGCATGTATTATTTAGCCGACCTTGCATGTATTATTTATATGGATAGTATATATATGCAATGTATTGTATCATTCAATCAACAGTTATGGCAATGGTAATGAGTGGAAATGTGAAAGTGTGAATGTGTGAAAGTGCGAAAGAAATACATGCGTGCGAAAGTATGTGGGCTGAATTGTGAAGATATTCAGCAGGTCTAGTTTTGAAGCAGAAAGGTTTTATCTATCACATCAAGGTGAATCAGAGCATAGCGGATCTTATCAGCAATCAGTTGTAATCAGATCCACTATTTCATTCTAACAGGTGAATCAGTTTTTGCAAATCCTTTAACAAGGTAGACTTAACAGTCTTTTGTAAATCTCCTAACAGAGTGCATACTTTATTGTATGTTTGGAAATCCTCTAACAAGGTGGATCTAGCAATCCTTTGTGCTCCTAACAGGGCAGATCACCAGAAGTGGTCATTGTAAGCCTTAACCGGCCAACTTCATACTGCAGTAACGAAGCTTGTAGGTTTCATCCCCACCCCAGTTTTACTTTCTATTTGGAAGGTTTCTGGGTCACCAAATCTGTGTGTTCAAGTGTTTCAAATGATTTTGTTTCATGCTTACAATAGGTTACTTGGATGAATGATGAATATATCAGTATACAGTTTTATTGTTTGAAATTTTAGAAGTTACTGATTCACCCCTCCCCTCTCAGTAACTTGTCATATCTTGAATATTTCCAACAGTTTGGTCTTTGTAAGATCTTGAAGAAAATTGATAGTGGAAACACTTTTGAATTTGAAGTACCAAAGGACATAGACCTTTTGCGAATATTAAATATTGTAGACATCTTTGAGTATTTTGAATTGGATGAGGAATTAAAATATAACCTAGATTACCCCAAGAGACAGATTGGTAGTATTTAAAAGGTTTTGGATACCAAAGCAAATAAGAGCACCAAAGAAAAGGACTACATGGAGTGCCTTATTTAATGGAAGGATAAACCACTTGAATATAGTTCATGGATAACACAATCTAAGCTAGATCTTTATGATTTAGGTCAGAGCATCAAGATTTCCTAGTATGAACATCAACTCCTTATTTACCCCAAATTTGTGATGCAAGAACATCTTGGGTCAATGAGGAATCTTGTCATCAACCAAAAGTATTGCTTTATTTTTTGTATTACTTTTCTTTTTGTACAATGGCCATTACTTCTCGTAATTCCAAGTTGTGTGTAGTTGGCTTCTTAATGTGAACCCAGTTTTGATCCTTACCCTAGTGTGCAGAATCTCATGTTCTTTGTTTGTGGTGTTTTGTGCCATTTGTTTCTAGTTTTATTTTCACTACTTGGTTGATCCAACATGGTGTGGAGTTTCTTTTAGTGGGGTTTTCTATGATGACATGGAATCTTACGCAATTGGGGAACATCTCTTAGATCATGTGTGGACCTATCCTTATGAGTGCATATTCTCTTTTGGTAGATTATTGGTTCTTTTTTTTCTTCTCCTAGATAAGACTTATTGTGTAAAGTTAATTTCTTGACATATTGACTTGTGGTCTTGCTATCTTTATAAGGACTTGGACTAGGTTTAGGAAAGTAAGATGGAAGATTAAAGAAAGAAAAAAGTATCAAGATAGCGATCTTTGAGTTCTTGTATTGTAATTAATTGTATTGGTCACAACTAGGAAAACCTTACAATATGGCATATATATATATATATATATATATATATATATATATATATATATATATATATAGTATCATGCAAGTTATCTAATCAATCAATGTTGATTCTTTTTCTAGACCCATGTTTTCTTCCATGTGTACTCTTGGTGAGGTGTTAGGAGAGTGAAATTGGTTCCTCCATCCTACCTACCTTGCATCAAGACACCTCATGTGTCCGACTTCAAAATAACATCTTCATAAAATGTGGTGTTCTTCCCATTAGGACTCAAAAATATTTCTCTTACCTCATTCCAAGAATGAGGTTTCTCATCCTACTCACTTATATTATGTACACGTACCAAGTAGTTCAAAATATCATGTGAAAGTTTTTTAGTATGAAGGTGCTTTAATTCAACTATATGATCCACACTCTACTCATCCTTATTGTCATTACTCTTCTCTTCCTAATAATGTTTGTCCTATGAGATTTCTTGAAGAAGACTTGAAGGAGTGTGATAGCTACAATATTCAAGACCTCTACCTCAAACTCTATTGCAACCTCTAACTCAACCTTTAGCAATGGGTCAGATCTTGGTAAGCATCTTATCTATGACAACCAGTTTCGATAAGGAAATAATCCAAATAGGTTAGGGAGATACAAAACATAATAGTTTAGTTTGAATGAATTTTCCTATGAAATATAAAAGAAAATTGTCAAAGTTTTTTGTTTTAGGTTTACCTACTAGAAACCTAATGGGTGTACAATTCCCAGAGTTCCCAATGTTGAAACCAAGAGTCTAGTGCCATATGTAATGCCACACCTAGGAACACATAAGAATACTTAAGATCAATTTTTTTTAGGATATTGCATTAATTCTTTTATAGAAAAGATATGTAAAATATAAAAGATTTCATTAATAACAAAGCATGTAAAATTAATTTGATCTTATGTTTAACATTAACTTCATTAATGTATCTTATCATTAAATTATAATTCTTTAGCTAATCTATATTCCCTAGGATTCCCATGATGTTGCCACTTAAAGGATGATATATAATCCAACAAATTAACTAAGGACATATTCATATGATAAAAGTTGCATTTATTTAATCTAATCTTGAGGGAGATTGTATAAACAAATTCATAGGTCAAAGTTGGGTATCCAGTCTTTGATAATAAAAAATCCATACCACCCATTAAAAAAGAGCCACTATTTAGGATCCATTGTTTCTCTGTAGCATTCTCACAACTTACTAGAAAGAAAACCATTAGCAAGAGTTTTTAACTTAAAAAAATTACTTCATTGTTCATCACATCCTTTTTTGGCTCTAGTGTATGTTGCCTAATTTTTGACCCATTTCATTTAAAAGAAAAAGATTTTTCTCTAAGTATATTATTCAACTCCTTCCATTCAACATCATTTATTTGTAGATAAATAACCCTAAGTTTTTGAATTTCAATACTTATCATTTTGGATCCCATCATATATTTCCTCTCCTTTAACCTCCAAACTTGCTTTTCTAGGATTTTGAATCTAACATCTAATCTTGATAAGAGCTTGATACATCCCCATCTTGGGTGAGGACATTCGGACCAACTATTGCCTTTCAACGTGTCAAAATAAAGTTTCCTTTGTTCTCTATTTTTTAAATCCTCCTAAGCCTAACCTAAAGGATGCTCATGCACAAAAATGGTTTATTGAACTCATTTTGGCCTAATCGATAATGCAAATGAGCATTCCTAAGCCAACTCAATTAAAATATCGATTGCCCACTTTGGTTTGCTAGGCCTACTTGATTCAGAAGACCTCCTTGCCTCACTAGACCTCCTTGATGTGTCATTCTGGTCATAGACTACATTATATATTAATAAACATTGTTTATAATATATTTGATTATATTTTTTATATGCAAGTTTTAATAACATTTCACTCAAAAATATATGAAAGAATTTAGAAATTTACATATTGTAATAGAGCTACCAACTTTCATTCTTATATATTCCTATAATGTGGAAAAAAACTTAAATCACTCACCCAAAAACAAATTATATAATTTTAAGTATATTTTTGTCCTATAATATTATAATTCAAATTGATTTCATTGTTTAACATTATTTTGACTAAATTCATATTTGGAAATCAGAAAATTTACTTTAAATAATCATCACTAATAAATACAATCTTTACATCCTTTCATTTTGTATCCTCTAATATACTAGTGTTCAAAGCATACTATTACACCTCACTGTGGTACAACCCTGATCAATAAATAAAATAAAATAGACAATTTGTCGAAATCTGTACAGCTAACAACGGAAATTACATTAGGGAAAAACAAACGATTTTTAAGAAAAACCTTTTGTCAAAACTTGTTTGTTGTTGAGTGAATGCACGCCTGACGACTCTAACGATAGGAGTACGAGGAAGAAGTCTTACATGTACAATTGTAATTGGTCAACGCTCGTGTCAATGACGACCATACACGCCCGTGTCAATGACGACCTATCCATAGAAAACGCGTTGGATATTTACTTTGATAAGCTTGGTCAATGAAGAGATTGCACAAATAAAATGTGTTCCAATGATTGGCTTATCATTTATGGGGCCGCCCTTAAACATTTAAGTTTTGGTAAAAAAAAAGTCAACTTTGACTATTTAACACTTTTAGTTTAGGGATTAAAAGCCTAGTGTGTGATGTTTAAGTCGTTTCCATTTATGGCCATGTAGACCTTTGTCCATGTATAAGGAAATTTTGTATTATCACCTCATTGATTGAGGTGATTGAGGTGGAGTGGGCACTAGATCAGATTTGTGGTGCCTCACATAGTGTGATAAATTTGCCTCAATAATAAAACTAGTGTTTTCATTTGAAATAAATTTGCCTCAATAATAAATCTAGTGATTTCATTTCGAATAAATTTGTCTCAATAATGTGCCTAAAACTATTGCTTTCATTTGGAATAAATTTGTTTAACTAATGTGCTTGCATTGAGAAGAGGTGCAAGGGTACACTTGATAGTTGTAAGTAGTTGTGCTCAATAATGTCCCTACATTGAGAAGAGGTGTAAGGGTACATTCAATAGTTGTATGTAGTTGTGCTCAATCATTTTAGAAATATGGGAGCCCTATTGTATTGTTCTTATAGAAGGCGGCCTTTAAAAAATTGCACAGACATTTTGTGGGAACGAGTTTATTGCCAAAGTGGCTATGGGAGGAGGTTGCAGAATCAAGTGTTGTGTCAAGATACTATAACGAAGAGTGTTCTGCAAAGGATTGCTTACTCATTTCCACGTCAACTTCTATGCTATCAATTTTCAAAATTTTAAGAATATTTTAACTGTATATTATAACGGTTTAAATAACAAACACTTCACATTAGATATACTTTATAATTGTACACTATTTTCGCACACTAGAGAACTACTATCTATACAACACCCAAAATGTCTAGTTTATTATGATTATTAATTAATTGTAAAATGTTATAATCATTATATTTATATTATTCAATAATTATTTAAATTTATTTTTTAATTAATTTTCTACATAAATTAATTGTTGAACTATATATGTATAAGAACATGAAAAGTTCAATTCCGTTAATTGCAATTCTCCTATTGAAATCATTAAGTTTATATTTCTAAACCTTTTTTTTTTCTATAAAAGTAGTCACTCTTAGAGGATCTTTGTTGACATTAGCAGAGATTCATTTTCATCCTGACATCTTTGCCCTTCATCAAAAATGATTATATCATTAATTTTACCAATTGGCTCTATCTTTTACAATGTTTTATCATCTTATTGATTTATCGTGTTTAGGGGCAAGTGCTTGCCAATGCCTTCTATGTTGCCCAGTCAACATGCACTTTGCTATTTATTTCTAGTGACATTTCATTATTATAACATCTCTCATTTTTTTGAAATAATCATTGAATTAAGAAAATATTTTTGCTCAAATACAAGATGTTTTCACAAACACAAATAGATTGATAAGTAGGAGATATTTTCCACATTAAGTCAAAGTGTGATATTGTTGTCAGGATACAACCATGTAGTTATTTGAGTCAAACTCATTGACCCATGGAAAGTGGTTCACAGAACCCATCTCTCATGAGAATGAATGGAAGATTTAATGTGCATTGGATCTAGGTGATTTTCATAGAGATGAATCATTGGGACTTCCCAAGAGGTTGCCCATCCTAGTACTACTCCAAGTTGGACACCCTTAACTACAAATTTTCCTCCATGGTTAAACCCATTCTACTTGTAACCTCGTTTGCAAAACCTTCACCAAGTGTTGCGCCTTATGAACCATTCATTAGAAAGCCCCTGAAGCTCATCAATTGATAAGTAAGAGATATTTTTCGTAGCAAGTCAAATTGTGATATTGCTATTAGGATTAACTGTGTAGTTTTTGTAGGAGTTGGTGTACAAAATAGATGTAAAACCCAACTTTACAGGAGCCAAAATGATCACCTGCAAGAAAATAACCTATTACATGGAAGAATGATGCAAAGAAGAGAAGAGTGGCTCTCAAGATCAAAACTATATTCAAGAGAGGAATAAATGTAAAATAAGTGTCCAAGTGTTCACATATTCAAGTGTTAAAAAATACAAGGAGTGATATCCTTATAAAAAAAATCTACATAAGATGACTTTTTAAGTAAGTTACCACTTTAGAAAACCCTGAAGTTGACCTAAGCCTAAAGGGATAAATGACATTTAATAAAAGAAAACTTTTATTAAATGTCACCCACATGATTCACTTTGAATTCCATCCACATGAAGTAACAAAAGTCAAGATTCAATAGTGACTGAATAGGGATCTGTAATACTAAAATCTTAAGTGTAGATAAAGGTAATTAACCTTTAGTCTATCACCCCTCCTTAAGATGAGTGTCAATGCATGAAAGCTACAAAGTAGACTTGGATCTTGACAAAAAAGACTTGATTAGGTACCCAATCACAACCAAATCTCTCTAAAACATATAAATAGAGAAAACCTCATGGGAAAAACTCTACTCCAAGAAGAGATAGCTGAAAACCTAGTGAAGCATTGTAGAAGCCTCCAACTAGAGGATTGCTCTAGAAAGTAGGAACAAAGAGTGATCATGAAGAAACATCATTGAAGCATGAAGAAGTCACAAACTCTATAAAAAAGAAACTGTTGATGTGAAGATCTTCCATGGCAATAAAACCTAACCAGGTACAGAAGATTGTGATCTGTATGAGTGCTTTCTGATGACACTACTCAAATTGGGATGCACACAAAGGCAAAAAACTAAACTCAAAGACAAAAATGGCATAAAACACCAAAGCATGAAGAGCTGATCAATAGGACATGGAAGGATGCATCCAAAATAGGAACGAAAAGAAGAGTGTTCTTATGGTAAGTGTTCCATCTCAGTAGAGTGCATAGGTACCCAACCACTACAATCACTTAGTAAATAGGAACAAGTACTAAATACATGGTTCACTCCATTGAACTAAGGAAGCATTAGAAACCAACAATGAAATCCCCTCGAATGTTGACAAGGTTGAGGTGATAGGAAACTAAGAAAGTGGACCAATAGGACTGTGGATTAAGGAATCAAGACCAATCAAGATGGAAAAAACATAGATAAAAGTGGCAAGAGGTGAATGCTTTGGACACAAAACATAAGGATAATGTCATGGAAGGACACTCACCTGACATAAGTAGATGAAACTAAAAGGAAAACAACTAACTCCCTTGGCACTTTGTCATCAATGCATGTACAATATGGCACAAGAAGAGAGGTCCCAAGAATACACCAAAGTAACACTTTATCTTAGTGCATTTGCATAAAAGTGCTTACAAATGATATTAACAATGATCAGAAAGGGTAGAGAGCTATTACAATAGATAGTACAACCCAAAAGAAGAAATCCCATGCCACGAAAAAATGATTGCTGGACCTAAAAAAACCAAGATATCCACCATAGAGAAATAAAGAAAAAGCTAGAATATAAAGAGCTTGGAGAAGAATCTAAAAGTAAAACCAACATTTATGGAAAGAGAAATGATTGAGCTTTCCAAAAATATAATGCTTTCAAAAAATAAATTTGGGATGCTCAAGATATGCCCTTCAGAGTGAAAAATAGAACACCCAACTTTGGCTGCCCAAATGTGAAACCAAACTAGATAAAAATCCCACAAAACCTACACCAATAGAATGATGTCAGGACCACCTTTTTGACAATATTTTGTTTTCCAAAAATGAAGTTTGTATTTTCAAGATATGACCAAAAAAAAAAGGTTCTCTGAAAGACCCAGAAGGGCATGTAGGTGGATGATGCAATGCTCCTGTCAGTAATTTACTGCATTAAATTTGATGGCTTGGGAGCCTTCACAACAAAAAAGGATTGCCACATCAACACTGATGTGGCAGTGCCACATGGCATACTAACGTGGTAGTGTGGAGGCCATGCATTGATGTGGCATCTACCACCTTGCAAGTGTTGACATGTCGTTAGTGCCACACAACAAGCTCTAACTTTGCCTCATGGGCACATGGGGGTAGGTAGAGGGGGCACTCAAGCAACAGACTGCTGGGAGACATAGGTGGTGGCATCCCATGGCTGCAAGAAGATAAGGTGGCATGGCAGGATGGTCATAGGCGGTGGTGGGTCCGCTTGGCACGGTAATCGATGATAGTGGGCTGTGGTACATGGTGGGTGGGCCATTGCTATTGGGTTGCAGCTAGTCAATGGGGCTGCAACTATTGGTTGCTTTCTCTATGGAACACTCATGGGTTGCCACATGGTGGCTTGTGGGTTGGCTGCCCAATTTTTTGTTTTTGCTCATCCCATATTGCGTGCCCATGTATCCAAAAACCAACAGTGTCCAAACGAGATGTATTTTATATGGGAACGAGGGTTTTTGGGCACTCTAAGTCCAATGGTGAGTGGGCTCAAAGTGCTATGAAATATTGACCCCCAAATTGTAAAAAACATGCAAAATGGTGCAAAAAAAAAAGCCTCCAATAGCAACTTTTTTCCAAAATGGACAAACTTTATATGGAAATGGTGGTTTTGGGCCTTCTAAATCCAATGATGAGGTCCATTTGGACTCAAAATACATCAAAAAAAGAACCCCTCTAGAACCCAGAAATGGGGGTTTTGGGCCTTCTAAATCTATCTTGAAACCTTTTAATCTAAAAGCTTCAAACAAAAACTTCAAACATGAACAAGAAGATGCAGGAAGTCTTTGATACCATGTAGGAGTTGGTGTGCAAGATAGATGCAAAATCCAACTTCACAAGAGCCACAATGATCACCTACAAGAAAATAACTTGTTAGATGGAAGAATGAAGCAAAGAAGAGAAGAGTGGATCTCAAGATAAAAATTGTATTCAAGAGAGGAACAAATGAAAAATAAGTGTTCAAGTGCTCACATATTCAAGTGTTAAAAAATATAAGGAGTGATATCCTTATAAAGGAAATCAAACAATCTACATAAGGTGACTTGCTAAGCAAGTTACCACATTAGAAAACCCTAAATGGATAATATGACATCTAATAAAAGAAAAGTTTTATTAGATGTTACCCGCATAACTCACTTTGAATGTTATCCACATGAAGTGACAAAAGTTAAGCTTTAATAGTGACTAAATAGTGATATGCAATAATGAAATCTTAAGTGTAGATAAAGGTAATTAACCTTTACTTCAACAATTTTTGGAGTCAAACTCATTGATCCCATATTTCTTGACTAGTTGTTCATATAACCAATCTCTCATGAGAATAAATGGAACATTTTGGATTAAATGGATTGTGGAATTGTGTTTCTCTTTGTAACTTGTGTCTCTTTTGTGGGCTTTACTATAGTGAAATATGTGGTTTTATGAGTGTTGGTTAACCTAGTTTTAAGATAACTTGCAACGAAGATGAAAATTCTAGGATATTCATTCCATTCTTTACTTCTTATCAAGGCAATCTTAGATAGAAGTATCTTCCAAGTTACAATTACAATATTATGGAGATCAATTATATGGGTTATCTCATCATTAATTCTTCTTCCATTCATGTCAAGTCATGTGATTCAAACAATAGCACAGTGATGGTTATAGGAAAGTAGTTATCAAAATTAAATCATAGCCCTATGATGGGTCACATGAAGATGTGATTAAAATAGAAAGAGATCGAGAAGAGTATCTCTTGTCCACTCTCAATTGAAAGTGGGTCACATGAATCAAAATACCTAATTACCCTACCAAGAAAAAATTCTACCAAACTATCTATAGAAAATGTCTTTGCCTTCCAATTTGTCACTTTTCTCATGGGAGTTTACATTCAACATTGAGGAAAATATGGGGTATAAATCACTTTCTTATCAATTGTGTATATATTTATTTGTAAAGAAGATATTGACGACTCATTAGACAATGTTGAGTTGGAGTCAATGTATACATTAGTGGTGCAATTCAAGGGGCTCTGGTGAACAAGATATACGGATGACTTAATTAGTTGAATGTCATGGCCTTGTAGAGAAATTCATCAACACTTAGTGTATGAATGCTAATCACAATAGTCAAATTTGGTCTATTTCAACACTCAACACATGCTAGTGCATTTGCTAGTTTTGTAGCTATTTTCCATAGTCATGAGATTATTTTCATCTCGCCAATAATAAGGGGTTGCACAAGAATAAACTTTGGATGTATGAGACCTTCATGGTGGGTTGTGCCCCTCATGAAAAAGTCTATTGGGTAATAGTAATAGTAATATCTATTTTCAATAATAAAATATAAATTTAAATAAATTATCCAAAAGTCAGGGATTACAAATTGTGTGACATGCCTTGTTTTACTATATTATTCTAGTTATCTTTTATCTTATAAAATAGAAGACATTATTGTTAGATAACTAGGGGGGAGTGAATTAGTTATGTCTAGTTAACTCATTGTCCTTTCAAAAATTTCAGTAACATTAAAGCATCATAAACATCAACAAAAATAACTTTAATTACTCAGTATACACATCCAACTCATTACTTAATCGATTGATTCACTTCTTTACAAACTTTAATTAAACTATTCCTTGCATTACTGACTCTTAATAAATTTCTAGTTATTACTAGTGATATCTCAGTTATTAGTGAGTTGCAATAAACCATTAAAACATGAAAAACAATTTGCAACACAAATAAGATTCACACAATTTGGCACCAAGATTTTTAACATGGAAACCCTATTGAGGGAAAAACCACATGGGACCAACAACTTAAAATTTTTACTCTTTTGAAGTAATCTTTGTTAGGAGAAAACCTTGTTAAAGGTTACATACACTTTGTTAAAGTGGCCTTGTTAGAGGATTTCACCAAAACATCATTTAGAACTTATCAATCCTAATCCTTGACTAAAAGCAGTGGCTTGATTTAAAGGACTTACAAAACCCACTAATCGATATTACCATGTAGATTTTTACAAACTTGTTAGGTCCACTTATTACTTTTGAGATTTTCTACTACAATGGTTAAACAATAATAGTATAAAGTTATATGTTAAGAAAAGAAACTACTTTTTCTTGTTTAGATCTTTCTTCTTACTCATTCATTGTCTAATCTCTATCTTGGATCTTCTTTCACTTTGTTCTTTGAATTGGATGTATAACCTTTTTCCCTTTCTTCTTTCACTGCTCGATTCATCTGGCTCAACAATCTCTTTTCTGCTTCTTCTCCTTCACACTTTGATCTCCTCTTAACACCATAATTGGTAGCAAAATCAATAACATCAACCTAAAACTTTCTTGTTATCCTCCTTAAATAGTTTTCTCAATTTTAGAACTTCCATCTTTTGTCACTTAATCAACATCGTTAGTTTTAGTTTGGTAGTAGAATTCTTTCATACAATCAACTTAGACACATAGAAAATATAATCTCACATAGAAATTTGTGTCCATCCTTATCCTTCTTCAATTTTCATCATTAGATCCTTCTTTAATTTTCTCAATTGTTGATCTTGCAAAAAAAATTGACTCTCACTTTAAACCTTCTCAATCTTGCCACATTCCCATCAAAAGTCTACCTTAGATTCCAATTTTCCAAACTTGTTCGCCGAGCTATCACTCGGTAAATATTACATTAACTCAAGAAACATATAACTAAATTAATATTGACTTGCTTAGGAAATATTATGTTCTCCTTCATCCCCAATGGCTTAGACAATACTATAATAGCTCATTAAATACACTCCTTTCATTAACCTTTTCAATTAGTTTACCTTATGATCTTCAATACTTCTCGAAAATCTGTGATTGTAAAAAAAAAAAAAAACGTTACATTATCATTTTCTAGGTCATTTACATACCCATTGAATACCTTACATACCAAATATATCTTCATCATGCATTTTCTTCAAGTCCTCTTCATCAATCAAGTCCTCCTCATCAATCTAATGATATCTTTCCCAAGTTGGCATAATGTCTAGCCAACTAAGACTTTGAAATCAATGACAATATAATAACTGATATGACTCTCTTACATTCATAGCACTTATCAACTAATAATATCTCACCATTAATTAAATATTAGTTGGGGCTAACAATATTCCCCTTTAGCATTCATGGCAACACTTAACATAAGGTTATACAATACAAAACATTACATAGGATCAAATGTATGCATTGACAACAATACAACTTTGTAATTCGGCTTTGCAAACTGATATTCAATATGTATCTTTAGTAGCAAAAAAAAAAAATCAACTCTTCAATATTAATCCCCCTTTAATTGTAATTTCTTGTTTATGCATGTCATGATAGTTAGTTGGTCTTTGAAATTTTTATAGATATCATGAGACATGATATCTACTATATATCATTATGTTTTTAATGAAATAATCATGGTGGATATTATGTGACATAATATTTGTGGACATGCTACGTGATATGTTATAGGAGATGCATCATGGGACGTGATTTCAATGCACATACCATAGCTAGGATATACAAAATTGATATAACTTGATGTTCTATATATTTATTGATATCATGAGTTAGATGATATCTAAATTTATGTATATTTAACTATCTTCCCTAGCTAAGAGAGAGTGTTTTTATACATTATAGCTTTGGTCAGATATAAGGATAATAAATGTGCATCAAATATTGAAAGTCATATGATATTCATAACATCATGAACATTGTAAAGTTGTCACCTTATAATGTTAGATACAAGTTTATGTTATCAAAAAGGTTAGAACCTTTCAATAATGTACACAAGGGGCACATATGACAAAAGAGTATCACAATTATTTTTGTCCTAATAAACACACACATATACATGTATGTATGTTTATATTTATATAATTGTATGTATGTATGTATGTATGTATTTATGTATGTATATTAGTACAATTTTTTTTGAGACTTAGTCTCAATAAATTACATTTAAATCATACCAAGTTTCTTACTGAAGAGTTTACATTTAACTTTGGAGAGAGGCTTGGTGAGAATGTCTCCTATTTTTTCATTTGTACTAAAATAATTAAGCTTGATTGCATTATTTTCTACCATATCTCTCACATAGTGGTAAGGAATCTCTATATTATTAGATCAATCATGGAACATTGGATTCACTAAGAGCTTAATACAACTTTGATTTTCCCAAAATCAACTTTTGAAACCACACCGCTTCTCTAGTTCCCATAGAAGTTGTGATGCATTCAAACTATATAGAACTTTGTGCTACTTAAGACTACTTCCTTCCTATTTGAGAAATCATAGCAAATCCCAAATTGAAGCAACATCATAACGTTCTTTTTGATCAATTACACTTCCATCACACTTTGAATCAAAGTATCCATCTAGATCTAGGTCAATTTTTACTATTTGAGACCATATCCAATGGTACCTCTATATATGTTTTGCTAAAGAAAGGTGTATCTCACATGGTTCACACATACATCAGTAGTCTAATAATATGTCTATAGAGAGTAGGATCTACAAATTATGATTTTGTTGTTGCTTGTTTCAACTTATGTAATTTTATTTCCATTGCTGTGGACATTCATTTATAATTTAACATCTCAAATCTTTCAAAAATATCAATAGTGGATTTTCCTTGATATAGAAGAGTACCACTAGGTTCCTGGTAGACTTCCAAACCTAGGAAGTAGTGTAAAATACCCAAGTCCTTCATATATAATTCTCAAGTCAAGTCTCTTTTACATTGAACAATAAGCTAATATTACCCTATAATTAGAAGGTCATAAACATAGGATTATTATTAACATACCACCTTTAATAATTTTAAAGTAAATATTTGTGTCCATCCATCATTCTTTGAAAAACCTAGTCCCATAAGATAGTTGTCAAACCTTTCATACTAGACATGAGGAGAATGTTTAAGTTTTTATAGGGTTTTATTCAATTTTCATATATGTGAGGTTGCATTATGAATCAAGGGTTTTTTAAATAGACTTCTTCTTCAATAGTCTTGTTTAAGAATGTGGTTTTTAGATCCATCTCATGTATCTTCCATCCTTTAATTGTTGCAATAGCTATTATTTCTCTTGCAAACATATATATGGAAACAAGTGCAAATGTCTCCTCGTAATCAATACTTTCCTTTTGAGGGATTCCTCTAGCAATAATTTGTGCTTTGTGTTTCTGTACACTACCATCGTCAACATGTTTGATTTTGAGAAGCCATTTGGAGAAGACAATAAATTTCTCTTTTAACCTAGGTACTATATCCCACACATCATTTTTCAAAATGGATTGATACTCTTATGTCATGACATGTTTCCATGCTTGATGTTTGAGAGATTCTATTAAAATAGTAGGTTTTGAGTTCATGATTTCACTCATTAGTTGGCCAAATATGTAAAGAATTTTTTAGGCCTCTTACTTTATCCAAAATCTCCTTTGGGTACTTGAAAGTTCTTAGCTTCCTCAACAAATTTTCTACCCCAAAGTGGTCTTTTCTTATTGTTTATGATTTCATTTTCATTACAATTCCCACTCTCATTCTCAAGGTCAATTTGATTTTCATTTGAGGTTTCATCTAGGTACTCCCTTTGAATCTCAAGAGTAGAGTCTCCCTCCATGTGTTTAGGCAATTGTTGAATTTCTAACTCATTTGAACTCTTTTCCCTTTTGAAGGATATCTCTTCCTCATATATGAAACCTCCATTAATTTTTATTTGTCTTTTTCCATTTATGTAGATCCTATATGCTTTTGACGTTTCACATTAGCCCACAAAAACTCTTTTTGTCCCTTAAGGTTCTAGTTTTGAACTCTTACCTTTAGGAACATGTATATACACAGGGTTACCAAATATCCTTAGATGGATTATGTAAGGTTTTGGACTAGTAAAATCCTCTTGAAGAGTTTTGTTATTAAAGTGTTGAATATGGATATCTGTTTTGGATGTAAGTGGTTGTTCTAGATGCTTATGCCCAAAATGAGGTTTCTAGGTTTTGGTCATACATCATTGATTTTATATCCTCTACAATGGTTCTATTTTTCCTCTCACCTACCTCATTTTATTGAAGATTATAGGGTAAAATGTTTAACCTTTTAGTCCTAACATTAACACAAAATTATTTAAATATTTTTGAAGTGCATTATTTCCCATAGTCTATTCTCAACATTTTATTTTCTTTCTAGAAGAGTTTTCTATTAGGGCTTTGAATTCTTTGAACCTTTTAAGGATTTCTTCTAACTCTTTACACTTAAGGAAGTAAATCCAAGTATTTTTGGAGAAATAATCCATAATAATTATGAAATATAGGGAACCTCCCATCGAAGGGGTAGACATGGGCCCATATAAGTTAGAATGCACTAATTCCAATAATTTTTTAGTTCTACTTAGACATATAAAAACATAAACATGAAATACCCAATATGAATATAAGCTTAATATACCAATTGGCTTTTCTATTCTTACAAGATTTGAAAATGTATTAGCAAAATAATTAGCAAAGTTCTTTTAAGTGATTACCTACTTGACCAAATATATTACAACATTTCTAAATGAGCCTATTAACAAGGATATTGATCCATTTGGCACATATGAGACTTCAAAAGTGAAAATTATGATGGAGACAAAAGTTCCTAAGTTGCAAAAGGAAATAAAAGGTATACTAGAGAATCTAGAAAGGACATTTGGAGTAGGTGCAGAAGAAGAGATATAATTGGAGATCATCCATGGAAAAGGTGAAGACTTATCAAGTGATGATGAAGAAGAATAAGGAAATGAAGTAGAGAAAGCCAAAGGAAAAGGAAAAGAGATAGCTGTAGCTAAGCCACAAAGTAGAAAAAGGGAAGAAGATAGATACTAAGACCACCCCTACTACACAAACAGTGACTAAGCATAGAAAATGGGGAACTACTACTATAGTTAAGGAGCTATAGAAGAAGGGAGTGGTTAAAGTTACAAATCAACACAAGAAAGTTAAGAAAGAGAAAATATACAAATGATGTCAACCTGATAAAACCTATAAACAATAAAAGGAGAAAACTCGTGATCTCAAAGGATGATGATGATGAAGGAATAACTAAATAAGGAGACACAACTCAATTCAAGATTGTTGTACACAAGAAACCTTAGACAATTGATGAGGTATGTGAAAACAATAGGGGCAATGTGCACTTATTTGGATTTCATTTTATAAAGTTTAACAAATTGAATAAGGTTGATAAGAATAAAGTAGAAGAAACATTAATTGACATGATGGAAAACTTCAAGTAGACTCCATTAGAGGTAGGAAATATGATATCTAATCAGCGATACAAAAGAATAGATGAAAAATGTAAGTTTGCACTAATGGGAGAAAGGAAAATAAGGGAAGGCACACTTGCCTAAGTGATTCTAGAATTGAATAAAAAAGAAATTTCCAAAGCTATGAGTTGGACTAAAATGATAGATTTATTCCTAAGAAATGGCATTCCTAATTTTGGAGAGTAGATAAGAAAATGTTGTAGAGGAAAGAAAAGTAATAAAGAATAATATATATTTTATTTAATTCCTGATGATGAGTAGAAAGATGAGGAAGAAAAAAGTGAGGTTGAACATGTTAAGTTGGACAAAAAAGAAGATATATATGATGACATAGAATAACTTGTAAAGAAAATTCATGATATGGTCGAACAAAGTGAAGGATAGAAAGAGACAATGGTGATAGATGATGAGCCAAAAAAAGCCCATATAGGAATATGTTGAATGAGAATATGTAACAATTGAGCTAGATAGATAGAGTGAAAGTCATGTACAGACCAAGACAATACATATCCCATCTCATGAGGCATTGATGGATCCAAATCCTATGATTGTACAAGTTAAAAACTATCCTAAGATTGGTGCATAGGATTCCATACAATATGTCAAATATGCACCTATTACTTTTACTATTCCTACTAGTCAAGACCAAGTACAAGGTGAAGGAAATATTGGTCATGCCAATCAATAGAGTTTGTTGGCCAATTAAAGAGAAAATGCACAAGTGACTGGAGAGCAAAATGATGCCACAAAGGGCAATAAAAATGTAAATAATCAAGGTGAGAAGGAATCAAAGAGCCTAAATAACAAAGTAGACTAGTCTACTACTACTGAGAGACTGAGTGCCTTAGAACCTTAGATTGAGGGAATTAAGGAGGTTGGAAAACCAAGATCCACTATTGAACTCATTACTGATGTAGACAAGGAAAAGAATGTTGAGCCTATACAAAAAATTAATGGTACAGAAGAGAATACAATTGTTGGCACTGAGGAGGCAAGAAAAAATAATTCAAGGAGACATCTAGACTAAGCTTCAAAGTACAATCTCAAGGTCTACAATAGACAATACTAAGCTTCAAAACCCTAGGTTATAGAGGAAAAAGGTCAAAGAAGATGAAGGATTCCCCACAAGGCATAAAAGATAAACCTATCACACTTGATGAATAAATTGTGATTCCTAATTGGGAAAAAGAAAAATTTAAGTTAAGATTAGATGAAAATACTTAGTAATTTGCTAGCTAGAAAAACTAAGCAAGAGAAGTAAAGAAGAAAGCATTAAAAAAAAAAGGTACTTCATGAAATTAAAGATAAATTTATTAAAATTATTGATGTAGAATATTTGAATGATCATGCTCCTATCATTGAACAATTGGTAAATATTGTGGAGTCTAAGTTAAATGACATTGATATAGATACAAGGGAAAAATTAATGTAGAGGCCAAAAAGGAAATTTGAGATCAAGGTGATGAAGAAAGTTGCTACTAAGATTGCAATAAAGTAGTCCAACTTTTTACTCTTGTAAATGATTTGGAAAAGTTAGTTCTGAATGTAAATACATTATTAATGAAGCTGTGTTAGGTCCCAATGTTTACAAGGAAGATAAGAGAACAAATGTATAAGATTGATACTAAATTACAGATGAGTGGTAATACATTGACCTTGAGTGCAAGTTCAAGTTTAGTATATTTTTCAATGTTAAGATCTTTGCAAGGAAAATACTCTAGTGCAAGAAAAATGTGAAATAAGAGTAGACATCACAATAGAAAAGCTTTTTTGACATCACATTTTTAGGTAATGCAAATACATTTGAATAATACCAAAGATCTAATTAAGAATGATCATAATTTGTATATTGTGGACAATATGGTGAATTTATCTTCCATATTGGAGATTGAAAGACAAGTTCTTGAGACACTCAAGAGTAGTTTGGATAATACAATGTCACTCATTTTGAGGGCACATCCACCATTTTTAATTGAGTTTGTTATAGTTCCTGGTCCCTAGCTTAATATTACTATGAGGAAACTATGACAAAAAATATTGAAAATGGATTGATAGAAGTATGATAAATATGTTTCAATCATTTTCTTGTCACTAATGTCAAAGCTACTCCTTGCTAGTAAGATAATTGCTTATATGATTTAAGTAATATCATTTATTTGATTGATGAAGAAGATTTGATCAAGTGAGGTAACAATAGAACCTAGAGGAAATGTTGAGTTATGATATGGAAAAGGAGTACAAAGATCAATTAAGACACTAATATTATAGTGCATTGATAATCTACTTAAGGTTGCAAAGGATGGTTACACTCATTAAGTTCAAAAGAAAAAGTTAAATGAAGTTTGTCTACCAAGCTTAAGCATTCTACATTGTAGGTGCTGAGTAAAGTTAGTGTAAGCCGAGAAAAAAATAAGTTGGAGCTGAGAAAAGTCAATTTCAGTGTAAGCCAAGTGAAACATATATGTTGAGTAAAGTTTAATTGGTGTTGAGCACCAATAGACTTCAATTTTTGCTGAGTGATTTGATAGAGGATGTTGAGAAATATAATATGTGTTGAGCATTAGAAGCCAATTAATGCCGAGTGTTAGCATTATGAGAAAGATCAATAATTCAATGAATGTGAGCTAACAAGTTTGATTTCAAAGGAACACTATTCTTCATCATCAATGTTCTAGCACAATCCATCACTAATCTATTCCTCCTTTCAAAGCTATCCCATTTTGTGGAGGGGTCCTAAGTGAAGAGGTATGCCTCTTGATTCCTCTATCATTATAGAAAATCTCAAATTTATTTGATGTAAATTCTTCACCACTATTAGATATCAAATATTTTAGACTTTTATCAGTCTCTTTCTCAACTGTAGCCAAGTACCACTTAAACATTTGGAAAGAATTAGATTTCTCTCTCAAAAACATAATACTCATCAACAAATAGAATGAAGTATTTGTCACCTTTCTAGCTTTGCACACTAATTGGTCCATATAGATTAGTATGAACTAATTCCAAAATTGTATTTGAAGTATGAGTCTTACTCTTAAAATTATATTTTTCCATCTTGCCTAACTGACATTGTTTACAAATTACATTATCTATTTCTTTTATTTTGGAAAACCTCCGACTCTCTTCATCTTACTAATATTGACCAAATTATCAAAATTTACATGACAATATTTTGTGCCATAACCACACATCATCAAATTATACAACAAGACAAGTAGCTTCGTTCATGTCAAGATAAAATAGATTACCTCTAGTCTGATCACCACTACCAGTGAGTTCTTCATCAGCATCATAAATCATATCCTTTCTATTTCAAAATTCAACCTTACATCCTAAACTATTCAATTGTGATAGACTCAACAAAATTATAGTTAATTTCTTCCAGATACTAAGAATTGTCACACATTATCTTATCTGTCAATTTTATTGATCCTTTTCCTTTTATCAAAAAGGATACATCATTACCAAATCTAACACTATTTCCATCATAATGCACAAGAGAATTGAACTTAATTTTTTTTCCAGTCATGTGATTTGAACAATCATTATCAATGACCCATCTGTCACTTTTGTTCATACAAGACACTAATGTAGTCGCCTTATCTTCATCACAACCATCCTTTATTGCAACATACATCACCATGATCATCTAAAAATTCATTGGATTCCTCTTCAATAATGTAGCAAGAATTCTTTCCTTTACCTTTAGAATCCTTTCTACTCTTACCTCTTTAACCTTTGTATTTGTCTCCTCTTATATTTTTTTTCTTCTTTGGAAACCTTGCAACAATATGACCAATCTCATTACAATTGAAACACATGATAGGTAACTACACTTTGTATTTTCCTTTTCCTCTATGAAATCTCCTAGACAACAATGCTTCAATCTCTTCTACATCATCTTAATTCTATCACTGTCACTAGAAACATGTTTGAACTTTTTTTTTAAAGGCTCTTTCAATGACAATTTAGCTTTGTAAGCAGATTCAACATTCTCTATTTTGAAATTATCAAAATTTGAAAGCTCAAAAGAAGTAAGTCTACCAACCAATCTATTGGTTTTTTAAAATGTTCAGGTTTCAAAAATCCAATAATGAGAAAAAAATACATGTAGGGGTAGCTAATTCCCATCTAAAACATACCCATTCAAACATTGGGGAAAATTATAAAGTTATACTTCTTGTACTTTAGTCTCTACAAGACCTAGGTAGGTGAACATCAAATTCTCCATATGGTACCAGTGTCAAAGAATATAATTAAATCTATATAGAAGATAGTACCCCTAAGTCTTCTATGTTTATGCAAACAACATAGACATGAAATAGCTAGAATCATGACATATAAACTAGATAAGCTAAGTGAGGGAAACTCTTTTCAGCTCCTAACCGAAAGGGAAAAGGTTTTTGATTATAAATTTGATTTCAACATAACCAATAAATGAAAAACACAACATATCAATCCTATAGCTGATTAGTGCCTTATCTATTGGGAAGTTCTATAATTAATTGACATACATCCTTGGAACTCATTGACACATTTCATGTATCAG
The DNA here is from genome assembly GCA_028749045.1 of Cupressus sempervirens. Lineage (NCBI taxonomy): Eukaryota > Viridiplantae > Streptophyta > Pinopsida > Cupressales > Cupressaceae > Cupressus > Cupressus sempervirens. The sequence goes on along the minus strand of CM053785.1, from coordinate 1,038,685,889 downwards.
GACTTCAAGATCTATTGAATCACCTTGTGAATCAGACATGTGCATCACTTTGAAACTCATACTTGACCTATCCCTTCATGAAATATAAAACTCCATTATGGTAAATGAAGCATTTACATGACTCCTTGAATCATAAGAAAAACATACCACACATGCAACCTAAAATAGATTGCAAATAATCTTTTTGCTCCTTGTTAACAAGTCATAGAAGATTACAAAAAACATGAAAAGGAGACAAGATTAGAACCATATAGAACTATAAAAATGCTAAATAGATTAGAACTATATGTATTCTCATTACTTGTTGTTCATTACATAAGAGAAATGTTGAAGAATGGTGGAAACCTAATGGAGAGCTTGCTTAGAGAACTTGGGAACCAACCTTGGAGAGAGAAAGAAAAGAGAAAGATATAGGAGAGGAATGAAATCCAAGATCTGATCTGGAAGTGACACATGTCCACTTGAATCTCCATCCTCTAATGTTGCAAAGCATCTCTCTTCTCTCTACAACTGAAATTTGAAAGGAATCTCATCATTAAGCTTCAACAAACTCAAAATATCTTCTCCAATTGATGAGAAACCACATTTTGATAAAAACATAAGGTATGCATTTGAAATGCTAATAAAATCTTTATTAAGCTGATTTAGAGGTGAAAAAACATCACCAACTCTATCCTTACCAACTTTGGTACACACTCAGTTCACCATTTTGCCACAAACCAAGTTTGAACTGCCCTAGCAAAATGTGGTTGAAGAACAAGCACCTAGGAAAAAACCCTAAATAACCCAAAAAAACTACCTCTTATATAGAAAATACTACAAATTTGAAAAGTTCATTCTAATGACTTTCCGTTGGTATATGATAGTCCTATGTTTTCTTATCAGAGATGTAAAGGAGATCAATTTGAAGTTTAGGTCCTTAACAAGGTCTTAGGATTGCATTATTGTGCAAAAAATTAATTTTTCCCTATAATTAAAAAATTATAACATAATCTCAAAAGATTTAAAAAATTATGCACATGATTTCAAAAGGAAAATAGTTAAATATTTTTTTTTTTGAAAATTTCCCTCTATTTTTCAATCTAGGTCAAACTAGGTTTGATCGACCTAAGACGTGTCATATTCTAATTTATTGGTCCTTGCTCTATCATTTTAACATGTTAGCACCTTTTCCACATGGCACCATCCCATTGGTTCTTAGACTACCATATCTGATTGGGCCCACTGCCATGTGGTGGCCTTTGATTGGGTTGCCATGTTGCCATTCTTAACTAGTGCGCATCTTTCCTTGGCAACATAATGAAAACTATTAATTTTATGCCATGTGGCATAATCTGGTGCATCCATCCTACAATTAACACCTCAGCCTTGATTTCCATGTGTCACTTTGTGATTGTCTCACTATGTCACTATCCTAGTCAGCACTTTGCCACATCATCATGACATAATGACGTTACAACACATGACACCTTGATCCACATCACCTACCTCATCATCCACACTATGTCACTAGATTTGCATCATCAACCTCTTCCACATGGTAGCCTTTTGCTAGGTTTCCATCCTCTTCAGCAATTGCCACATCACTAGTGATATAGTGATGCTTCAACATGTGTCCCTCCTCACCACATCATCACCCTATCTTATGTGCCAAGCTTTGAACTATCTACCATATGTCACTATTAGATTGGGCTACTTGGATCCATGTGTTGATTTCTAGGTCATCCATCTAGGTGCCACATCAACATCTTGGTTCATGTGTTTTGGTCAAAATTTCCATTCCCTCCAGACTGGCCAAGTGTGCTCCATTCACAAGCGTGTGTCTTTGTTGTCTATAAGGCATAACCTTAAGACACTAATCAATTAATTACTTGAATAAAACATTTTTTGGAGCAATGTGGAGTATTTTTTGAAAGCTTCTCCTCTACCCAAATTACCTCCTCTACATTGGAATGACACTTCTCTCTAGATCTTATTACCTACAGATGATCATTAACATTGGAAACTTATTAAACAAGTAGCCTAGATTCACCAATTGTTCATAGGCATGAGGAGTTCCTTTTATCCATTGCAAGAGGCAATTTATGTAGGAGAAAAGAAATTCTAGTTTACTTCAGAGGCACTAGGATTTAAGCATATTTACTTCAGACACTATGCCTAATTTCACACTACTATTGGTGGTCAAGGCTAAATAAAGAATGATTTTCCATAGGGCTCACCTCTTGATACAAAACCTTAGGAAAGTTAAGACAAACCCTCCCTACATAGTTTAAAATCCTCTAAGATGAGCTATTGACTGATGCCCTCTTGATGCAACCTTTGATCACTCAAAATGAGACAATGGTTTTTTCTTAGAATTCTTTGTAATGAGCCTACTATTTACTCTACTATGCAAATGATTAGTGATGGGAACAAATGTTGGTTAACCCATCATTTACATCATTCTACTAATGTATCAACCACCTCTTCAAACCTAATTATAGGTTAGATGGATTTGGTAGTGTCTCCCTTATAAGAATTTGTAACTCCATATGCTCATCTCGTGAGCAAACTGTAATTTTCTCCAAAAGATATGCAGGGTCATTGTGGTTTTTAAATGGGGTGGCTCCTATGTTAAAAAAATGTGACTCCATATTTATTCATGTATACTATGATGTTCAACCTTATTAGCAAGTGCATAAGCATCTCTGCCATCTAGAAGTAAACATGGATCAATAGGTTCCTTCATGCGACCTTCCTCTGAATAGTACTTGAAAAGATTTCATGCATTCCCTATGCATCAAATGAGGACCGCATCCTACTTGTTAGATGCACCACAAAATGTATCATTTCCTTGAGTTATATTAGTTAACTTAGTCAAGGAATCATCTAACAATGTAGATTTGTCTTTCACAAATTTTGTAACTCTTAAGTATATGTAGTTGTCATTAACAATCTCTGCCAATTCAAGAAAATACCACAAGTATCACTTTGTTCAACTATAGGTGTGCCACCATTTTTGTGCACCACATATTGAATATTCTCTTTCATTGCATTGATATTCTTCTTGGGCAACCCCCTTATCATAGAAAACTAATCTTTTCTCAACCTGTTCTCAAAGCTTTTTACAAAAAAATGTTTGTAATTATCTGAAAGAAACAATCAATACTAGAATCTAGAAAACATTTATTAGCCAAGTAGTAAGATATGCATCCTTCATGTTGAGAAAATACCTTTTCCAATAAAATCTAAATTGAAAATAAGGCCATAATTTGGAGTTTTTTCATGAGATTCACAAGGTCTCTAAATATCTACAATAATCCTTCATTGGTGTGCTTTCTAATTCTAGAGCAAGGAGTGGATTTATTTATATGCCTAATATAACATCCATCTTCTTAACTTTCCTAGGGGTAGAAGTCCACTCATATACTCTGATAACCATTCCACTTCTAAATATTCATATATGATGATCAACACTTGATGCTCTAGCTGCTTATGAAAAAGTAACAAGTTCAATAGATGGCACTCCAACATCATTTAAATCTTTTTGAATTTGATCAACACACTTCTCTGACTGAATATGTTGTCTTGGATACATCATTTGGAAAAGACTCAACAAGGTAATGAACTTCCCCACTAACTATCTTTCCACAATACACCACAACTTATCAATCTAATAGAATTTAGTTAGATCGCAAAGTTGGTTTGACTAAATTTTTTTCAAACTAAAACCTCTGATATCTCAAACTAATCAACTAAACCTGTCATGCTAATTAAAAAAATTCAAACACTAAACCATCTTATTTAACTCAATTTTCAACCTTTTGCAAATTGCCAATTTGGTGCCAAGGGGTCCTCTGACTAGTCTTCAAAACTATCTAAAATAGATAACTAGGCTCTAAAAACTGACATGTTGATTCTTTGTTCCACATTGCCTTACCCTATCAAATTTTGTCTCATGATGACTTTAGCGTCAACATATATTCATTGTCAAAGTTACTCATTTGAAACTCCCTACAAACAAACATGTTAGAAAACCATAAAATGCATTCAGTTTTGGCTTCGAAAGTAGGTCAAAGTGACACTTAGAGGCACAAAACTAGGGAATTGGTTCAATGTCATGAGGAGAGTATAAATATGTGATTTGGGCTCATGATGAATTACTAGAATTTTTTTGCAAGTAGTCAAATTGAGGTACTTGGATTTGCAGAACTAGGAATATTGGTAGAAAAGTAATTTTTGCAAATGGAAAGGATCTAGGAAAGTCTGTAGATGGATTTGTCAAGACTTGAAAAATGGAACACTTAAAGTATTTTTAGAGTAGAAGATAGTGGTACAATCTATTTGGTTCAAACAATCATGGATTCAGAGTTACGACATCATGAATGGGGGTATTGATCAATCTGCATTTTATGACACCATAAAAAAATCATAAATTACATTTTGAATCATGTTTGAAAACTAGTCAAACGGATTTTTGAAAGGCTCAAATATGAACCATAGGAAGTGTCCAACCTCTAGAATGCAATACAAAAGGAAATTTCTTATTTTGGTCAACTAGGTCAAAGTTATAATTGGACAGATAGGGCTTCCCATAATTCTAAGCAATATGCATCAACATGACAACAATAAACAACCAACTTTGAGGGATTCAAAATCTAGTCAAAATTTATAAAAATGACTTGAAAATTTGAAACATAGGTTCATTATATTCATAGTAAATATTCTCAAAGCAGTGAGTCATGCAACATTACTAGATGCAAGATATTCAAATGCAAACTAGGCTTCCTATCATTTTTTGACACTTTTGGCAAAAATGCAAACTTGAGCATTGCTCAAAATGAAACTTCATGGAATGACTCAAAATGGAAATTTATTATCATGGGACACAGGGATACACTGAATGCAAGGTGTTATAAATATTGAACACTTCATAGGCCTCAAAAGAATCGTCAGGTAGACATGCATTAAATGCACTTGTAGGGACTCAAATCAACTCAAAATTTTAAAATGATACTCAAATTAGGGATTCAATTTTGAGTCTCAACACAATCCTTCGAGGGTCAAATCATTACCAAGAGTACATCTCAATTCTTGTACAAAAGAGACTTTAATAACATAGATAGGAAACATGTTTCTCAACACTTTGCTGATCAAAGTCTCATCCTCTTGAGTATTCCATTAGATCCTCTAATGGAATTAACAATTTCCTTGACTTTAGCACAATATTGAACTATACTCCCACCTTCTTCCATTCTCATTTAATCAAAATTTCCTTTGAGACTTTCAGATTTGGCTCTTTGCACATTCTTGTCTCCTCCATAGATCTTGTGTAGGGCATCCCACACTTTTTTGGAAGTATTACACTCTTTGATACCATCAAACCTAGAATAGCTTAGGGTAGATACAATCTCCAATATTGCCTGGTTCTATTCTTTATTTTGTTTTAGTTCTTCTATTGTCATAGCTCTAGTAATTTATGTATACTCAGTAGTTATAGTTGATAGTGCAAAGTCTCCAAGTCCTCCTAGATGAAGCTTCATCAAGATTTTCCATGTAGGAAAATTATCATTGTTATGCTTTGGTACCTCCTCTTTAGACATCTTAATCTTTAGCTTCTAGTACCTTAAAATAGTCTCCTCACAAGCACCAATGCTTTGATACCAATTGCTGGAATATTTAGAATAACTAAGAGGCATGAGGGGAGGGGGTGAATCAGTTATCCAAGGTCCAAACATACAAAAAAAATGTTTCAATACTTAACAGATTCATATTCATATATCCATATCATGCATGCATCAAATAGTTCCATAACTTAGTAGTCCTAGGTCAAAATAACTTTGCAGAAATGTAAACATTAAACACCACAAAATCAATCACACATTTTGACACAAGGATTTAATGTGGAAACCCAATTTGGAAAAAACAACCAATAACATGCTACCTATTTTCACTCTTTTGAAGTGAGCCCTATAAGGAGCCAACCCGATTAAAAGTTACAATGCACACTATTAAATGTGACCTGGTTAAAGGATTTTAATCACCCTGTTAGGAATGAGCCTTGTTGGAGGACTCTATACAATTCCATTAGAATGTAACCTAGTTAAAGGATTTACAAATGACTATTAGGTCAATCTTAATCCAAATGATATATGCAAATAGATGCAATGGTTAGAAAGAAGCATTAGGACTTGATCTAATAACAAAATACAACTCACTTGTAGATTACAAATCTTTGGTTCAATCCTCCATTTTGCTTGGCATTCACACCAATAATCTCTAATAGCTTGTTCATCCTTCAAGCCTTCAACTCCTTATGCCTTCTTTCTTAGTATGCCAATTGCAGATTCATCCCTTTGGCCACCATATGAAGCAATACTTTCAGCTTTCAACAGCAACTAGTTACTTCTAGCTTTGTATCCCCTTATGAAGAGAATTATGATGTTTTTCCATTTAATTACAATCATCCATCTTAGGATTAGGCCAGATTCATCGAATTCTCCCTCTTTGCATTTTTTTTCCTCTAGAAAATTCTCTTACAATCTTCCTTAGATTCAAAATGGTTTACATTGAATTCTATGCCTCTATCGCATCAAGGTTATCTTTGACATGCTTCACATAATTCAAGAAATCAACTTTGTTGGCTCAGATTCATCAAATCTTTCATTAAAATCATTTTGTTATCACTTGGCATCCATGCTGTTAACTCAACAATAACAATCTTCTATTGCTTAGCTAATACTAGGTTGCTTGGAATCCACTAAGTCTTCCTTGCTCGATCACCACGATTAGTTTCCTGATGCTTGGCACTTACTAAGTTTTACTAACACCTGACACCTACTAAATTTTATAACACTTGACTCCTAAATTCTACTTAGGCTGAACTAAGTTTCCTTGATTTACATTGTTTGCTTGACTAGGCTTGGTAGACACTTTTTATGAAAACACTTCTTCTTGGTTAAGCTAAAGTAACTATTCACTTTATCCTTAAGTAGATCAACAATACACTATATCAGCAATGTCTTACTTTGTGTTAGTGCTCCTTTTGTACACCATACAACTCAAACTTTCTCTAGGTAGTTTTGTTATGCTTCCTTTTAAAATCATCTTCATGAATCAATCAAATGATAACATTTAGACCAAAAAGCAATTGTCTTACTAGCAAGTAGTAAGTTTGACATCATTGACAAAATAATGATTGTTCCATGATAGGTTCCACACTTCAAGCAATCTCTTTTCAACAATATGTATGTATACATACATACATATGTATTTGTCTGTATGTGTGTGTATATATATACATACATACATATGTATGTATACAAACATAGACAAATATATCTATATATGTATGTATGCATATGTATATACATGTATATATATACATATATATATCTACATATATATATGTATATATACATACATATATACATGCATGTATATATATGCATACATGTATACATGTATATATATATATATATATGTATATACATATATATGTGTGTTTATACATACATACATACATACATACATACATACATACATACATACATATATATATATATATATATATATATATATATATATATATGTACACACACACACACACATATAAATATATGTATATGTATATCTATGCATATCTATGTATACATATATATGTATGTATATACATACATATATATATATATATATATATATATATATATATATATATATATATATGTATTTACGTATACATATATATGTATACTTACATACATATATATATATGTATACATACATACATACATACATATATAATTTATGTGCAGGATCATGGTGTGCCAGAAAGTGGCAATGTGAAAAAGATAGAGTTCGAAAATGTCTAAAAGCACTTCAAAATCTGTTCTGACTTTTTTTCACCTATTCAGGTACTAAACTTGGAAAGTAAAGCCGAGCCTGATCAGATATTTGATAACTAACATAATAATATTATAATAATATAATTATTATACTATAATATATTATTATTATTATTATATTATAATAATATAAAAATATTATATTATAATTGTATAATATTATACTATAATAATAATATTATATTATAATAATATAATATTTTATTTTATATTATAATATAATAATAAAAATATAATATAATATATAATAAAAAAGTAGTATATTATAATTAATATATATTATATGTTATAATTAATATATAATATATGCAACAAATATCGAATATCTGATACCTGTGCTATTACATAAAAACAAATTCATAGACCCGCGATCCCTTATTTTGCATATTTGGGGGCTAGTATTTCCAAGCGATCGGATATATGATATAGAATCAGATATCACATATTAAGGTGTGTTTTAAAAAAAAAAAAACTCATTTTTAACCTAAATTCAATAGATTTTAACATGATTTTATTTTGTTTTAGTTGAATCTAGAGTTTTTTTTGAAAAAAATGGTTAAAATTAAGATTTTTTTTTAAATATATATTACGTTTTGCAATTCAATAGGAATGGTTGATCAAAATGATGAGACTAAGGTAGGGAATAATATTCCTCATAACCCCCCACCAAATGATCTAGTACCCCCACAAAATCATCCACCAAATGATCCTCTACCCCCTCAAAACCCTCCTCGAATTGAAGATTTGATAAATGAAAATCTCACCGAATTGAGAGGTTTGCATAGAACATATAATAAAGTACTCGCATTGGCTCCTATGTTATCCATGTTCAACACCATAGTGGATAACATTGAAACCCTTATGAACCAACAAAATGCCGCTCTTCGTTGGCATGATGAAATGCATGAGATGTTTGATGATGGTTTGGACTATGACAAGTTGTAGCCCTCAATATAACCAAAGAGGATTTCGCTAACCTTTTTGTGAACTCAAAAATGGGTTTACTAGTTGACCCAAAAAAATCTAAACTATCAATTAAATGGTGCACAAATGATGCCATGAATGCAAAATTTTGGGATCATTGGTGGATGGTCTTTGATATCCCTCTACATGAAAATTTAGACATACCATTTTATTTCCTTAGAAAATTATATGCAGAATTTGTGTTGAAACTTAAAGTGAACTATTGGAGCATGAAGCCCAACATGGGCTTAGGACTAGGAGCTCCTCAAGATAGACCCTCTTCCCACTAGAAGAAAGCTAGCACTTTTGTCCCCCCCCTCCTCGAGTGCAACATCCAGATATTATGGAAGAGGATAGTTCTCAAACCATTAGAGCCATTCATAGGCTGAGTAGCCTAATGATATCTCAGGCTAGGTCAGTCCTGCCTCCTTGTGTTGATGATGTTGGTCCCAGTTTATCATCGGCTAGCTCATCACATGTTTGTGTGCCTCACACTTGCATTACATGCAAGAATATTTTCCTGGGTACCATAGGTGATCTTCTTGAGTATCATTTTGTATTAGACAAGGATACACTAGACACACATGTAGAGGCTATAGACCCTTATGCGAGAGAGGAGGGGAATGTAGAGGCATGGACTCCTTCGATGTTGGTACTTGTATACATTTTTTTGTTATGACATATGCAATTTAAAGTTAATTTTTATAATAGATTAATTTTAGTTTTTAAGCCATACTAATTTTTACATGTATGTGATCTTCATTCATGTTAAGTTGATGACTGAGGAGGAGCTTAGATAGATTGATGATGCCATGCTCTTGGCCATTTCATTTGGCCTTGAGACTTCTACAGTACACAATGTTGTGTTTGCATTTTTTTTTTCTATTTGATATTGTAACATATATGGTTGCTAATCTTTCTTTTATCTTTCAAATACCACCTGTCCCGAGGGAACAAAATGCGAGGGGTGATCCAACACGCATTGACAAAGGAAAGGTAATTAGCTGCTTTCTATTTGATTAAATATCAATGCATTCTTGTAAAATATTTGTGGTAATCCCATTTAATTACATTCTTTATTGTATATAGGGCATGGCTACTGGCGATGTGCTTGTACAGATTTCATTTTGTAAACGATGAGGGATTTTCATTTGCACTAAGAGAACCATTATATGTATAAATATCATTTATTTTTTATTTTCCTTATCTTCATAAATAAATTCAAAACTGATTTCTGTGATATTAACAACTACTATTTTGTATCTCATAGGAGACTCTTGATGCACATGAGGTCTAACGGGAGAGTTATGTAGATTTGATGATGCGGCCACTCTCTCCTAAGGAGGAGCCTACAATAGAAGTTGTAGTTTGAACTCATAATTAAATATGTTATAAATTTAGCATGTTATTAATTATAATGTTATATTTTAAATTGTAGATTCATCTGACAAATGTATTTGAACATATACAACCCACAATCAGTGAGGTACAAGCATTGCTAAGGGCATACAGGAGGACTCTTGACTGGTGTAGGAGGTCAACGACAGAGATATTTATTATGAAATTTTGATAGTATAAATCTTCATTACAAAAAAGATCATTATACATTTGAGTAATTCAATGTTAGATACAAAGAATCATATAAATTTAGTAGTCTAACTTTGGGTTTTCCTTTTTTGTTTATGTAGGAGGCATCTAATCCATGTAGTGTAGCAAAGAGGCTACATTTTGATCATCCTCTAGCACCCTAGGATAGTATAGTTGTTGTAGGATGCATCATGAGACATTTTGAGATGGAATATGCCACATTGTATATAGAAACATTGATACTATACACATTCTAATGGCATGATCAGCCACATTTTGTTTATGGATCTATGTATTTCGATATATATTTGAGTACTTTGTCTATGGATACATGATCTTTGATATATATTTGTGTAAAATTTTGTCTATGGATACATGTATTTTGATATATATTTTTATCATTTATGTGCACAATGACATACATATTAATTTAGTATCTAGTATTGTTCAATTTATCGTGGATCATGTGTATTGTTCATGTTTATGGAATATCATGAATTTTGATTATGTTTGTTATATTCGATTCAAATGAAATAATTTTTTATTAAAATTTTAACAACCTTTATTATTAGAGGTGAAAGTTCACAAAGAGAAAACCAAGGATTTAGAGGGTAGAGGAAGCCATTTAATAGAGGCAGAGGTATTGAAGGTGGACAAGCTAGGGATAATGGAACTATCAAGTGTTACTCATGTGGGCAAATAGTGCACACAATGGCTCAATGTCAACTCAAGCACACAAATTCCTCTAATCAAAAAAAAGATAAGAGAAATCAATTAGTAAGGATTGATGAGTCTTTCTATAGTAGTAGTTCCACATAAGTTGGTAGTGTAGCACCAATATTTGATGCGAAAAATATGATGTTGAGGACCTTGGAGATCGACCTCGAAACACACTTAGAGCACCTTGGAGACTCCTCGGTATGGGGTGGCCGTAGATGATGAATGGTCTCCATGGTCAGAACAAGGGTGTGACTAGGGTTCACCTACCCACCCAGAGCTAATGGCACTGATGATTCTATGCCACAATCAGTAGTTTCAGAGTTACACTGTGGTGCACCTATGAACTGAAGCACATTGTGAGTTTTGGCATCAAGCGAGATCACTGTGCCAAATCCAAATGGATGTGATCTCTCAAAAATGAGATAGGTTATTTTAGGCTTCATCATCACCATCCTGTAGCATTTTATAGTTCATCAATAGCCCTCACAAGCTCTGAGTTATTACCCTCGAAAGATTGACCTTGAAATGCACTTAGAGTACCTTGGAGACTCCTCAGTATGGGGTGGCCGTGGATGATGGATGGTCTTCATGGACAGAAAAAGGGTGTGACTAGGGTTCACCCACCCACTCAAAGTTAATGGTGCTAATGATTCAATGCGAAGATCAGTAGTTTCAAAGTTACGCTGTGGTGCACCTATGAACTGAGGCACATTGCGAGTTTTGGCATCAAGTGAGATTGCTATGCCAAATCCAAACAGAATGTGATCTTTGTAAAATGAGATAGGTTATTTTAGGCCTTAGCATCCCCATCCTTTAGCATTCAACAATTTATCAATAGCCCTCATGAGCTCTGAGTTACGACCCTCTAAAGATCAACCTTGAAATGCACTTAGAACACCTTGGAGACTCCTTGGTATGGGGTGGTCACGGATGATGGATGGTCTCCGTGGCTAAAATAAGGATGTGACTAGGATTCACCTGCCCACCCAGAGCTAATGGCACTAATGATTTGATCCCAAGATTAGCGGTTTCAAAGTTACACTATGGTGCACCTATGAACTGAGGTGCACTACGAGTTTCGGCATCGAGCAAGATTGTTGTGCCAAATGCAAATAGAATGTGATCTCTCAAAAATGAGATAGGTTATTATAGACCTTAGCATCACTATCTTGTAGCATTTGATAGCTCATCAATAGACCTCACGAGCTCTGAGTTATGACCCTCAGAAGATTGACCTTGAAATGCACTTAGAGCACCTTGGAGACTCCATGATATGGGGTGGTCGTGGATAATGGATGGTCTCCATGGCTAGAACAAGGGTGTCACTAGGGTTCACCTACCCACCCAGAGCTAATGGCATTGATTATTTGATGCCAAGATTAGTGGTTTCAAAGTTACGCTATGGTGCAACTATGAATTGAGGCACACTGCGAGTTTTGGCATTGAGTGAGATCACTATGCCAAATCCAAATGGATTGTGATCTCTCAAAAGTGAGATAGGTTATTTTAATCCTTAGCATCACCATCCTATATAATTTGATATTTCATTGATAGCCCTCATGAGCTCTGAGTTATGACCCTCATACGATCGACCTTGAAATGCACTTTAAACACCTTGGAGACTCCTTAGTATGGGGTGGTCATGGACAATGGATGGTCTTTGTGGTTGTAACAAGGGTGTGACTAGGGTTCACCTACCCACCCAGAGCTAATGAAACTAATGATTCAATGCCAAGATCAACGATTTCATAGATACGTTGTGGTGCACCTATGAACTAAGGCACACTGCGAGTTTTGGCATCAAGCAAGATCACTATGCCAAATCCAAACAGAATGTGATCTCCCAAAAATGAGATAGATAATTTTAGACCTCAGTATCGCCATATTGTAGCATTCAATAGTTCATTGATAGCCCTCATGAGCTCTAAGTTATGACCCTTGGAAGATCGACCTCGAAACACACTAAGAACACCTTGGAGACTCCTTGGTACGGGCTAGCTACAGACGATGGATGGTCTCTATGGCTAGAACAAGGATGTCATTAGGGTTCACCTACCCACCTAGAGCTAATGACACTGACGATTCGATGCCAAGATCAACAGTTGCAAAGTTACGCTGTGGTGCACCTATAAACTGTGAGTTTTGGCATCGAGCGAGATCACTATGCCAAATCCAAATCAAATGTGATCTCTTTAAAATGAGATAGGTTATTTTAGGCCTCAACATCACCATCTTGTAGCATTTTATAGTTCATTGATAGCCCTCATGAGCTCTAAGTTATGACCCTCGAAAGATCAACCTTGAAACACACTTAAAGCACCTTAGAGACTCCTCGGTATGGGGTGGCTGCAGATGATGGATGGTCTCCATGGCCAAAAAAAGTGTGACTAGGGTTCACCCACCCACTTAGAGCTAATGGCACTAACAATTCAATGCCAAGATCAATAGTTTCAAAGTTACGCTATGGTGCACCTATGAACTAAGGCACACTATGAGTTTTGGCATCGAGCGAGATTGCTGTGCCAAATCCAAAAAAAATGTGATCTCTCAAAAATGAGATAGGTTATTTTAGGCCTCAACATCACCATCCTATAGCATTTGAAAATTCATTGATATCCCTCGTGAGCTTTGAGTTATGACCCTCATAAGATTTACCTTGAAAAACACTTAGAGCACCTTGGAGACTCCTCAGTACAGGGTGGCCGTGGATGATGGATGGTCTTTGTGGTCAGAAAAAGGGTGACACTAGTGTTCACCTACCCACCCATAGCTAATGGCACTAACAATTCGAAGCCAAGATCAATGGTTTCAAAGTTACGCTATGGTGCACCTATGAACTGAGGCACACTACGAGTTTTGGCATCGAGGGAGATTGTTGTGCCAAATCCAAATGGAGTATGATCTCTCAAAAATGAGATAAGTTATTTTAGGCCTTAGCATCATCATCCAGGTTATTTTAGGCCTCAGCATCATCGTCCTATAGCATTTGATAGTTCATCAATAGCCCTCATGAGCTCTGAGTTATGACCCTCGAAAGATCGACCTCAAAGCGCACTTAGAGCACCTTGGAGACTCCTTGATATGAGGCGGCTATAGACAATGGATGGTTTCCATGGCTAGAACAAGGGTGTCACTAGGGTTCACCCACCCACCCAAAGCTAATGGAACTAACAATTCGATACCAAGATCAATGGTTTTAAAGTTACGTTGTGGTGTACCTATGAACTGAGGCACACTGCGAGTTTTGGCATCGAGCAAGATCGTTGTGCCAAATCCAAATGGAATGTGATCACTCAAAAATGAGATAGGTTGTTTTAGGAGTTAGCATCACCATCCTATAGCATTCAATAGTTCATGTATAGCCCTCATGAGCTCTAACTTGTGACCCTTGAAATATCAACCTCTAAATATAATTAGAGCACCTTGGAGACTCCTCATTATGGGGTGGCTACAAATGATGGATGGTCTCCATGGCCAAAAAAAGGGTGTGGCTAGGGTTTACCTGCCCATCTAGAGCTAATGGTGCTGACAATTTGATGCCAAGATCAGCGGTTTCAAAATTATGCTATGGTGCAACTATGAACTAAGGCACACTGCGAGTTTTGGCATCGAGCGAGATCCCTATACCAAATCAATAAAAATGTGATCTCTCAAAAATGAGATGGGTTATTTTAGAACTTAGCATCACCATCCTATAACATTTGATAGTTCATCAATATGCCTTATGAGCTCTGAGTTATGACCCTCAGAAGATCGACTTTGAGACCCACTTAGAGCACCTTGGAACTCCTCAGTATGGGGTGGCCGCAAATGATGGATGGTCTCTCTAGTTAGAACAAGGGTGTGACTAGGGTTGACCTACTCACCCAAAGCTAATGGCACTGACAATTTGATACCAAGATCAATAGTTTCAAAGTTACGTTGTGGTGCACCTATGAACTGAGGCACACTGCAAGTTTTGGCATCGAGCGAGATCATTGTGCCAAATCCAAATGGAATATTACCTCTCAAAAATGAGATAGGTTATTTTAGGCCTTAGTAAAATCATCCTATAGAATTTAATCGTTCATCAATAACCCTCACGAGCTCTGACTTATGACCCTTGAAAGATCAACCTCGAAATGCACTTAGAGCACCTTGGAGACTCCTCAGTACGAGGTGGCCACAGATGATGGATGGTCTTTGTGGCTAGAAAAAGGGTGTCACTAGGGTTCACCTACCCACCAAAAGCTAATGATACTGATGATTTGATGCCAAGATCAATGGTTTCAAAGTTACGCTGTGGTGCACCTATGAACTGAGGCACACTACAAGTTTTGGCATCAAGCGAGATCATTGTGCCAAATCAAAATGAAATGTGATCTCTCAAAAATGAGATAGGTTGTTTTATGCCTCAACATCACTGTCCTATAGCATTCAACAATTCATTGATAGCCCTCATGAGCTCTGAGTTATGACCATCAAAATGTCGACCTCAAAATGCAATTAGAGCACCTTGGAGACTCCTTCGTATGGGGTGGCAATAGACGATGGATGGCTTTTGTGGTTTGAACAAGGGTGTCACTAGGGTTCACCTGCCCACCCATAGCTAATGGCACTAATGATTTGAATAGTTCTAGCTATTAGGAGTTAGATTTTGAAAATTTGTCAAGAAAATTGCAAAAGTTGCTAAGCAACTTTTTGCAATTTTTTGTGCTAAGACAATTTTTATTGCAAATTTGTTTGCAAATGGACTCTACAAACTCCTAGGGACCCTAATAATGTTCTAAACATCTAGACTTACCTAAAAAATGTGGAATTTACCAAAAATTTGCTTTATTAAACTAATTGATGGCCAAGGCTTATAGTTGCACCATGGGGTCTTTTGTCCATTACAAATGTGGATGGTCACAAGGAGATCATTAGATCTATCCCTAAACCTTATTACATCAAGAAAAGAAAAATGATTAGGTGCTTTGCACTAGTGTTCCATGTATTGATGTGATAAAAAAGTGCATAGAATGGTTAGTGATTGTGCATACCTCATGTATGTGTTACTTGATTTTAATTTTTTATGAGATGTGGTTGGTATGTGATCGATTAACAAGATTTCTTAGCATGAGAATTGTTGGATAACCAATTCATTTTCCTACTAATTCAAATGGGTGTCCCTAAGGGCTCAACATGTTTGGATGATATTGAATCCACATGAAAATCACTTGCTCTTTTAGAGATGCTAAAGGGTGTATGCAAAGGGACTAACATTGTTTAATATTATAGAATTCCATTTTTGTGCATTGTTATGGATATGCATTTGGAAACATGTCATGCATTCTTCAAAATTCTTGTTATTAGATGTAGTAGGTATGTGGATGATCAACAACCTTGTATTTCATTAATGTTATTGGACTAAGAATCAATTTTCCTCTCAATTGGAAGGGTGGACCTAAGAGTTCAACACTAATGGGTGATGTTGAACCACCTTGGTAATGACTATTTCATTTGGGGAGGTTTGAGACTACATGCAAAGGGATTCTTGTTAATTTTACTCTTCATTCAAGGGTGGGCCTAAGAGCTCAACATGTTTTGGTGATGTTAAATCACCATATTAATGAATAGCTCATTTGATGATGGTAGCTAACCAAAGCTTAGAAGATTATTTTTTTATTATTGTAAAATTTTTTTGTGAGAACCGTGCTACTAAAAATTTAGAGTATATGCATTTTTCCTAATGATTCTAAGCATGAATGCAAGATGGATCCATTTCTCAAGAGCATTCAGTAGGTTGATAGTTGTTATGAACTTTGAGCTACCTTAATCAAATAACGGGACTCCTTGACCATGGATGATACAAAGATAGCACAATAGAAGAAAGGATCAAGCCAACTTCTAAACAACCTTCAAGGTTTTCACAAGGATTTAACAAAAGACTTGGTCTACTTATTTGAATGGATACTCCTCCTAACAAACACTAAAAAAGGTTTCTAGACTTACCTTCCACAAGTACAACCCAAAACCACATGCACCCAATTCAATGCAAATATGAAAACCTCCCTCAAAATGGGCATAATGAGGATTTTGCTGTTAGGAGTTACATTTTGAAAAGTTGTCAAGAAAATTGTAAAAGTTACTAAGCAAATTTTTGCAATTTTTGCGCTAAGACAATTTTTATTGAAAATTTTCTTGTAAATGGATTCCACAAACTCCTAGGGACCCTACTACTATTATAAACACCTAGACTACCTAGAAAACATAGAGATAACCAAAAATCCATTTTATTGGACCAATTGATGCCCAGGGCTTATAGTTGCACCATGGGGTCCTGTATCCATTACAGAAGTGGATGCTCATAGGGAGATCATTAGATCTATCCCTACACCTTATAGAAGGAAAGTTAATATTAGGGGGCAAATCAATTTGGTAAGCATTTCTGCCACACTTTTTACCAATGGAGGAAGAGTTGGCATGGTTGTACTAATGCATGGTAACCATGATGAACCAAAAAAAAGGAGAAACACTATGAACCATGATGCACTTGAACATGAAGATGATTATGGAGAGGATCAAATAAAACATGTTGCTTCAATCCCAAATGTTGACAATATACAAGGGTTTGACTTTGACAATAAACAAGATCACATTATTAGAATAAAATAATAAGTAAAATAAACAATGGAAACCTCACACCATAAAAAATAATGAAATGTATTGATAATACTTGTAGTAAAAGGCTTACACAATATTAGCATCATAAAATATTCAAACATATTGACACCTTCCTCAAATAGTTTTTTAAGAAATCAAGTATTCTAATTGTTCATCGATACTTTTTAAATTTTTCTTATTTGATTAGTTTGATCAAAATAGTTTTAATAATCATAATATCAGCTCTATGTCAAATAAGAAAAAATCCAAACTTGTAATAAGATATCCACAAGAAATTATCTTTCATATAGTTATAAATGCTCTTAAAATTGTCATTATAGCCTTTTATCACATGCAAATATGATTTGCAAGAACTTGTTCAATATCTTCCTCTTATAATTCCTTACAAAAAACCTACCAAAATAAATATTAGAATGTGCAACTAATTTAACCTATCTTTTTCATTATTACAAAAATCATATACAAAAAAAATTCACATTTTACATCATAATACATCATAAATCTTAGGAATTCTCCCCAACACTACCCCCACCCCCCCTGCCCCCCCAACTCCTCATGATGTACCTACACTTAAATATAATAAAAATATTAGTAAATTATTGTATTAAACAAGATAATCATTAATTCATTGAATCATTATGAAGAAAATAACACAAGAAGTAAATATACACAGTCAAGTTATTTTACTTTTGGTCTTCCTTGATGCTTCAACAACTTTACATTTGTTGCTATAATAAGATGTGAACATATGAGAATTATTTTATGCTTCTGATAGTCTTCGAATCCTAGAATTATGTTCCTTCTAAGCATGTATATTCACAACCATGTTCCAGTGACAACTACTGAACAAGTAGGATATGTGAATCCATCATCATCTTTGATCGATTGTGCAAGTTTTTGTTTACCTCTTACACAACGTGCTAACCAATAATTGGATTTCTCATCATTCCCCTATGGTGCAACCAATGCAAAGACATGTCCTGGCTAAAGTAGATCTGATAGATGGTTATGCTCAAGTGAACTTTTCATGTCATCATTTTTGATAGAGGGTATGATAGAAAATGGAGTAAGATAATGTGGAGCCCATGTGTCCACCCACTCACTTGACTCATAGTGATCCCAATCACACTGAAAACAACTAAGAAAAAAGAAAGCTAGCTATCATGTCCAAATGGTCCATGTACTAGAATCAAAGCTTTGGAATGAATGCATTTTTGATGAGTCTCTCACTATAGCACAATCTAATCTATCAGCTATGGACCCTTCCTCAACCAACCAAAAGAACCTACGTACCACTGAATCAAGAGTCCCCCCCATGATAATGCTAAGCTACACCAATCAAAAATGCTATGAGCATCAAGAAGCTCAGTTGCTGAAATCTTCAATTGTTCCTTAGCTAGAGCTCTCTTCACATATGCCCTTGCTCCATCATGTTCCCCTTTTCCATGGCCAGAATAAAAAAAACTCCAAATATGAGGCACCCCTCTCTCTACGTACATCCTACACAACCAATAAAACATGCAAGCATTCTTGAATTGACTTGTATAGTTATCTGACCAAATGATATGTATATCTATAGAAATTGCATGCTTATGTAAGAAATCAAAATAATTTTTGAAACAATGTTGCACAAACTCATGAGAGTGAGATCTATCATCACTCATATAAAAATGATACTCTCTTATAATCTTTTGATTATCATCTATACTATCAAGAGCATGTCTATATGTTATGTGAATGAAAATAGCAATCTGAATGGAGTTGTAATACTAAGATTGTGTCTCATTTTGAGGTTACAATGTGTAGTTCTCAGAAAAATCAACAACTAACATAATAGTGCCAATGGGAAAAGTCTCCTTACACATTCTAAATTGTTGATCCAACCACTAAGACCTATGACTATGTCTTGCATACTCATGGAAAAGATTTTCCTTGAAATCTGAAATAAAACTAGCCACACTGATATCTTTTCCAACCAATTCACATCTAGAGCTTTCACCCCCACTCTTCAATGTGTATTTCACGATTTCATGTACCTTTTTTTTTTCACTATTGTATTTCCAAGATCTTGTTCGCCCCCCTCATGGAAACATGTGTCAAACCTTGATAAGCCACCACATTTTGAACACTTCTCAATTAAGCAAGCATTTCTATAAAAAGAAACAACCATCAACTCTACGACATAAAAGTTGATCTAGCAAGTCTCTTGATGATTTTGGAAGCTCACTAGCACCACAATCCTCCAACATTTCTCTACTATGCAAAGTAGAATAGATGGAGCATAATAGTTCATGGTGCATAGAAAACTCATCATGATATTTGCAACAACATGTATTTCAAATTTTGAGTGGCACACAAGAAAATGGATTCAAAGATTCAAAAGCCCTTTGTGATATATGAAGACTTAGATGAATCTCTCTAGATTGTTTGAACAACATAGTTTGACAAACCTCCAAATAGTGTTTAGGATGTGGCGTGCAGTCTCTAATGCCAATTTTGAAGAGGATCATTAATTTTCCCTCATCGACTAAGTGCTCTTCTCAAAGTAGTATGATTTAGATTCAAATCAATTCAAGTTTGTCTCATATATCTACCTTTTTTCAAATGATGACTTACAAAAGAGGTTGTAATAACCCTTCGAGTAGCTCTGTTATCCTTCTCCCTACTATTTTTCTCAATGCTATTAAGAGCACTAAAAAAATTATTCACAATAATGACAATTCTTTCGAACATTTTATTGACACGAATCTTCAATTTTGAAAGCATAGGTCTCATGTTTTGTATCTTTAATAAGTGCATGAAAAGATGACATTGCTCTACTATTGTCTTGTTGCTGAAAAACATCTTATATAGTCTTGAAGCCCATAACCGAATGGTTCTTTCTAATTTTTTCCCTTCCAAACTAGTAATAATCATTTCATCAATTTCAATTATCCATTTTGGTGTTCTAGAACCTTCATGTCTATTATAATTAGGAGATATGTAAGGTTCTTGTGCATTAGGTTCCTATGCATTGTCATGTTCGACATGGTCAATTATGCAATTTGCATTATGACTTGGTTGCATTTCATCCTCGAAATTTTCATTCTCTAAATTTTTAATTCTGGCATTATCATTTTCAATAGGTACATTTTTATTCCCCAACTGTACATATTCATTATTTGACTCTATGATTTCACCTTCAACTAATTCATCATCCACTTGATTGATATTTAACATACCTTGTCTTTTTCTTCGGTGTTCCATTTTGTCCCGTTCCATATATGCTGCAATGTCTTCATTGCATACCTTTATTTTGAGTTAAGCCTTTTGACAATGCTACTCCTCATTCAGATGACAATATCAAACACCTAAGGTTATATTTTCAAACTTTTTTCAATTGGTTGGGCCCAAAAATGTGACTTTTTGTAAAAATCATGAAAAAAAATCTCAAAAAGTGATGTTCTCGGGTCTACAGGGATAGGGAATATGTTACAAAATGATGACAGTTATATCGGATATCTGATTTGAAATTGGATATCCGATATGCTCCCAAAAAGATTTTGGATGGAAAAACGAATATGTGGGTTATAGTTTGCAAGTTATCAATTATTTGAGTTATATTACTATATATATATATACATATATATATACATATACATATATATATATATATACATATATACATATATACATATATATATATATGTATATATATATATATATGTATATATATATATGTATATATATATATATATATGTATATGTATATATATATGTATATATATATATATATGTATATATATGTATATATGTATATACATATATACATATATATGTATATACATATATACATATATATGTATATACATATATACATATATATGTATATACATATATACATATATATGTATATACATATATACATATATATGTATATACATATATACATATACATATATACATATATATATATACATATATACATATATACATATATATATATACATATATATATATATATATATAAATAAAATTAATGTAACTTAAAGATATAACATATAATCTATTAATATATAATAATATATTATGTTCTTCTTATTATAATCTATAAATATATTATATATTATTATTCTTATAATCTATAATATAGTATTATTATTATTATGAACTATGTTACTAATATATAATAATATATTATGTTATTAGTATTATAATCTATAAATATAATATATATTAATATATATGTCCCTAGGGGTCCTAAGATGCTTAGGGACATATTAAAATGCCTCATATGTGTTGAGGGCGATCATAGGTTGACCTATGATCCCCTTCAACCCATTACATGATGACATATGTGCCTAGGGGTCCTAGGACCCCTAGGGACATATTAGAATCTTTTATATGGGTCAAGAGGGTCATAGGGTGACCTATGACACCCTTTGATCCATTACATGATGACATATGTCCACAGGGGTCGTAGGACCCCTAGGGACATGTTAGAATTTTTCATATGGGTTGAAGGGGGTCATAGGTTGACCTATGACCCCCTTCGACCCATTACATCATGACATATGTCCCTAGGGGTCATAGTACCCCTAAGGACATATTAGAATCCTACATATGGGTTGAAGGGGCTCATAGGCTGACTTGTGACCCTCTTTGACCCATTAAATGATGACATATGTCCCTAAGGGTCCTACGACCCCTAGGGACATATTAGAATCATTCAAATAGGTTGAAGGGGGCATAGGTCACCCTATGACCTCGTTCAATACATTACATGATGACATATGTCCCTAGGGGTCTTAAGATCCATAAGAACATATTAGAATCATTCGTATGGGTCGAATGCGGTCATAGGTAGACCTATGAGCCCTTTCGACCAATTACATGATGCAATATGTCCCTAGCGGTCCTAAGACCCCTAGGGACATATTAGAATCTTTCAAATGGGTTGAAGGTGGTCATAGGTCACCCTATGAGCCCCTTTGACCCATTACATAATGACATATTTCCCTAGGGGTCCTAGGACCCATACGAACATATAAGAATCCTTCATATGGGTCGAAGGGTGTCATAGGTTGACCTATGACCCCATTTGACCGATTACATGATGACATATGTCTTTAGGGGTCCTAGGACCCCTAGGGAAACATTAGAATCATTAATATGGGTCAAATAGAGTCATAGGTTGACCTATTACCCCCTTCGACCCATTACATGATGACATATGTCCCTAGGGGTCCTAGGACCCCTAGGGACATATTAGAATGCTTCATATTGGTCGAAGGGGCTAATTGTTCATATCGGTCAAAGGGGGTCATAGGCTAACCTATAACCCCGTTTGACCCATTACATGATGAAATATGTCCCTAGGGGTCCTAGGACCCCTAGGGACATATTACAATCATTCATATGGGTCGAAGGGGGTCACAGGGTCACCTATGACCCCATTCAACCCATCACATGATGACATAAGTACCTAGGGGTCCTAGGACCCCTAGGAACATATTAGATTGCTTCATATGGGTTGAAGGGGGTGATAGGGTGACCTATGACCCCCTTCAACCCATTACATGATGACATATGTCCCTACGGGTCCTAGGACCCTTAGGGACACATTAGAATCATTCATATGGCTCGAAGGGGGTCATAGGGTGACCTGTGATCCCCTTTAACCCATTACATCATGACATATGTCAATAGGGGTCTGTTACCCATTTTGGCTCTCGCCAAAATTTGAACTTTAAATGCTTGCCTCGCCCAATGGCTATTTCCCATCTTTTATATTATTTTAATGCCTGAGAAATTAAATGCAAAAAATTAAATAAAATTATCAAACAAACCTTCTTCTTTCCTACAGCTTTCTGCGCCATCAGATCTTTGGCGATCTATGGTGGGTGCATTCTTGCATTCTCCAAATGCACGACCTTTATGTAATGCGAGGAAACTCCTTTGTGACATGTGGATCGATGGGTCCGTGTTCTTTCTGTGGGCCGTATAGGGAGGAAGTCTTAGTCCAGTTGGCATTTTGATTGGCACCTACTTTCCCACATTTTTTCTTCTGTCAAACCTCTTGACAATGCGAACAAGCACCTTGGTGACATGCGTCCATGTGACATCACAGAGGATAGTTGTGCAGGTTTAGAAGGAACAGATTCTGAGCACCGTCTGATGTGATCAGATCAACAACTAGCACATGCCCACAAGATAAAGTTGCAAGAAGATTAAGGAAATCAAGCATGCCCCTTTGTGAGTCCTGTCCCATGACCTCACATGTTCCTCGGTCCACCTTCCACCATTCCATGCAATATGATCAATGGTTGGCACATGCCCGCAATATGAAGATGCAAGAAATTTAAGCAATGCAGGTATGCACCCTTATGACATGTGGTTGATATGATGTCATGGGCCCACGTTTCTCAAAAGGTAACAATAGCTCATCCTCCATGGTGGTTGTCAGATGAGTTGGAGTATGAAGAGGGCATTTTATTGGCCCATCTAGTTGACCAGTTATGCAGTTTTTCAAGATTTGGATCACCATAGATTTAAAGAGGACCAACGGTTGGTACATGCCCACAATAAGGAGATGCAAGGAAGTTAAACATTGTAGGGAAGTACCTTGTTTCCGTGTGTCCCTGTGGGGCCAGGCTAGTTTCACATGTTGTAGAGTGATGCCAGGGTGGTGCTAGTTGGATGCCAAGTGTATGATGAGTGTCTCGTGGGTCCAAGGATTTTTGTAGGCATGTGCAATATTATGAGGACTTTTCCTGATCATGAATCTTGTAGAGATCGACAATTGGCACTTCCCCGCATTATAAAGATGTAAGGAAATTAATGAACGTGAGCATACACCTCACTATCACGTGTCCTTGTGGGGTCTATTTTGTTCCAGGTGGTGCTAGTTGTTTGCCAAGGTAATGCTAGTTGGGGCGAGGTTAGGCTGAGTCAGATGTCAAAGTGTTTGGGTGCCAAGAGTTTTTGAGGGGCAAGTGCAATATTATGAGGATCTTTCATGATCGTCAATCTCAGGGAGATCAACGATCAGCTCTTTTTTGTAATATGGAGATGTGAGGACTTTAAGTAACATGGGGAAGTGCCTAAATGACACATGTCCCAGCGGGCCTGACCAAGGTATTAATAGTTAGCATTGACATTTGGGTTGGCGGTTATGCGACTATCATAGACAGGATTCTGAGGAGGTGGCATGATTAGTAAGAAGATGTTGGTCAACCGTGTGGAGACCTTATGGAGTGGACAAAAAAAAGAAGATTGTTGGTCCATGTGGCTCATCCTGGTGCCAGAGTTAGGTTGACCTGCTGACTTTGTTGATTCATGAGCTAGAAATAGGGGATACTGAGGTTTTTTGCACAATTTGATCCTTGTGATCAATTCCAACCACCCTCGAATGAATGCTGAACTCAGTGAATGTGGGAAAACATTTTGCCTCTCTAGTTTATCTATCTACCTTGGTTAGAACTATTTAATGGTGTCATTTTTGTCTTCTTAGGGCCCTATTTCAATGAAGATCAGATTTCATTGCATTTGGATCTATGCTCAGATCAAATTTTCTTCAGATCTCCATAATTGTTCTTAGTAGGACTTAATGGTGGTGGTTGTAGAGTAATTTCAATGGAAAATATCTTAGTTATGCCTGAGCTATAAAGGCAATTTTTGTACATTTTGATAAGGTCAACTATTCTCTGACTTCTTTGATATTGCTCTGCAATTTCATGTGTAAATTCCCTTTGCCTCTAAACTGTATGACATTTTGCCTTACCTCTTTCAGCCATTAATGTGAAAGTGCAAGAACTATTTGCCTCTCATTGGTGTTTTTTAGAGATCTGCAAACTACATGACTATATCTCTTTTGGCCTATGAATGATATATAAGTGAATCTTCTCTTTCCTTGTGTCATTCATTTGGGTTTTCTAATCTGCATGTGGTTGTTAGATTAAAGCAAGTCTAAATGTGTATATCTTTTGGTGTCATGATGGTTCAATAGTGCATGTATGGGCAGAGATTGGGTTGAACACTCTATTTTGGTGGATCACCCCCTTAGGTTAGAATAGGTAAATTTTCTTTCTATGTATTTTTTCTCCCTTTTCCTCTCCAATAGTAGTTAGGTGCACCCTAATAGAAAAGGATTTCAGCCTTCTCCGGAGACTCAACCTCATAGTTCAAGTCCCACTGCTTGGAGGTTTTTTCCATGTTTCACAAGGTTGTCCTTAGGTAAAAACTTTGGATGTGGGTGAAAACTTTTTTGAGGACAGGGTCCTTGGATCCCTAGGGACATATTAGAATGCTTCATATGGGTTAAAGGGGGTCATAGGTTGACCTATCACCCCCTTACACCCATTACATGATGACATATGTCCTTAGGGGTCCTAGGACCCCTAGGAAGATATTAGAATGCTTCATATGGGTTGAAGGGGGTCCTAGAGTAACCTATGACACACTTTGACACATTACAAGACAACATATGGTCCTAAGACCCCTAGGGACATATTGGAATAGTTCATATGCATTGGAGGGGGTCACAGGTGCCTTTGACCCATTAGATGACGACATATGTGCCTAGAGGTCCTAAGACCACTAGGGGCATATTAGAATGCTTCATATGGCTCAAAGGGGGTCATAAGGTGACCTATGAACCATTTCAACCCATTACATGATGACATATGTCCCTAGGCATTCTAGGACCCCTAGGGACATATAAGAATCCTTCATATGGATCGAAGGTGGTCATAGGGTGACCTATGACCCCTTTTGACCCATTTCATGATGACATATGTCCCTAGGCATTCTAGGACCCCTAGGGACATATAAGAATCCTTCATATGGATCGAAGGTGGTCATAGGGTGACCTATGACCCCTTTTGACCCATTTCATGATGACATATGTCATTTGGGGTCCTCGGACCCCTAAGTTCATATTAGAATTCTTCATATGGGTTGAAAAGGGTCATAGGTTCACCTATGACCCCCTTTGACCCAGTACATGACAACATATGTCCCTAGTGGTCCTAGGACCACTAGGAACATATTAGAATCATTCATAT
This sequence comes from Cupressus sempervirens, assembly GCA_028749045.1. NCBI lineage: Eukaryota > Viridiplantae > Streptophyta > Pinopsida > Cupressales > Cupressaceae > Cupressus > Cupressus sempervirens. Next base: position 1,038,659,047 of record CM053785.1, on the reverse strand, counting down.
TGGTCAAAGGGGGTCATAGGGTGACCTACGACCCCCTTTGACCCATTACATGAACACATATGTCCTTAGGGGTCCTAGGACCCCTAGGGACATATTAGAATCATTCATATTGATCAAAATCAATCATAGGTTGACCTATGACTCTCTTTAACCCATTACATGATGACATATGTACCTAGGGGTGCTAGGACCCCTAGGGACATATTATATTGCTTCATATGGATCGAAGGGAGTCATAGGGTGACTTATGACCCTCTTTGACCCATTAAATGATGAAATATGTCCCTAGGGTTCCTAGGACCCCTAGGGACATATTAGAATGCTTCCTATGGGTTGAAGGGGGTCATAGGGTGACCTATGACCACCATCGACCCATTACATGATGACATATATCCCTAGGGGTCCTAGGACCCCAAGGGACATATTATATTGCTTCATATGGGTCGAAGGGGGTCATAGGGTGACCTATGACCCCCTTTGATCAATTACATCACAACATATATCCCTAGGGGTCAGACATATTAGAATCATTCATATTGGTCGAAGGGGGTCAGAGACTCACCTATTAACCCCTTCGACACATTACATAATTACATATGTCCGTAGGAGTCCTAGAACCCCTAGGGACATATTAGAATCGTTCATATTAATCGAAGGGGGTCATACGTCCCTTTGGACCATTACATGACAACATATGTCCATAGGGGTACTAGAACCCCTAGGGACATATTAGAATGCTTCATTTTGCTCTCACCCTATGACCCCCTTCGACCCACTACATGATGACATATGTCTCTATGTGTTCTAGGACCCCTAGGGATATAATAAAATCGTTCGTATGGGTCGAAGACAATCATAGGGTGATCTATGACTCCCTTCAACCCATTACATGATGACATATGTCCAGAGGGGTCCTAGGACCCCTATGGACATATTATAGTGCTAAGACTGCTAGTGACATATGACCCCATTCGACCGATTACATGACAACATATGTCCCTAGAGGGCCTAGGACCCCTAGTGACATATTAGAATCGTTCATATGGGTCATTTGGGATCATAGATCACACTATGATGCTGTTTGACTCATTACATGATGACATATGTACCTATGGGTCCTAGGACCCCTAGGGACATATTAGATTGCTTCATATGGGTCAAAGGGAGTCAAAGGGTGACCTATGACACCCTTTAACCTATTACATAATGACATATGTCCCTAGAGGTCATACGACCACTAGGGACATATTAGAACTGTTCTTATGGGTCAGAGGGGGTCATAGCATAACCTATGGCCTCCTTCTACCCATTACATGATGACATATGTCCCTAGGGATCTTAGGAACCCTAGGGACATAGTAGAATCATTCATATGGGTCGAACATGGTCATAGGTCTTTAACCCATTACATGATGACATATGTTCGTAGGGGTCCTAAGACCCCTAGTGAAATATTAGAATGCTTCATATGGGCCAAAAGGGGTCATAGGTTGACCTGTGACCCCCTTCAATTCATTACATGATGACATATGTCCCTAGGGATCATAGGATCCCTAAGAACATATTAGAATGCTTCATATGGGTCTAAGGGGATCATAGAGTTACCTAAGACCCCCTTCGACCCATTACATGGTGACATATGTCCGAAAGGGTCATGGCACCCCTAGCGACATATTAGAATTATGCATACTAGTTAAAGGGGGTCATAGGTCAATTCGATTCATTATATGATGACATATGTCCCAAGGGGTCCTAGGACCCCTAGACACATATTAGAATGCTTCATATGGGTCAAAGGGGATCATAGCATGACCTATGACTCACTTTGACCCATTACATGATGACATATGTCCCTAGGATTTGTAGGATCCCTAGGGACATACAAGAATCTTTCATATGGGTCAAAGAGGGTCATAGGGTGACTTATGACCCCGTTCAACGCATTACATGATGACAAAATTTGCTAGTTGTCCTAGTACCCCTAGGGACATATTAGAATCTTTCATATGGGTCAAAGGGGGTCATATGGTGACCTATGACCACCTTCAACCCATTACATGATGAAATATTTCCCTCATTGTCCTAGGAACCCCAAGGACATATTAGAATCTTTCATATGGGTCAAAGGGGGTCATAGGTTGACCTATGACCCCCTTCGACCCATGACATGATAACATATGTCCTTAGGGGTCCTAAGACCCCTAAGTACATATTAGAATCGTTCATATAGGTCAAAAGGGGATATAGGTTGACTTATGACACCTTTCAACCCATCGCATGATGACATTTGTCCCTAGAGGTCCTAGGATCCCTAGGGACATATTAGAATGCTTCATATGATTTGACCATTTACATGATTACATATGTCCCTAGGGGTCCTAAGACTGCTAGGTATAATATAGAATCATTCATATGGGTCTAAGGACACATTATATGACGTTATATGTCCCTAGGGGTCCTAGGACCCCTAGGGACATATTAGAATACTTCATATGGGTCGAAGGGGGTCATAAATTGACCTATGACTCCCTTCGACCAATTACATGATGGCATATGTCCTTGGAGGTCCTAGGACCGATAGAGACATATTAGAATCCTTCATATGGGTCGAAGGGGGTCATAGGTCCCTTCAACCCATTACATGATGACATATGTCTCTAGGGGTCCTAGGACTGCTAGGGACATATTAGAATGATTCATATTGGTTGAAGGGGGTCATAGGGTGACCTATGAACCCTTTCATCCTATTGCATGATGACATATGTCCCTGGAGGTCATACGACCCCTAGAGACATATTAGAATGCTTCATATGGATCTAAGGGGGTCATAGAGTGACCTATGACCGCCTTTGAACCATTACATTATGACATATGTTCGTAGGGGTTCTAGGACCCCTAGGGACATATTGGAATAATTCATATTGGTCAAAGGGGGTCATATGTTCCTTCAACCCATTACATGATGATAGATGTCCATAGGGGTCCTAGGACCCCTAGCAACATATTAGAATACTTCATATGTGTCACATTGGGTCAGAGGGTGACCTATGACCACCTTCGAACCATTACATGATGACATGTCCCTAGGGGTCGTAGGTCCACTAAGGACATATAGGAATCCTTCATATGGCTCGAAGGGGGTCATAGGTTGACCTATGACCCCCTTCAACCCATTACATGATGACATATGACCCTACAGGTCGTAGGACCTCTAAAGACATATTAGAATCATTCATATGGGTCGAAGGGGGTCATAAGGTTGACCTATGAACCTCTTTGATGCATTACATGATGACATATGTCCCTAGGGGTCATACGACCCATAGGGATATATTAGAATGCTTCATATGGGTCTAAGGAGGTCATAGAGTGACCTATGACCCCTTTCGAACCATTACATGATGACATGTGTCCGTAAGGTTTCTAAGACCCATAGGGACATATTCAAATTGTTCATATGGGTCGAAGGGGTCATAGATCCTTTTAACCCATTACATGATGACAGATGTCCCTAAGGGTCTTAAGACCCCTAGGCACATATTAGAATACTTCATATGGGTCAAATGGGGTCAGAGGGTGACCTATGACCACCTTTGACCCATTACATGATGACATGTCCCTATGGGTCGTAGGTCCACTAGGGACATATAAGAATCCTTCATATTGATCAAAGGGGGTCATAAGTTGACCTATGACCCCCTTCAACCCATTACATGATAACAAAATTCCTTAGGTGTCCAAGGACCTCTAGGGACATATTACAATCCTTCATATTGGTCCAAGGGGGTGATAGGGTGACCTGTGACCGTCTTCGACCCATTACATGAAAGCGTATTTTCCTAGGGGTACTATGAAATCTAGGGACATATTAGGATCCTTCATATTGGTCGAAGGGGGTCATAGGTTGATTTATGAATCCCTTCAACCTATTACATGACAACATATGTCCGTAGGTGTCCTAGGATCCCTATTGCCAAATTAGAATCATTCATATTGGTCGAAGAGGGTCATAGAGTGACCTATGACCCCCTTTGACCCATTACATGACGATATATTTCTCTAAGGGTCCTAGGACCACGAGGGACATATTAGTATCCTTCATATGGGTCGAAGTGGGTCATAGTGTGACCTATGACCCCGTTCGACCCATTACATGACAACATATTTTCTCAGGGGTCCTAGGAACCCTAGAGACATATTATAATCCTTCATATCAATTGAAGGCTGACATATTACATGACAACATATGACACATTAGAATCGTTCATATGGGTCGAAAGCTGTCATAGGTTGACCTATGACCCCCTTCAACCCATTACATGATGGCGAATGTCCCTAGGGGTCCTAGAACCTTTAGGAACATATTAGAATCATTCATATGGGTCGAAAGGCATCATAGGTTGACCTATGATCCCCTTCAACCCATTACATGATAACATATGTCCCTAGGGTTCCTAGGACCCGTAAGGTCATATTGGAATGCTTCATATGACTTGAAAGGGGTTATATGGTGACCTATGAGCCCCTTCAAAAGATTACATGACAACATGTGTCCTTAAGGGTCCTAGGACCCCTATGGACATATTAGAATCTTTCATATGGGTCGAAGGGGGTCATAGGGTGACCTATGACCTGCTTTGACAAATGAAATGATGAAATATGTCATTAGGGGTTCTAGAATCCCTAGGGATGTATTAGAATAATTCATATGGGTGGAAGGGATTCATAGGGTGACCTATGACCACCTTCGACCCATTACATGATGACATATGTCCCTAGGGGTCATAGGACCCCTAAAAAAATATTAGAATTGTTCATATGAGTCGAAGATGGTCATAAGTTGACCTATGATCCCCTTCGACACATTGCATGATGACATATATCCTTAGGGTTCCTAAGACCCATAGGGACATATTACAAACTTTCATATGGGTCGAAGGGGGTCATAGGGTGACCTATGATCGACTTCGGCCCATTACATAATGACATATTAGATTGCTTCATATGTGTCAAAGAGATTCATTGGGTGACCTATGACATCCTTTGACTCATTAGATGATGACATATGTCCTTAGGGGTCCTAGGACCACTAGGGACATATTAGATTCATTCCTATGGGTCGAAGTGGGTGATAGGGTCACCCATTACCACCTTCGACCCATTACATGATCACATATGTCCCTAGGGGTTCTAGGAAACCTAGGGACATATTAGAATGCTTTATATGGGTTGAAGGGGGTCATATGGTGACCCATGACACTCTTCAACCCATTATATGATGACATATGTCTCTAGCGGTCCTAAGACCCCTAGTGACATATTAGAATCGTTCATATGGGTCTAAGGAGGTCATAGGGTGACCTATGACCCCGTTCGACCCATTAAATGATGACATATGTCTTTAGGTGAACTAAGACACCTAGGAACATATTAAAATATTTCATATAGGTCGAAGGGGGTGATAGGGTGACCTATGAACCCTTTCAACCTATTAAATAATGACATATGTTAATAGAATCGTTCATATGGGTGGAAAGGGATCATATGGTGAACTATGACCACTATCGACCTGTTACATGACTACATATGTTCGTAGGGGTCATTGGACCCATAGGGACATATTAGAATCATTTATATGGGTTGAAGGTGGTCATAAGTTAAGCTGTGACCCCCTTCCACCCATTACATGATGACATATGTCCCTAGTGGTCTTAGGAGATTTAGGGACATATTCAAATCCTTCATATGTGTCGAAGGGGGTCATAGGGTGACCTATGACCCTATTCATCTCATTACATGATCACATATTTACATAATGACAAAATTTGCTAAGTGTCATAGGACCCTTAGGGACATATTAGAATCTCTCATATGGGTTGAAGGGGGTCATAGGTTGACCTATGACCACCTTCAACCCATTACATGACGACACATTTCACTCAGGGTCCTAGGACCCCCAAGGACATATTAGAATCCTTCATATGGGTCAAAGGGGGTCATAGGTTGATCTATCACCCCTTTCGACACATTATATGATGACATATGTCACTAGGTGTCTTAGGACCCCTAAGAATATATTAAAATCATTCATATGGGTCAAAAAGGGTCATAGGTTAACCTATGAGCCCCTTTGACCCATTACATGATGACATATGTCCCTAGAGGTCTAGTGACCCTACGAACATATTAGAATGCTTCAAATGAGTTAAAGGGGGTCATATGGTAACCTATGACCCCCTTCAACCCATTACATGACAACATATCTCCCTAGGCATCCTAGGACCCTTAGGGACATATTAGAATCATTCATATGGGTGGAAGGGGGTCATGGGGTGACTTATAACCCTCTTCGACCTATTAAATTATGACATATGTGTCTAAGAGTCCTAGGACCCATAGGGACATATTATAATCATTCATATGGGTTGAAGGGGGTCATAGGGTGTCCTATAACCCCATTTAACCTATTTCATGATGACATATGTTCCTAGGGGTCTAGACATATTATAATCCTTCATATGGGTAAAAGGGGGTCATAGGGTGATCTATGACCCCTGACGATCCATTAAATTAAGACATATGTTAGAATCACCCATATAGGTCAAAGCAAGTCATAGAGTGACCTATGATCCGCTTTGACCCATTGTAGAATCATTCATAAGGGTCAAAGAGAGTCATAGTTTGACCTACGAGCCCCTTCAACCCATTACATGATGACATATGTCCCTAGTGGTCCTAGGATGACATATGTCCCTAGGGGTCCTAGGACCACTAGGGACATATTAGCACAGTTCATATAGGTCGAAGGGGGTCATAGGGTGACCTATGAACCCTTTCAAACAATTACTTGATGACATATGCCATTAGGGGTCTTAGGACCCCTACGGACATATTAAAATCATTCATATGGGTTGGAGGGGGTCATACAGTGAGCTATGACCCCATTCGACACATTACATCAAGACAAATGTCCCTAGGGTTCTTAGGACCCTTAGGGACATATTAGAATGCTTCATATGGGTCAAAGGAGGTCATAGCTTGACCTATGATGCTCTTCAACTCATTACATGACAACAAATGTCCCTATAGGTCTTAAGATCCCTTAGGACATAATAGAATCATTTATATGGGTCGATTGGGGTCATAGGTCAACCAATTATATCACAACAGATGTCCCTAAGTGTCCTAAAATTCTTTCGGATGTATTAGAATCGTTCATATGGGTGAAGGGGGTCATAAGTTGACCAATGACCCCCTTTGACCCATTACATGATTACATAGCTCCCTAGGGGTCCTAGAACCCCTAAGGACATGTTAGAATCGTTCATATGGATGGAAGTGACCCATTGCATGATGACATATGTTGCTAGGGGTTCTAGGACCCCTAGGGACATATTAGAATTGTTCATATGGGTCCAAGGGGGTCATAGGTTTACCTATGACCCCCTTTGACACAATACATGACATTATATGCCCCTAGGGGTCCTAAGATCCCTATGGGCATATTATAATTCTTCTCATGAGTTGAATGGGGTCATATGTTCGACTGATTACATGATGACATATTAGAATCATTAAAATGGGTTGAAGGGGGTCATAGGTTGACCCATGACACCCTTTAACCCATTACATGATGACATATATCCCTAGGGATCCTAGAATATTTAGGGACATGTTAAAATCATTCATATAGGTCGAATGGGGTCATAGGCTCACCTATGATGCCCTTTGACCCATTGCATGATGAGATATGTCCCTAGGGTTCTTGGGACACTAAGGACATATTAGAATGCTTCATGTGGGTAGAAGGGGGTCATATGATAACCCATGAACCCCTTTGATCTATTTCATGATGACATGTCCCTAAGGGTCCCAGGACAAGTGGACACATATTAGAATTGTTCATATGGGTCGAAGCGAGTCATAGGGTGACCTATGACACCCTTGGACCAAATACATGACAACATATGTTTTTAGGGGAACTAAGACCCCTAGAGAGAGATTAAATCCTTCACATGGGTCAAAGGGAGTCATAGGGTAACCTATGACACCATTTGACTCATTAAATGATGAAATATGTCCCTAAGGGTCTTAGTAATAGAATTGTTCATATGGGTGGAAGGGGGTCATATGGTGAAATATGACCATGTTCGACCCATTACATGACGCCATATGTCCCTGGGGGTCCTAGGACCCCTAGAGACATATTAGAATCGTTCATATGGGTCGAAGGCGAGCATGGGTTGACCTATGACATCTTTCGATCTACTATATGATGGCATATGTCCCTAAGGATCTTAGGACCCATAGGGACATATTAAAATGCTTCATATGGGTCCGAGGGGGTCATAAGTCACCCTATGACCTCCTTTGACCTATTAAATGACAACATATTTTCATAGGGGTCTTAGGAGCCCTAGCGACATATTAGAATCATTCATATGGGTCGAAGGGGGTTATAGGTCACCATATGACCCCCTTCAACCCATTGCATGATGACATATGTACCTATGGGTCCTAGGACCCCTAGGGACATATTAGAATACTTCATATGGGTCAAAGATGGTCATAGGGTGACCTATGACCCCTTTCAACCCATTACATTACGACATATGTCCGTAGGGGTTCTAGGACCCCTAAGGACATATTAGAATTGTTCAAATGGGTCGAAGGGGGTCATAAGGTGACCTATGATCCCCTTTGACCTATTATATGATGACATATTTCCTTTGGGGCCCTAGCATCCCTAGGGACATATTAGAATGTTTCATATAGGTCAAACTTATGACCCCCTTAGACCCATTACATGACGACATAGATCCCTAGAGGTCATAGGACCCCTAGCAACATATTAGAATGCTTCATATGGGTGTAAGGGGGTATTAAAGTGACCTATGACCCCCTTCGACTGATTATTGATGACATATATCATAGAGTAACCTAAGACACCATTCAACCCATTACATGATGACATATTAGAATTGTTTATATAGGTTCATAGGTCCCTTTGACCCATTACATGATGACATATGTCCATAGGTGTCCTAGAACCCTGAGGGACATATTAGAATCGTTCATATCAGTCGGAGGGGGTCATAGGGTGATCTATTACTCTCTTCAATCCATTAAATGATGACATATTAAAATCATTCATATGGGTCGAAGGGGTTCATAGGTTGACCTATGACCCCCTTTGACCTATTACATGATGACAATTGTCCCTAGAGGTCCTAGGATCCCTAAGGACATATTAAAATGCTTCATATGGGTTGAACTCAACCCACTACATGATAACATATGTCCCTAGGGGTCCTACGATCTCTAGGGACATATTAGAATGCTTCATATGGGTCAAAGAAGGTCATAGGGTGCCCTATGACACCCTTTGACCTAAGAATCCTTCATATGGGTCGAAAGGGGTGATAGGGCTCCCTATGACTCGCTTCAACCCATTACATGATGACATATATCCCTAGGTGTCATAGGACCCCTAGGGACATATGGGTTGAAGGGAGTCATGGGGTGACATATGATCACCTTTGACCAATTATATGACGACATATGTCCCTAAGGGTCCTAGAACTCTTATGGCGATATTAAAATCATTCATATGGGTTGAAGGACATTATAGGTTGACCTATGACCCCCTTTGACCCATTACATGATGACATATGTCCCTAGGGGTCTTAGGAACCCTAGGGACATATTAGAATGCTTCATATGGGTCGAAGGGGGTCATTGAGTAACCTATAACCATGTTTGTTTGATGACCCTCTTTGACCTATTACATGATGACATATATTAGAAAGCTTCATATTCATTGAATTCAGTCATAGGGTGACCTATGACCACCTAGGGAGATATTAGAATCCTTCATATGGGCCCAAGGGGTCATAGGTCAACCTATGACCCCATTTGACCCATTACATGATGACATAAGTCCCTAGGGTTCCTATGACCACTAGGGACATATTCGAATCATTCATATGGATTGAAGGCGGTCATAGGTTGACCTATGACCCCCTTCGGCCCATTACATGAATGTCCCTAGTGGTCCTAGGACACCTAGGGACATATTACAATGCTTCATATGGGTCGAAGGGGGCCATAGGGTGACCTATGACCCCCTCCGACCCATTACGTGACAACATATGTTCGTAGGGTTCCTAGGACTCCTAGTGACATTAGAATCATTCATATGTCTCAAAGGGGGCCATAGGTCACCTTGTGACCCCCTTCGACCCATTAGATGATGACATATGTCCTTACGAGTGCTAGGATCCCTAAGGACATATTAGATTGCTTAATATGGGTCGAAGGGGGTCATAGGTTGTCTTATGACCAGTTTTGATCCATTACTTGACAACATATGTCTCTAGGGGTCATAGCACCCCTAGGGACATTTGAGAATGATTCATATGGGTCTAAGGGGGTCATGCAGTGACCTATGAACCCCTTCGACCAATTACATGATGATATATGTCCTTAGGGGTCCTAGCACCTTTAGGGACATATTATAATTGTTCATATGGGTTGAATGGGGTCATAAGTCCCTTTGACTAATTACATGACGACATATGTCGCTAGGGGTCCTAAGATCCCTAGGGACATATTAGAGTGCTTAATATTGGTCAAAGGGGGTCATAGGGTGACCTAAGACCCCCTTCGACCCATTACATGATGACATATGTCCATAAGGGTTGTAGGACCCTTAGGGACATAAGAATCTTTCATATGGGACGATGGAGGTCATAGGGTGACATATGACCCCCTTCAACCCATTACATGACAACATATGTCCCTAGGGTTCCTTAGACCAATAGGGACATATTAGAATCATTGATATGGGTTGAAGGAGATGATAGGGTGACCCATAACCCACTTCGACCCATTACGTCACAACATATGTTTTGAGGGGTCCTAGAACCCCTAGAGACATATTAGAATCATTCATATGGGTTGAAAGGGGTTTATAGGTTGACCAATGACCCCCTTTGACCTATTACATTATGACAATTGTCCCTAGGGTCCTACAACCCCTAGGGACATATTAAAAAATTTCATATGGGTCAAGGGGGGTCATACGGTGACCTATGACCCTCTTCGACCCATTACATGATGCAAAATGGTTCTAGGGGTCTTAGCTCAACTAGGGAGATATTTGAATATTTCATATGCATCGAAGGGGGTCATAGGTTGACCTATGACCCCCTTCAACCCATTACATGATGAGATATGTCCGTAGGTGTTCTATAACTCTTAAGGATAAATTAAAAATGTTGATATGGGTTGAAGGGGGTCATAGGGTGACCTATAATAACCTTCGACCCATTACATGATGACATATTTCCCTAGGGGCCCTAAGACTCCTAGGGACATATTAGATTGCTTCATATGGATTGGAGCGAGTTATAGGGTGACCTATGACCCCTTTCGACCCATTACATGGTGACATATGTCGCTAGGGGTCCTATTACATGATGACATATTAGAATCATTGCTATGGGTCGATGGGAGTCATAAGGTGACCTATGACCACCTTCAACTCATTTCATGATGACATATGTCCCTAGGGGAGCTAGGAATCCAAGGGAAATATTAGATTGCTTCAGATGGGTTGAAGGGGGTGATAGGATGACCTATGACTGCCTTTGACCCATTACATAATGACATATTAAAATCGTTCATATGAGTCAAAAGGGGTCATAGGTTGACCTATCACCCCCTTCGACCCATTGTTTGACGACATATGTCCCTAGGCATCTTAGAACCCCTGAGGACATATTAGAATGCTTGATATGGGTTGAAGGGGTTCATAGGGTGACCTATGACCCCATTCAACCATTGACATGATTATATATGTGCGTAGGGGTCCTAGGACACCTAAGGACATATTAGAATCTTTCTTATGGGTCGACAGGTGTCATAGGCTGACCTATGACACCCTTCGACCCATTACATAGTGAAATATTTCTTTAAGAGTCTTAAGACCACTAGGGACATATTAGAATTCTTCACATCGGTCGAAGGAGGTCATAGGGTAAGCTATGACCAACTTCAACCCATTAGATGATGACATATGTCCCTAGGGATTTGGTACCCCTAGGGACATATTAGAATAGTTCATATGGGTCGAAGGGGGTCATAGGTCCCTTCGATCAATTACATGATGACATATGTCCCTAGGGGTCCTAAGACCCCTCAAGACATATTAGAATGATTCATATGGGTCAAATGGGGTGATAGGGTGACCTATGACCTACTTTGATGCATTACATGATGACATATGTCCATAGGGTCGTAAGACCCCTAGGGACATATAAGAATCCTTCATGTGGGTCAAAGAGTTTCATAGGGTGACCTATGATCCCTTTCGACCCATTACATGATGACATATGTCCCAAGGGGTCCTAGGACTCTTAGGGACATAGTAGAATCATTCATAAGTGTCAAAGGGGGTCATAAGGTTAGCTTTGATTCCCTTCGACCCATTACATGATGACATATGTCCCTAGGGGTCCTAGGACCAATAGGGACATATTAAAATTGTTCATATATATCGAAGGGGATGATAGGGTGACCTATGACTTGCTTCGACCCATTATGTGATGACATATGTTCCTATGGATCTTAGAACTCCTAACAACATATTAGAATCGTTCATATGGGTTGAAGGGGGCATAGTTTGACCTATGACCCCCTTTGACCTATTACATTACTAAAATTGTCCCTAGGGGTCCTAGAGACATATTAGAATTCTTCATATGGGTAGAAGGGGGTCATAGGGTGACCTATGACCCACTTTGACCCATTACATGATAACATATGTCCCTATGGGTCTAAGGACACGTAGGAAGATATTAGAATCTTTCATATGGGTTGACCCTTTGACCCATTACATGACGACATATGTCCATAGTTGTCCTAGGACCCCTAGGGACATATTGGAATTGTCCATATGGGTCGAAGGGGGTCATAGAGTAACCTATGAGCTTATTCGACCCATTACATGATGACATTTCTCAAAGGGTCGTAGGACTACCAAGGACATATTAGAATCTTTCATATGGGTCGAACGATATGACAAAATATTTTTTTAGGGGTCCTAGGACAACTAGAGACATATGAAAATTGTCCATATGGGTCGAAGGGGGTCATGGGGTGACTTCTCACTCCCTCCGATGCATTACATGATAACATGTCCTTAGGGGTCTTAGGACCACTAGGGACATATGAGAATGCTTCATATGGGTGGACCTATGACCCCCTTCAATCCATTACATGATGACATATGTCCATAGGGGTCCTAGGACCCCTAGGGATGTGTTAGAATGCTTTATATGAGTCTAAGGGGGTCATACAATGAACTATGACCCCCTTCAAACAATTATATGATGACATATTAAAATGCTTGATATGGGTCAATGGGATCCTAACATGACCTATGAACCCCTCCAATGGATTACATGATGACATATGTCCCTAGGGGTCCTAGGACCCTTAGGGACATATTACAATCATTTATATGAGTTGAAACCTATGACCCCCTTCGACCCATTGCATGATGGCATATGTCCCTAGGGTTCTTAGGACCTTTAGGGACATATTGGCATTCTTCATATGGGTTGAAGGGGTCATCGAGTGACCTATGACCCCCTTCATCCCATGAAATGATGACATATGTCTCTACGGGTCCTAGGACCATTAGGAACATATTAGAATCATTCATATGGGTGGAAGGGGTTTATAAGGTGACCTATGACCACCTTCGACAAATTAGAAGATGACATATGTCCCCAGAGGTCCTAGGACATTTAGAGACATATTAGGATCATTTATATGGGTCAAAAGGGGTGATAGGTTGACCTATGACCCCCTTAGACCCATTGCATGACGAGATATGTCCATAGGGTTCCTAGGACCCTTAGGGACATATTAGAATGCTTCATATGAGTTGAAGGGGGTCATATGGTGACCCATGACCCCCTTCGACCCATTAGAAGATGACATATAGGGGTCCTTGGATGCCTAGGAACATATTAAAATCTTTCATATTAGTCAAAAGTAGTTATAGGTTGACCTTTGAGCCCCCTCGACATATTAAATAATGACATATGTCCCTAGAAATTCTAGGACCCCTAGGTACATATTAGAATCATTTATATGGGTTGGAGGGGGTCATAGGTAGATATATAAACCCCTTCAACCCATTACATAATGACATATGTCCCTTGGGGTCTTAGAACCCTTAGGGACATATTAGAATCATTTATATGTGTTGTAAGGGGAAATAGGTTGACCTATGACCCCCTTCAACCCATTGCATGATGACATATGTCCCTAGGGTTCTTAGGACCCTTAGGGACATATTGGAATTTTTAATATGGGTTGAAGGGGGTCATCAGATGACCTATGACCCCCTTAAACCCATTAAATGATGACATATGTCCATACGGGTCCTAGGACCCCTAGGGACATATTAGAATGGTTCATATGGGTGGAAGGGGTTCATAGGGTAACCTATGACCACCTTCGACAAATTAGAAGATGACATATGTTGCTAAGAGTCTTAGCACATTTAATGACATAGTAGAATCTTTCATATGCATCAAAAGGGGTGATAGGTTGACCTATAACCCTTCAGCCCATTGCATGACGAGATATGTCCCTAGTGTTCATAAGACCCTTAGGGACATATTAGAATGCTTCATATGGGTTGAAGGGGGTCATATGGTGATCGATGACCCCCTTCGACCCATTAGACCATGACATATGTCCCTAAGGGTCCTAAGATGCCTAGGTACATATTAGAATACTTCATATGGGTTGAAGGCTTGACCTATTAAATGATGACATATGTTCCTAGGAGTCCTAGGACCCCTAGGGACATAATAGAATTGTTCATATGGATTGAAGGGGGTCATATGGTGAACTATGATCATATTTGACCCATTACATGATGCCATATCTCCCAAGGGGTCCTAGGACCCTGAGGGACATATTAGAATCATTCATATGGGTCGAAGGCCATCATAGGTTGACCTATGACACCCTTCAATCTATCAAATGATGACATATGTCCCTAGGGGTCCTAGGACCCATAGGAACATATTACAATGCTTCATATTAGTTAAAGGGGGTCATAAGGTGACCTATGAGCCCCTTTAACCCATTAAATGACAACATATGTCTGTAGAATCCAAGGACATATTAGAATCATTCATATGGGTCGAAGGGGGTCATAGGTCACCCTATGATTCCTTTCGACCCATTACATGATGACATATGTACCTAGAGGTCCTAGGACCCCTAGGGACATATTAGATTGCTTCGTATGGGTTGAAAAGAGTCATAGAGTCACCTATGACCCCCTTCGACCCATTACATGATTACATGTCCCTAAGGGTCCTAGGACCACTAGGGACATATTAGAATCATAAGTATAGGTTAAAGGGGGTCATAATTCCCTTGGACCCATTACATGATGACATATGTTGCTAGGGTTCTGTAGACCCCTAGGGACATATTAGATTGCTTCATATGGCCCTATGACCCTCTTCAACCCATTACATGATGATATATGTTCCTAGGACCCCTAGAGACATATTAGAATCATTCATATGGGTTGAAGGGGGTCATAGGTCTTCGACCCATTACATGATCACATATGTTCATAGAGGTTTTAGGACCCCTAGAGACATATTAGAATGCTTCATATGGGTCGAAAGGGGTCATAGGGTGAGCTATGACCCCCTTCAACCCATTATATGATGACATATATCCCTAAGGGTCAAACATATTAGAATCATTTATATGGGTCGAAGGGGGTCATAAACTGACCTATGAGCCCCTTCGACCCATTACATAATGAAATATGTACATTGGGGTCCTAGGACCCCTAGTGACATATTAGAATGCTTCATATGGGTTGAAGGGGGTCATATGAATGATTCTAATATGACTAGGTTTTACCCATATGAACGATTCTAATATGCCCATAGGGGTCATAGGACACCTAGGACATATTAGAATACTTCATATGGGTTGAAGGGGGTCATAGGTTGAACTATGATCCCTTTCAACCCATTACATAATGACATATGTCCCTAGGGGTGACAGGACCCCTAGGGACATATTAGGATGCTTCATATGGCTCTAAGGGTGTTATAGGGTGCCCTATGATGTCATGTGACCGATTACATGATGAAATATGTCACTAGGGATGCTAGGACCCCTAGGGACATATTAGAATGCTTCATTTGGCTCAAAGGGGGTCATAGGGTGACCTATGACCTCTTTCGACCCACTACATGATGACATATGTGCCTAGGAGTCCTAAGAACCCTAGGGACATATTATAATCATTTATATGGGTTGAATAGGGTCATAAGATGACCTATAAGCCCCTTCGACACATTATATGACATTATATAACCCTAGATGTCCTTGTACCCCTAATGACATATTATAATGTTTCATATAGGTCTAAGGGGGTCATAGGTGACCCATTACATCATGACATATATCCGTATGGGTCCTAAGACTCATAGGAATATATTAAAATCATTCATATGGGTCAAAAGAGGTCATAGGTTGATCTATAATCCACTTCAACCTATTACATGATGACATATGTCCCTAAGGATCCTAGGACACTTCCGAAACTTATTAGAATCGTTCATATGGGTCAAAAGGGGTCATATGGTGACCCATGACTCCTTTCAACCCATTACATGAAGACATATGTCCCTAAGGGTTCTACGACCCCTAGGGACATATTAGAATCATTCATATGGGTCGAAAGGGGTCATAGGGTTACCTATGACACCCTTTGACCCATTACATGATGACATATCTCCTTAGAGGAACTCAGGCCCCTAAGGAAATATTGGAATCTTTCATATGGGTTGTACGGGGTCATAGGCTGACTTATGAACCCCTTCGACCTATTAAATGATGACATATGTCTCTAAGGGTCCTAAGATCCCTACCCTTAGGGACATAATAGAATCATTCATATGGGTGGAAGAGGGTTATCTAGTTACCTATGACCCCCTTCGACCCATTAGATGATGACATATGTCTTTAGGGGTACTAGGTTCCCTAACAAAATATTAGAATCCTTTATATGGGAAGAAAGGGGTCATAGGGTAACCTATGAGCCCCTTCGACCCATTAAATGATGACACTTGGACCCTTAGGGACATAATAGAATCGTTCATATAGGTGGTGGGGGTCATATGGTGAACTATGACCAGCTTCGACCCATTACATGATGACATATGTCCATAGGAGTCGTAGGACCCCCAGGGTCATATAAGAATCCAAGGTCATAGGTCACCTTATGACCCCCTTCGACCCATTAAATGATGACAAAATTTGCTAGGTGTCTTAGGACCCGTACAGACATATTAGAATCTTTCATATGGGTAAAAGGGCTTCATAGGGTCCTTGGACCCCCAAGGATATATTAGAATCCTTTATATGGGTTGAAGGGGGATAGAGATTGACCTGTGACACCCATCGACCCATGACATTATATCATATCTCCCTAGGGGACCTAGCACCCCTAAGGACATAAGAGAATCATTCATATGGATGGAAGGGGGTCATATGGTGAACTATGATCCCCTTCAACCCATTACATGGTGACATATTTCCCTAGGGGTCCTAGGACCTCTAGGGACATATTAGAGTGCTTCATATGGGTTGAAGGTGGTCATAGGGTGACCTATGACTCCATTCGACCCATTACATGACAACACAGGTCCCTAGGGGGCCTAGGACCCCTAGTGACATATTAGAATCATTCATATGGGTCGAAGGTGGTCATAGGTCACCCTATGATGCCCTTTAACCTATTACATGATGACATGTGTACTTAGGAGTCCTAGGAGACCTAGGGACATATTAGATTACTTCGTATGGGTTGAAGGGAGTCATAGGGAGACTTATGACCCCCTTCAAACCATTACATGATGACATATGTCCCTAGGGGTCATAGGACCACTAGGGACATATTAGAATTGTTCCTATGGGTCGAAGGGGGTCATAGGGTGACCTTTGGCCCCCTTCTATGCATTACATGATAAAATATGTTCCTATAAATCCTAGGAACCCTAGGGATATATTAGAATCATTCATATGGGTTGAAGGTGGTCATAGGTCTTTGACCCATTACATGATGACATATGTCCATAGGGGTCATAGGACCCCTAGAGACATATTAGAATGCTTCATAAGGGTCAAAGGGGGTCATAGGTTGACATATGACCCCCTTCGACCCATTACATGATGACATATGTCCCTAGGGGTCATAGGATCCCTAGGGACATTATAATGTTTCATATGGGTTTAAGGGGGTCATAGAGTGACCTATGACACCCTTTGACCCATAACATGATGACATATGTACCAATGGGTCATGGGACCCCTAGGGACATATTAGAATCATTCGTACTAGTCGAAGGGGGTCATAGGTCCCTTCGACCCATTACATGATGACATATGTCCCAAGGGGTTCTTTGACCCCTAAGAACATATTAGAATATTTCATATGGGTCAAAGCGGATCATAAGGTGATGTATGACCCCCTTTGACCCATTACATGAAAAAATATGTCCCTATGAGTTGTAAGACCCCTAGGGACATATAAAAGTCCTTCATATGGGTCAAAGGTAGTCAAAGGACACCTAGTAAATTTTGTCATCATGTAATGGGTTATAGGGGGTCATAGGGTGACTTATGACCCCCTTTGACCCATTATATGATGACAAAATTTGCTAGGTGTCCTAGTACCCATAGGAACATATTAGAAACTTTCATATGGGTGAAGGGAGTCATAGGGTGACTTATGACCACATTTGACCCATTAGATGATGACATATTTCCCTTAGGGCCCTAGGACCTCCAAAGACATTAGAATTATTTATATGGGTTGAGGGGGGTCATAGGTTGACCTATGACCCTCTTCGACCCATGACATGATAACATATGACATATTAGAATCGTTCATATGGGTCAAAAGGGGTCATAGGTTGACCTATGACCCCTTTTGACCCATTGCATGATGACATATGTTGTTAGGGGTCCTAGGACCCCTAGGGACATTAGAATGCTTCATTTGGGTATAATGGGGTCATAGGGTGACCTATGACCCCGTTCGACCATTTACATGATTACATATGTCACTAGGGGTCCTATGACCCCTAGGGACATATTAGAATAGTTCATATGGGTTGAAGTGGGTGATAGATTGACCTGTGACCTCCTTCGGCCCGTTACGTGATGACATATGTCCCTAGGTGTCTTAGGACCTTTAGGGACATATTAAAATCATTCATATGGGTCAAAGGGGGTCATAGGGTGAACTATAAACCCTTTCAACCCATTACATGATGACACATGTCCCTAGGGGTCATACAACTCCTAAGGACATATTAGAATGCTTCATATGGGTCTAAGAGTGTCATAGAGTGAGCTATGACCCTCTTTGATGCATTAAATGATGAAATATGTCGCTAGTAGTTCTAAGACCCCTAGGGACATATTGAAATCATTCATATAGGTCGAAGGGGGTCATAAGTTCCTTCGACCCATTACGTGATGACAGATGTCCCTAGGGGTCCTAGGAACTTTAGAAACATATTAGAATACTTCATATGAGTCAAATGGGGTCATAGGCTGACCTATGACCACCATCGACCCATTACATGATGACATGTCTGAAGGAGTCATAGGTCCACTAGGGACATATAAGAATCCTTCAAATGGGTTGAAGGGTTATGACCCCCTTCAACCCATTACATGACGAAAAAATTACCTAAGTGTCTTAGCACCCCTAGGGACATATTAAAATCTTTCATATGGGTCGAAGCGGGTGATAGGGTCACTTATGAACCCCTTCGCCAAATTACATGATGACATATGTCCCTAGGGGTCCTAGGACACCTAGGGACATATTAAAATGCTTCATATGGGTATAAGGGGGTCATATGGTGACTCATGACCCCTTTCGACCCATTACATGATGACATATGTCCCTACGGGTCCTAAGACCCCTAGTGACATATTAGAATTGTTCATATGGATCTAAGAGGGTCATAGGTCAAGGTGACCTATGACCCCCTTTGACCCATTACATGATGACATATGTCTTTGGGTGAACTACAACCCCTAGAGACATATTAAAATCTTTCATATGGATCGAAAGGGGTGATATGGTAACATATGACCCCCTTCGACCTATTAAATGATGACTTATGTCCCTAGGCATCCTAGGACCCCTATGGACATAACAGAATCGTTCGTATGGGTGGATGGAGTCATATTGTGAACTATGACCACCTTCGACCCATTACATGACTACACATGTTCTTAGAGGTCATAGGACCCATAAAGACATATTAGAATCATTCATATGAGTCGAAGGTGATCATAGGTCGACCTTTGACTCCCTTCCACCCATTACGTGATGACATATGTCCCTAGGGGTTGTAGGACCCTTAGAGACATATTCAAATCCTTCATATGTGTCGGTTGAAGACTGCCTTAGAATAGTAGGGCAATAATTTGTTTAGGGAGAATAGGGTGACATATGACCCCGTTCTTCCCATTACATGATTACATATTTCTCTAGGGGTCCTAGGACCCCTAAGGACATATTAGAATCCTTCATATGGGTCGAAGGGGGTCATAGGCTGACCTATGACCTGCTTTGACACATTGCATGATGATATATGTCGCCAGGGGTCCTAGGACCCCTAGGGATGTATTAAATTCATTCATATGGGTTCAAAAGGGTCATAGGTTGACCTATGAGCCCCTTCGACTCTTTACATGATAACATATGTCCCTAGGGGTCCAATGACCCTAGGGACATACTAAAATGCTTCATATGGGTTGAAGGAGGTCACAAGGTGACCTATGAGCCCTTTGACCCATTAAATGAAAACATATCTTTCTAGATTTCTTAGGACCCATAGGGAAATAATATAATCATTCATATGAGTTGAATGGGGTCATGGTGTGACTTATGACCCCCTTCGACCCATTAAATGATGACATATGTGCCTAGTGGTCCTAGGACCCTTAGGGACATATTATAATTATTCATATGGGTTGAAGGGGGTCATAGGGTGTCCTATAATCCCTTTGAACCCATTTTATGATGACATGTCCCTAGGGACATATTAGAATCCTTCATATGGGTTGGAAGGGGTCATAGGTCCTTTCGACCCATTAAATAAGGACATATGTTAGAATAATTCATATGGGTCAAAGGGGGTCATAGGGTGACCTATGACCCCCTTCGACCCATTGTAGAATCGTTCATATGGATTGAAGGGGGTAATAGTTTGACCTACAAGCCCCTTCAACCTATTACATGATGACATATGTCTCTAGTTGTTGTAGGACCACTAGGAACATATTAGAATAGTTCATATGGGTCAAAGGGGGTCATAGGGTGACCTATGAACCCCTTCAAATCATTACCTAATGACATATGTCACTAGGGGTCCTATGACCTCTATGAACATATTAGAATTGTTCATATAGGTGGAAGGGGGTCATAGGGTGACCTATGACCCCATTCAACATATTACATAGAGAAAAATGTACCTATGGTTCTTAGGACCCCTAGGGACATATTAGAATGCTTCATATGGGTCAAAGTAGGTCATAAGTTAACCTATGACCCCCTTCAACCCATTATACAATGACATATGTTCCTATGGGTCCTTTATATGGGACGAAGGTCAAGTCATAAGGTGACCTATGACCCCCTTCGACCCATTACATGATGAAAAATGTCTCTACGGGTCCTAAGACCCCTTAGGACATATTAGAATCATTCATATGGATCGAAAGGAGTCATAGGTCAACTCATTACATTACAATAGATGTTTCTAAGCATCCTAGAACCCCTTGGGACATATTAGAATTGTTCATATGGGTCGAAGGGGGTCATAGGTTGACCAATGACCCCCTTCGACCCACTACATGATGACATATGTCCGTAGGGGTCCTAAGACCCCTAGGGACATATTAGAATTGTTCATATGAATGAAAGCAACCTATTACATGATGACATATGTCACTAGGGGTCCTAGGTCCCCTAGGGACATATTAGAATCATTCATATGGGTCGAAGGAGATCATAAGTTGACCTATGACCCCCTTCGATAGATTACATGACGTTATATGTCCCTAGGGGTCCTAGTACCCCTATGGGCATATTAGAATTTTTCATATGGGTCTAAGGGGGTCATAGGTTCAAAAAATTAAATGATGACATATTATAATCATTCATACGAGTCAAAGGGGTCATAGGTTGACTTATAACCCCCTTTAACCCATTGCATGATGACCTATGTCCCTAGGGGTCCTAGGACATTTAGGGACATATTAGAATCATTAATATGGGTTGAAAGGAGTTATAGGTTCACTTATGACCCCCTTCAACCCATTGCATGATGAGATATGTTGCTAGGCTTTCTAGGACCCCTAGGGACATATTAGAATGCTTCATATGGGTTGAAGGGGTTCATATGGTGACCCATGACCCCATTCAACCCATTACATGATGACATATGTCCCTAGGGGTCCTAAGATGCCTAGGGACATATTAGAATCATTCATATGGGTCGAAGCGGATCATAGGGTGATCTATGACCCCCTTCGACCAATTACATGATGACATATTTTTTTAGGGGAACTAGGACCCCTAGGGACATATTAGAATCCTTCATATGGGTCGAAGGGAGTCATAGGGTGACCTATGACACCATTCAACCTATTAAATGAGAAAATATGTCCCTAGGGGTCTGAGTAATAGAATTTTTCATATGGGTGGAAGGAAGTCATATGGTGAACTATGACCATGTTCGACTCATTACATGATGCTATATGTGGACCCCTATTAACATATTAGAATTTTTCATATGGGTCGAAAGCAGTCATAAGTTGACCTATGACCCCCTTGGATCCATTACATTATTACATATGTCTGTAGGGGTCCTATGATGCATAGGGACATATTATAATGCTTCATATGGGTTGAAGGCCGTCATAGGGTGACCTATGACCCTACTTGACCCATTAAATGAGAACATATGTCCCTAGGGTTCCTAGGAGCCCTAGCAACATATTAGAATCATTAATATGGGTTGAAGGGGGTCATAGGTCATCCTATGACCCCCTTCGACCCATTACATGATGACATATGTACCTAGGGGTCCTAGGACCTCTAAGGACATATTAGAATGCTTCATATGGGTCGAAGGGGGTCATAGGGTGACCTATGACCCCTTTCGACCCATTATTACAACATATGTCCCTAGGTGTTCTAGCACCCCTAGGGACATATTATAATTATTAATATGGATTGAAGGGGACCCATGATATGATGACATATGTCCTTTGAGGTCCTAGCACCCTTACTGACATATTAGAATGCTTCATATGGGTCGAAGGGGGTCATAGGTCAACCTATGACCCCCTTCGATCCATTACAAGATGACATAAATTCTTAGGGGTCATAGGACCCCTAGCGACATATTAGAATGCTTCATATGGATTTAATGGTGTCACAGAGTGACCTATGACCCTCTTCGAATGATTATATGATGACATATATCATAGAGTGACCTATGACCCCCTTCAACCCTTTACATAATGACATATTATAATCATTTATATGAGTCGAAGGTGGTCACAGGTCTCTTCGACCCATTATATGATGACATATGTCCATAGGTGTCCTAAGACCCCAAGGAACATATTAGAATCATTCATATGGGTAAGAGGGGGTCATAGGGTGATCTATGACCCCCTTCAACACATTAAATAATGACATATTAGAACTATTCTTATGGGTCAAATGGGCGTATAGGTTGATCTATGACCCCCTTTGACCTATTACTTGATGACAATTGTCCCTAGGGGTCCTAGGACCCCTAAGGACACATTAGAATGCTTCATATCGGTCGAAGGGACCTATGACTCCCTTGAAAAAATTACATGATGACATATGTCTCTAGGGGTCTTACGATCCCTAGGGACCTATTAGAATACTTCATATGGGTCAAAGGGGGTCCTAGGTTGAGCTATGACACCCTTCGACCCATTATATGACGACATATTTCCCTAGGGGTCCTAGGACCCCTAGGGACATATAAGAATCCTTCATATGGGTCGAAGTGGGTCATAGGTCACCCTTCAACCCATTACATGATGACATATAACCCTAGGTGTCATAGGACCCCTAGGGACATATGGGTCGAAAGGGGTCATAGGTTGACATGTGATCACCTTCGACCAATTACATGATGACATATGTCCCTAGTTGTCCTAGGAAACTTATGGAGATATTAGAATCCTTAATATGGGTTGAATGGGGTCATAGGGTGACCTATGACCCCTTCGACCTATTAAATGATGACATATTTCCCTATGAGTCATAGGACCCCTAGGGACATCATAGAATTGTTCATTTGGCTAGAAGGGGGTCATATGGTGAACTATGACCACCTTCGACCCATTACATGATGACATATGTCCCTAGGGATTCTACATTCCATAGGGACATATTAGAATCATTCTTATGGGTAGAAAGGGGTCATAGGTTGACCTATGATCCCCTTCTGCCCATTACATAATGACATATGTCCTTAGTGGTCCTAGCACACCTAAAGACATATTTAAATCCTTCATATATGTCGAAGGGCTTCGTCCCATTACACAATGACATGTTATTTTCCTAGGAGTCCTAGAAAATCTAGGGACATATTAGAATCCTTCATATGGGTCAAAAGGGATCATAGGTTGACTTATGATCCCCTTCGATCTATTACATGATGACATATGTCCCTAGGGGTGGTCCTAGGACCCCTAGGGATATATTGAAATTATTCATATGGGTCGAAAGGGGTCATAGGTTGACCTATGAGCCCCTTCAACCCATTACATGATGACATATGTCCCTAGGGATGCAATGACCCATAGGGACATATTAGAATGCTTCATAGGGGTTGACCCATTACATGACAACATATGTCCCTAGGGGTAGGACACCTAGGGACATATTAGAATTGTTTATATAGGTCAAAGGGGGTTATAAGGTGACCTATCATCCCTTTTGACACATTAAATGATGACATATATGTCCCTAGGGATCTTAAGACCCCTGAAGACATATTAGAATTGTTCATATGGGTCAAGGGGGTGATAGGGTGTCCTATCGCCTCTTTCAACCCATTTCATGATGACATATGTCCCTAGGGGTTTTAAGACCCCTAGGGACATATGAGAATCTTTCATATAGGTTGAAGGGGGTCATAGGGTGACCTATTACCCAATTCAACCCATTAAATGAAGACATATGTTAGAATCGTTCATATGGGTTGAAGGGGGTCATAGGGTGACCTAAGACCCCCTTCGATCTATTGCAAAACTGTTCATATGGGTCGAAGGGCATCATATGGTGAACTATGACCATCTTCAACCCATTACATGATGCCATATGTCCCTAAGGGTCCTAAGACACCTAGGGACATATTAGAATCATTCATATGGGTCGAAGGCAGTTATAAGTTGACCTATGACTCCATTCGATCTATCACATGATGACATATATCCCGAGGGGACCTAGGACCCCTAAAGACATATTATAATCATTTATATGGGGTCGAAAGAGGTCATAGGTTGACCTATTACATGATGACATATGCACCTAAGGGTCTTAGGACCCCTAGGGACATATTAGATTGCTTCATATGAGTCTAAGGGAGTCATAGAGTGGCCTATGACCCCCTTTGACCCATTACATGATTACATATGTCCCTAGGGGTCCTAGGACCACTAGGGACATATTAGAATCGTTTCTATGAATCGAAAGGGATCATAGGGTGACTTATGATGCTCTTCGACCCATTACATGATGACATATGTCCCTTGGGGTCCTTGGACCCCTAGGGACATATTAGATTGCTTGATATGGCCCTATGACCCCCTTCAACCCATTAGATGACGACATATGTCATTTGAGGTCTTAGGACCCCTAGCGATATTATAAAATCATTCATATGGGTCAAAGGGGGTCATAAGTCTTTCACCCATTAAATGATCAGATATGTTCATAGGGGTCCTAAGACCCCTAGGGACATATTAGAATGCTTCATATGGGTCAAAGGGGGTCATAGGTTGACCTATGACCCCATTCATTCTATTACATGACGACATATGTCCCTAGGGATCATAGGATCCCTAGGGACATATTAGAATGCTACATATGGGTCTAAGGGGGTCATAAAGTGACCTATGACTCCCTTCAACTTATTACATGATGACATATGTCCCTAAGGGTCCTAGGAACCCTAAGGACATATTAAGATCATTCATATGGGTCGAAGGGAGTCATAGGTGCCTTTGACCCATTGCATGATAACATATGTCCATAATGGTCCTAAGACCCCTAGAGACATATTAGAATGATTCATATGGGTCAAAGACCCATTACATGATGACATATGCCACTTTTGGTCATACAATCCATAGGGACATATAAAATTCTTTCATATGAGTCGAAGGGGGTTGTAGGGTGACCTAGGACCCCCTTTGACCCATTACATGATGACAAAATTTCTTTGGTGTCCTAGGACCCCTAGGGACATATTAGAATGCTTCATATAGGTTAAAGGGTGTCATAGGATGACCTATGACCCTCTTTGACCTATATAATTGATTATAATAATGGGTCGAAGGGACCTATGACTCCTTTCGACCCATTAGATGACAACATATGTACCTAGGGGTCCTAGGACCACTAGCGACATATTAGATTGCTTCATATGGGTCGAAGGGAGTCATAGGGTGACCTATGACCCCTTTCGAGCCATTACATGATGACATATGTCCCTAAGTGTCCTAGGACCCCTAGGGACATATTAGGTTACATTATATGGGTCGAAGGGGGTCATACGGTGACCAATGGCCCGCTTCGACCCATTACATGATGACATATGGCCCTAGGGGTCCCAAGACCCCTAGGGACATATTAGAATCATTCATATGTGTTGAAGGGGATCATAGGGTGACCTATGACCCCCTTCGACCCATTACATGATGACATATGTCTGTAGGCATCCTAAGACCTCTAGGGACATATTAGAATGCTTCATTTTTGTCAAAGGGGTTCATAGGTAGATGTATGATCCCCTTCGAACCATTACATAATGACAGATGTTTCTAGGGGTCATAGGACCACTAGGGACATATTAGAATGCTTCATATTGGTCTAAGGGGGTCATAGAGTGACCTATGACCCCCTTCGACCCATCACATGATGACATATGTCCCTACAGTTTCAACGACCCCTAGGAACATATTAGAGTCGTTCATATGGGTTGAAGGGTGTCATAGGTCCCTTCAACCCATTACATGACCGCATATGTCTCGATGGGTCCTAAGACCCCTAGGGACATATTAGAATGCTTCATATGGGTCAAAGGGTGTCATAGGGTGACTTATGACCCCCTTCGATGCATTACATGATGACATATGTCCCTAGGGGTCTTAGGACCCCTAGGGACATATAAGAATCTTTCATATGGGTTGAAGGGGGTCATAGGTCACCGCTATGACCTCCTTCAACCCATATGAAAGATTCTTATATGTCCCTAGGGGTCCTAAGACCCCTGACCTATGACCTCCTTCAACCCGTTACATGATGTCATATATCTCTAGGTGTCGTTGGACCCCTAGGGACATATTAGAATTATTCATATGGGTTGAAAGGGGTCATAGGTTGACCTATGACCCCCTTTGATCCATTGCATGATGACATATGTCTCTAGGGTCCTAAGACCCCTACGGACATATTATAATGCTTCATATGGGTCGAAGGGGGTTATAGGGTGACCTATGACCCCCTTCGACTTTCTAAATGATTACATTTATCCCTAGGGGTCCTAGGACTGCTAGGTACATATTAGAATCATTGATATAGGTCGACCTATGATCCCCTTCGAGGCATTACATGACGTTATATGTCCCTAAGGGTCCTAGAACCCCTAAGAAATTTTTTAGAATGCTTCATATGAGTCAAAGGGGGTTATAAGATGACTTTTGACCTCTTTTGGCCCATAACATGATGACATATGTTCTTAGGGGTCCTAGGACCCCTAGAGACATATTAGAATCCTTCATATGGGTCAAATGGGGTCATAGGGTGACTTATGATCCCCTTCAACCAATTAAATGATGACATATGTCCTTACGGGTCCTAGGACCCCGAGTGACATATTAGAATCTTTTATATTGGTGGAAGTGGTTTATAGGATGACCTATGACCCCCTTTGACCCATTACATGACAACATATGTCCCTAGGGGTCCTAAGATCCCTAGGGACATATTAGAATTGTTCATATTGGTCGAAGGTGGTCATAGGTTGACCTATTACTTCATTCGACCCTTTACATGATGACATTTGTCCTTAGGGGTCCTTGGACCTTTAAGGACATATTCAAATTCTTCATATGTGTCAATGGGGGTCATAGGTTGACCTATGACCCCTTTTGACGCATTACATTATGACATATTTTCTTAGGGGTCCTAGGACCCCTAGGGACATATTATAATCCTTCATATGGGTTGAAGGGTGTCATAGGTTTACCTAGGATCGCCATCAACCTATTACATGATTACATATGTTCGTAGGGGTCCAAGGACTCTTAGGGACATATTAAAATGCTTCATAAGGGTTAAAGGGGATCAGAGGGTGTCCTATGACCCCCTTCCACCCATTACATGACAACATATGTCGCTAGGGTTCCTAGGACTCCTAGGGACATATTTGAATTGTTCATATGAGTTAAAGGGGGTCATAGGGTGACCTATGACCCCCTTCGACCCATTACATGATGACATATGTACCTATGGTTCCTAGAACCCCTAGGGACATAGTAGAATGCTTCATATGGGTCAAAGGGGCTCATAGTGTGACCTATGACCCCCTTTGACCCTTTAAATAATGACATATGTCCTTAGTGGTCTGACGACTCCTAAGAACATATTAGAATTGTTCCTATGGATCAAATGGGGTCATAGGTGTCTTATAACCCCCTTCGACCCATTATATGATGACATATGTCGCTAGGGGTCCTAGGACCCTTAGGGACATATTAGAATCCTTAATATGGGTTGGGGGGGGGGGTCATATGTTGACCTATGACCGCCTTTGACCCATTAGATGATAACATATGTCCCCAGGTGTCCTAGGACCCCTAGGGACATATTAGAATTGTTCATATGGGTCAAAGGGGGTCATAGGTCCCTTCAATCCATTACATGATGACATATTTCCCTAGGGGTCCTAAGACCCCCAACAACATATTAGAACCTTCATATGGGTCGAAGGGGGTTATAACATTTTTTAAATCTAAAAGTTGCATCACATTCTATGCTTCACCTAGTATAAGAAAAATTTAAAAAATTAAATTTGGTAAAATTTTCTATTAGTTAAGGTGGTTAGACACCAGTGTTTTTTCTTACGAAATTTTTTTTGGTAGAAAATTCATATTTAATTATTTATTTAGAATAAAAAACCCAAAAATATGTGTCACATCCAGGCATGAGTCTACTTTTTATATCTATAATTATATTAAAAAATTATTATCATTTGATTTTGATTAAGGCGGTTAGACATACACCTACTTTTTATTTTCGCCCTAAAATTTTTGTAGTACCGCATTAAAATTCAAACTTTTGACCAATGAATTATTTTTTTCGCTAGATAAGACCTAGTAGTTTAGAAACTACATTCAATTTCTTATAGATTATTTTCTTACAAATTTTTAATATAAAGTCCATAACTACTTTAAAATTATGTGTCAAGTTGACATAACCCTGATTTACTATTTTTTCACTGCCACTTAAGGCCATAGTTTGGTACACCATGATCCTGTACATACCCTATATATAGACATATGTATGTGGGTGTGTGTGTGGTTTGATTTAAATGCAAGGATAATTTCTTGTCTTTAGGTATATAAATGATAATTCTATCTAAGCACAAGAATTGTATACAACTGTATGTATGCATGAGTTCACATAATGAACTGTTATGCATACATGCATGCACATTTATTATCAATATAATCAATTATCCTTGTATCTAACCAAAGCTATAATATATATCAACAATAATAACCCAATGTCATGTGATGCCATAATCCTAATGTCCTATTTCAACCCATTGCTCAAATCTAAATTTAGAAGTGTAATCTCCTTAAAAATAGAATCAAGCATGCATTATATGCTCAACTTGTTAGAATACTAAGTAAATATGGTTTTAGAGATGGTTTTTTAATTAGAAGGTAAAGGGTATATTTAATTAGAATCTTAGAATATTGTATTATTGACCTTATCATGACATCAATGGTCTTTAAAAAAATCAATTAGATCAAAATTTAAATGAATTCATTGTAATATTTTTAATTAATGAAGAATTTTGTGTCATGTATAATTTGGCAGCTTTAGTTTTCTAATCTTACGATCTAATATTTTTCTTTTAAAATATACTAAGTAGTTTTGATTTTGAAACCATCCAAAATCCATAACTTATCCTAACAAATTTCTTTCTGGTGCAAAGTTAAATTTTTTTGTGCAATCCACATTAGTTCTCTCAAACATATTTTATATTGTTAATTTTTAATGTAATTTCCATTTATCAACCATTTTGAGCCATGCAAGAATAAAAAAATTATGTTTTACATTGTTAAATGCACTACAAAGTGCCAATATTCTAATTTCTAGGGTGACTAAAGTCCTAAAATTACATAAAATAGATAAAAAATTAGGGAGTGTTGTATGTGCAAATTTTTTTATAATTCTTCTATTTTTGCACAATACTATCTTTTCTATCTAAATTGGGTCAAGTATCATTATAACATTTTTGAATGGAAATATAAAATAATAATCAACTTGAAAAAGTTAAATTATTGTAATTGGTTTAACAAAAATGATGTAGCTTTTGAATACTCTATATATGCTAGTGTCTCCTATCCTATTTTTTCACAATGAGTCTACTACTACACCAAATGGAGCATGGACTATATTAGGAATCATCTTTATTGAAAATAATCAGTTAATGGATCACAAATTGGAGAATACAGATATATGATTAAGAACTAGTAGAATTTTGACAGTATGTATAATTGCATAAAAATTGAAGTGATTAGATTGTAAATGGAATAGTGGATAATTACTCGGAATAATTAAAAATAAATTTTAAGTAAATTATAAATTAATATTGATCTTAGCTATTCTATGTTTATTTCTCCTTTCTATGTCACAATATGTTCTCCAACTTATTATAGACACTTATATTTAATCAACCATTTTGATTAAATGTAGCTTTCTTAATCACATTAAATTAAATGTCTTTTCTAGATGAATTCATTGCAAAACTCATCGAACAAGACAAATTGGTCCAAATAGTTACAATTAAACATTCTAAGTCACATGAAAAATTAGGGAACAAAAGGAAAGAGAAGTTCTAGAACACATTGTAATAAAAAAAGACATGGGATCTTACCCCTCTTACTACTAGAGGGAAACTTGTTTGATTTAAGTGGATCTATAAAAATAATTTTAGTAGATGGATTGGTTTTCATCATAAGGCTTAGTTGGTTTCAAAGAATTCTCCTACATTCCAAGGATATACTTCTTTAAGTATTTTGCACTACATGAAAACATAAATTGTATTCAAGCTATTCTTCCAATAACCACCATTTGGAAGTTCATTTGGAAAGGTTTTTAAAATTTTAACAAGTTTTTTCTAGTTTTTTATATATCAAATCATAGATCTTTTATAATTTTTGTGATCTTGGCTAGATACCAGATTGCAACAAAACCCTAATTAAAATTTATGAGGGTTTCGAGATTCCTAGTAGTAGGGCATGGGAGAAAGTCTTGTATCCTTTCATAAGTTGATCAAATTTAATCATTTGTTTTCTTATGCCTGTGGATCATACTAACAAGAATTCTCAACTAAAACAATGTTCAACATACCAATCTCATCCTAAATATTAAATCTCAAAAAAATGATATATGTAGCCATCTTTTCCTTAGTCAACTCTCTATGTCTAGACCAAATTGTTAACTTTTAGAACTCCTTGGTATAATCTTTTATAGACAAATCCATCTATTTCAGATCGTGCATTCTCTTAAACAATTCAATTTCATAATCAACAAGAATGAACTTAGCCTTCAATTTTGTCACCATTAATCTCCACCTAGTGATCTTCATCTTACCTTCCTCTCTTCTATCTCTTTGTATTTCTTTACATGATAAAGAAACATGTCCTTTTAACTTAGTTTGTTTCAACCTCACTTTGAAAGGATCTCCAATATCCTCTAACTCAAAGTATCTTTCTAAATCTTCAATCGAATCATTTAGGTCTTTAGAATTTGAATTACATGAGAATTTAGAAACATCCATCATATGCTTCAACTTTAACTAAGCTCTAGATCTATCAAATTAATCAACTCTATATTCCACAAGTCTCTCCATCTAACTAGTTTTGTCCTCACCACTAGATTAGGAAACCTTAAAGTCTTCAATAGCTTCCACCTAACCATATTCAATGCCCACATTCCTAGGTATACCAGCTATAGCTCTCATGAGCTCAATGACCATATTATTCATCATTAGCTCCATCTTAGATTTGGAATTTGATCTAATATTTTCTTTAATCTTTGGCTCTACAACATCAAAGAGATTTGCAATTACCCTAGTGTCTAATATCCTCAAAGGAATCTTCTAATATCTTTGTAAACCCAAAGCAACAAATTCACAAGAACAACCTACTCCACTAGATCAACTAGATTCACAAGATCAACATGCACCACAAGATCAACTAGCTTTGATACTACTTGATGCAGTATAAGACATGAGAATATCCAAAGAATATGTCCTACCCCTAGCAAATAAACTCACATTGGAAGAATAAAATTGACACAGATGTTTTGATGTAAAATAGTGCCACTTCTCATAATAGAATCAAAATGCATAAACCCAACATGCCCAATTGTATGGCATTCTAGGTTATGGTCAAATGCAAAGAAATTACTATAGTAATTCTACATGACCTTGCAAGATCCGAACTCCTAGCTAGTCCAAACCCACAATCTGGCAAAAAAACCAAGAAGAATCTAAACTTGTGCTCCCAAGCCACCAAGCAAGCTTCATTTTCCTAAGCCCACACTCAGTTACTAGCTCTGCTAAATTTTACTCTTCTCAACTACTCAATCTTCTACCAATGAATTTAATTCAAGACATCACAAGATCCTTTACTTATACTAAACCAAGTCATAATTTAGCCTAGCAAGTTACATGAAATAAACCCTTACATTGATAAATCCTAAAGCTACAAGTTATCTTGGCAATAAACATTAAATGAAATAACTAAATACTTAGGATAGGCCTGAAGTTTACAACCATAAATAATTTGAATGAAAATATGAAAGTACACTCACTTAAGTATAGGTCCACATGTCATCTAACTATCCATATCCAAGAGCACACATGCCAACTCCCTTAGATGGAAGCTCACAAAAAGAATCTCCAAAGTCTATCCACGAAACTAGAAATACACTACCAACAGCCACCAAAAAGTCTCTAGCTCCAAGACAATTACTCTAATCATTATGCACACTTAGCAAAAGGTTCCGCAATGTGCCTCAAATACATCCTCAACTATGTAAACCATAAGTTCACAAATCTGAGTCTGATTCTCTTGCATACAATATTGTTGATAGCCCTAGGATGCTCCTACATTAGGGATATGTTTGGTTTTCTTTATTTATCTTCCTTACACAACCCAAGTACACTCTTGATATGCACTATAGATTTCACATTGTTGACTATAAGCCTACATAAGATCTATTGCCATAATCTTCAATTACATGTGTCACTCTCTCCCACACATGAGTAGTTGGTTTTCAATCCTTTAATAATTATACACCACCTCTCATAACCATTAGTTTATCTCTATTTGGGTAGGCATTGCTACATGCTTCACATTTACTATATTGGTGTAACCTCCCACCTATTGTGTGTAGATAGAATTATTAAACTTCTTGGGTGTATTTACAATTGTCTCTTATTTTCTCTTTTCATTCCACTATAATGACCTTCATTTATTTGCATGTTAATGTTGTGCTTGATCCTAGGCTTGGTTAGTTCTTCTTATATGATTTGTTAGTTTCATCATTTATTCTTATGTCCCTTTAAAACAAATAGTGTGCATAGAAAATGAAAAAAACATATTGGTGTAGAACATCCTCCTATTTCCCTTCTTTGTATCTTTACCACTCATAAATAAACATAATTTCATTTCCCTCCTTTCCATATATTTATTTTTACTAAGAGTACAAATCTAACTTAAATTAAATTAAATTTAAAAAGTATTACTACATTTATTTTCCTGCATCTAGGAAAGTATACTAATAGTCATTATAAAGACTTATAGCTTTTATTTTGGCTTTTAACTAGTTAGAACAAACACAATGAATTTGTTAGGTATGCAAGAGTTAAAAAACAACCATCTCAAGTTGATGTGATATATTGCTCATTAACTAGATTCTCTTTTACCATTACAAAATTTGCATAAGTGATTAAATACTTATATGTAAATATTCTATTAATTGTATTTTATTGATACTAAAAATAATGTACTTTTTTTCTCATGTTCTCTTGCATGCTGATAATAGAGTATGGAATGTAATCTGAAATACTGATGATAAAGCAATCTATTCATATACCTATAGATAACTGTTAAACATAATTCCAATAAATAACAATTGAAACATGAATAATAACTGAACCTCTGAAAATTAAATTAGGGATTTAAAAAGGGGAAAGGAAAGATGACTTTATAATTCCTGAGACTGATTTTTTTGAATCTGACTTTAGTAATTTAGAACTACCATGTACTCCTTGAACAAAAATGATGGTAAGAAAAGCTCATGGCTAAAAGATGCATTTGATTTAATCTGCTAAAAGAACGTCTCGTCAACGATGGAGAGCCGATGACTCATTCAACGAATATCAAACGAAGCACCGGTCCACCCAAGTCTTCAATGAATCTCAATCTCTTTTCATCGTTTTACTCGAATTATCTGAGATTTCCCATATAAAATGTGGTGGCGCAGGTGAGAGATAATATAATTGAAGCAACTAACTCCTCTGCGTATCGTTCATGGCGCCCAAGAGGGATATTCTTCAAAACCCTAAAAAGGAAGGCGTTAAAGTTACGGTGAAATATATAAAGCCCTTCTTTGTGGAGACCGACAAAGCAAATTTCAAAGCAGTTGTACAGAGCTTAACTGGCCAGGACTCTCCTGCAATTCTCAACAATAATCTGCCTAATGTTGATGTTGTGATCAATCCTCACTCAAACTCCCTTCCCACTCTTGAACATGATTTTTTGCAAGACAGAGAGAATGTTTATGCTGCTGAGAATGTTAATGTTGCTGTTGTTAATGTTATGGAGATGGAAATTGAGGGTGAGAGTTTATATTGTATGCCCAGCTTTGTGGGATTCGAAACGGGGATGTTCGATAGTTTTAGTGATGATTTAGGGTTTCAGAATTATAACGATGCATTTGAGCTTCCCCCATCAGACTTAGATATGTCGTGGGATTCTTCTCTCTGGTCTGACTGAATGAGTTTTAGCATCTAATTCTTCATCACCCATTTCGTTTTCATTCTTCTATTTATTTCCCTTCAATTTTGTAACGATTTATTGGACTGTAACTCCTCATAAGTTGTGGTGAATGGAGAAGAGTATTAGAGACACCCATCTGTTTCAATTGTGTTTAGGTGTTTGTTAAATCTCAAAAACATGGTAGAGAGAATGGGCAGCTTGCAGATATGGCAACCTGGCAAAAATGGTATCATGTAAAAGGAAACTTTTGTCATGATTGCCAGATTGATTGAGGTGTAGTGGGAAATGGATATGATCTGATCTCAACCACAGAAATATGATAATAATAAAAAATATCTCTATTGTAATAATTGCGAATCACGCTGTCAAAATCATTTCAGGTACGATTTTTGAGACATTCAACTTCATCAATAGACCAAGGGCCCATTGATGCTATCACTCAATGTTAAATATCTTAATATATTGAATTAATTTATTGTTTAATAACAAATATATAATTAAGTTTATATTACATAGAGGTCATCTAATAGTAATGAAGAGTTCTTCAATTTCAATTAAAACTTTCATTTAGATAGACAATATCTAAAAACTATATCTTATTAGTTTTAAAAATTGTATGTTCTAACATAAAAGATATGATCTTAATATTGCGATGCAATTTCTAACACTTATTTTCAAGATTGGGCTTAAAGCAAAATTTAAAATATTCTCTTATGCAATCAACAAAACTATATCTTAAATATGTCACAAGGCTTATATGAGCTTCTTGATCTCGTCTCTTTATTTTGATCTTGTCTATCTCCATTATTCATGTTCAAACTACTTTTCTTAGGACCTTTTAATTAAATATTAAATATTAAATAAATTTTAGTGCTATCTTCTAACTGATTAATTTTATTGTCTAATCTATATGTAATTGGTATGTAATTAGTTTGTTAATGTTTTCCAATGGACTAATGCTCTTTGTACACTAGTTTTCATAGCACACACATGCAATATGATCCACCCTTAACAATTTTCCTTGAAGGAGTTAATCACTCCTAATCGAATATAAATAGTAAGAAAATAGTAATTTAAGTGTCCATTCCTAGGGTGTATACATGACTTCAAACAAATGGTGATACCAATATTGCAAATTTTAGAATAATGAATCATTTATCTTTTGAAATAGTGCCGAACTTGATATGATATATAATTATTTATTTTCCCTTTCTCCTACATTAATATTTGGAATTCATATTAAACATTAATATAGAACTTTTCTACCATTAGAAAAATATAAAGTTTGATTTTACAAGGTATGAAATATTTTTTATTAATTAGTGCTATTATATCAATTAGTTTCATTCCACTTTGTAGATCAAAGATAATGTCTTTAACCAAATTATGCAAATTTTAGACAACCTTTATCAACAACTTACCTTTCTATCCACCTCTTTTATGTAGTTTCTTATTCTATAAAACTTCATCATACTTTATCATCCTTGCATACCCTTCTTATTCCATTATCCAAATCTTTGAGGTACTTCTACCCAAGAAAAAATATAAAGCATGAACCAAAAGAACATATGCATTTTCTTCATATTCTAGAATTAGTTGCTACCAAAATATTTTATTGTTATAATAAATGATATCCTATGAGATTATATCTGCTCAATGGTTGACCATTCTATTAATCCAAATGATAAATTTAAATTAATTCTTGTAGAATGTATAAAATAATATT
Organism: Cupressus sempervirens; assembly: GCA_028749045.1. NCBI lineage: Eukaryota > Viridiplantae > Streptophyta > Pinopsida > Cupressales > Cupressaceae > Cupressus > Cupressus sempervirens. The sequence goes on along the minus strand of CM053785.1, from coordinate 1,038,621,591 downwards.
GTTCCTAGGCCACATTTTTTTTGACTATTTGCATTGTAAAGAAGTTACTATTGTATTCATGTCTATATATGTGACTCCATTTTTTTTAAATAACATATTTTGACTAGTAAATAAATGATGATGGTACTCATATAAAACATGTATCCTTTGATCAGGGATAGGATCTTATTGGTAAAATGGGACAAGAGAACCTAGTGCAAGATGGCCACCATGAGTCTAATGGATAGTTTCATAATGTTGAGAACATGTGTCTCAACCTTGCAATCTTCTTTTGGAAAATTCTAGAATTTGTTTGTGGAAATTTTCCACTTGTTTATACATTAGAAATTGGTTAATGGGTTGTCAAAAATGAGTCTTGTCCATAGTAGAATATCGGTAGGTCATTTTTAGTGCCTTGATAACCCATTTCGTGACTTTTATGGGGGTCTAGACTAAGAGACAAAATTGTGGACGGGATTACTATTTTAACCTGGTTATTTTTCCATATTGGAAATGTAAATGTCAAAAATGGGTAACATATGGCATGGTAGTATTGCCCATGGTTTTGTAAACCCACAAGTGGTTTCTAGGTTGTAAAATCACTTTAAAAGGAGGGCTTGGGGAGGTGTTTGTGTAATTGAGTTCAGTTTGCAAGACTGGTGCTAGAAGGAGTCTCTCCGAGTTTGAGTTGTGGTGATGCACTCCTGTAAGAACTTGCATTGCAAGTGTATTGTAATCATCTTGGTTTGATAATACATTGTGTGAGTTTTGGAGGGTGGGGTTTTTCTCCCAGAAGGGTTTCCCCATGATAATCATTGTGTTATGTGTTCATTGTTATTTCGATTATGTTATTATGCATTTCTTGAGATCTCTGCAATAGTTAGTTGAATTTTCATAATCGTGCTCTCAAAGATTAGCATAGGAAGCAAATTTGCACACCTTTTCTTCCTTACAAGTGGTATCAGAGCCTGGCTAGTTTTGGTTCTATTTGTTGGGTACAGGGATTTTTGAGCTAATTAAAGTTTGAGTGAGAGCTTGTGCAGAGTATTTCATTTCTATATTGTAGGATTGAAAAGATGGCAAGCATGTTAGGGAGAATTGATGTTGAAAAGTTTTCTGGAACAAACTTTGAGATGTGGAAGTTGAAGATGGAAGATCTATTGACTAATTAGGATCTATAGGATGTGATTGATGCGAAAAAGTTGAGGCCCATAGATCCAACTTTAGCTGCACAATATGATGTGATAGATAGAAAAGCTAAAGGTCTCATCAGATTGTGTCTTGCAAACTCAATTCTAATTAATGTCAATGAAGAACCTACTGCAAAGAAGCTTTGGAAAAAGCTAAGTGAGATCTATCAAGAAAAATCACTTGTGAACAAGATTTTCTTGAGGGAGAAGTTGTATTCCTTGAGAATGGAAGAAAGTGGACAAATTTCTGAGCATCTAGAAAGGTTTAATATGTTGGCGACTTAGTTGACCTTAGTAGGGGTGCCAATGGATGAAGAAGAAAGGTGTCAAATCTTGCTATGTTCATTTCCAGACTCATGGGATAGTCTTCTGATGGCTATAGGGAGCACTTCAATTGTCTTGATGATGGAGGACATTGTTGGTTCTCTACTTTCCGAGGAGATGAGAAGGAAGGTCTCTCTAAATGCCAAGGAGGCTTTAAGTGTTCATGAAAGACCAAAAGGAAGAGGCAAGAATGAAAAGTAGCACGGCCATTCTAAGTCCAAAAATAAGGCGAGATCAAAATCTCCTAGTAAGTCCAAGGCAATTTGCTAGAATTGTGGCAAACCTGGACACTTTTGAAAGGACTGGAAAGAGGAGAAGAAAAAGAAGAAGAAGAAGAAGCACAATTTTGATTCCAAGTCCAAGGAGGAAGATGGAGATGCTTTCATTACAGCCTTGGCCACTCATGCAGGTGAAAATGCATGGTTAATAGACTCAGGTGCATCTTTCCACATGACTCCTAATAGAAACTAGTTTAGTAAATATGAAAATTTTGATGGTGGTAAGGTGTATTTGGGTGATAATTTAGTACTTGATATTGTTGGTCATGGAATTATTCGTGTGAAATTTTTTGATGGTGTCTTGCATATCCTTGGGCTAGCAAGGAATTTTTTATTTGTTAGTAAGCTAATAGATGTGGGTGTGCATGTATAGTTTTCTGAAGTAGGTGTAAAAATGGTGAGAGGTGCTATGGTAATAGCAAGAGGAAGTAGATTGGGTAAATTGTACCAGCTTGATGCATGCACAATCAAGTGCAATACTACTTTTGATAAGATTGTGAAAAAGACTACTCAGTTGGAGAAGGAGAAGATTTCTCTTTCAATTGATGGTCATGGTTTTTGGGTACCCAAGGGTGCTCTTAGCCACATATGTGAGAAGGGTCTATGGAACCTGAAAAATAAGAACCTTGTTGATGGGTTAAATGATTGCAATCTTGAATTTTATTTTTGTGAGCATTGTATCTATGGTAAACAAAGCCGCATTCAATTTTACTCGAGTTCTCATAAGTCTTCATGTATTTTGGATCTAATCCATTCAGATGTATTTGGTCTAGCTGATGTTCCTTCTATTGGTAGATTAGTTTATTATGTTTCTTTCATTGATGATTTTAGTAAAAGAACATGGGTTTATTTCCTTAGGAGTAAAGCTGAAGTTTTTAGTCATTTCAAAGAATTTAAAGCAATGGTTGAATTGTACATTGGAAAGAAAATAAAATGTTTGAGAACTGATAATGGTGGTGAATTTTGCTCCAATGATTTTGACACATTTTGTAAAGATTGTGGTATTAAAAGAGAGAAGACAACTTAGTATTCTCCATAGCAGAATGGAATCACAAAAAGAATGAACAGGACCTTGATGGAGAAGGCTAGGAGCATGCTAAGTGGTACTAGACTAGAACAAAAGTTCGAGGCTGAAGCTATAGCCACTGCCTGCTACCTGATAAACAGGTCTCCTACATTAGCTCTTGTTGATAAGATGCCAATGGAAGCATGGTTGGGTCACAAGCCTTCACTTAGACATCTAAGAGTGTTTGGTTGTGAGGCATATGCTCATTTGCCAAAGCAGAAGCTAACAAAATTGGACAACAAAGTTGTCAAATATATCTTCATCGAATATAGTTATGGTGTGAAAAGATACAAGCTTTGGGATCTTGTTGCACAAAAGGCATTTTATTCCAGAAGTATTATTTTTAGAGAAACTAAACCTTCTTTTGTTATAGTGTAGCCATCATAGATTGAAAAAAAGAAAGATGTTATTCAACTTCCTACTACACCTGAGAAAGTTGAATCGAGGCCCTTAGAAAGATGAGATTTTGAAGAGAGCTCTTCAAGTTCTGAATCATCAAAGGAAGAGGGAGAACCTAATCATGAACCTAAACCTGAACTAGATCTTGTTCGAAGATCTACTAGAAAAAGGAAACCACTTGAAAGGTATGGGTATTCTCCTAATGATTGGAGGTGCATATTTGCATTGAATGCTAATATTGATGAACCAAGATCTATACAAGAGGCTCTTGGTATGAATGATTTAGAGTCTTGGAAAATAGCCATTGATGAAGAAGTGGCAGCTCTTAAGAGGAATAAAAAATGGGACCTTGTACCATTGCCTAAAGGACGGAAGCCTGTTGGTTGTAAATGGGTGTTCAAAAGGAAGATGGGTTCAGATGGAAGCATTGAGAAGTATAAAGCACGTTTGGTTGCAAAAGGTTACTCTCAGGTTGAGGGAGTAGATTATGGTGATATTTTTTCTCCAGTAGCCAAAATGACATCCATTAGATTTTTTCTTTCTATTGCAGCAACTTATGATCAAGAGATCGAGCAAATGGATGTTAAAACTACTTTCCTTCATGGAGATTTGGAGGAAGAAATTTACATGTCACAGCCAGAGCACTATGCGGTGAAAGGTAAAAGTCATTTGGTTTGTAAATTGAAGAAATCCTTGTATGGTTTAAAATAGAGTCCTAGGATGTGGTACCAAAATTTTGATACATATGTATTGAGTTTTGGATTTGTGCGATCTAAATCTGATCATTGTATATATCTCAAATATGATGGTGATGGTTTCCTAGTTATTGCCTTGTATGTCGATGACATGTTGTTTATTGGCAAAGGAAAAGGTTTGATTGCAGAGTTAAAATATCAACTCTCAATAAAGTTTGAAATGAAAGATCTTGGTGTAGCTAGGCACATTCTGGGAATGGAGATTATAAGAGATAGATAGAATATAAAACTTTGGCTAGGCTAGAGTAAGTATGTTGGTACTATTTTGAAAAGGTTTAATATGCAAGATTCAAGACCATTGAGTGTTCATGTTACTATGGGAACAAAGCTTTCTAGCTCATAGTGTCCTACATCCCCATTGGAGATGGAAGAGATGAGTCAAGTACCATATCAGAGTGCTGTTGGAAGTTTGATGTGTGCTATGATCTGTATAAGACTAGACATTGCCCAAGCAGTGGGAGTACTTTCCCATTATATGTCTAATCTAGGAAGAGCACATTGGGATGTAGTAAAAAGAGTTTTTAGATACTTGTGGGGTACCTCAGAGTACTCAATATGTTTTCATGGAACAAGAAATGAGCATTCCTTGGATATTCGAGGCTATGTGGATTTAGACTGGGCTGGTGATGTTGATAGAAGAAGATCCACCAGTGCATATGTGTTTACATTATTTGGTGGAGCAATCAGTTGGATGAGTAAGTGATAGGCTATTGTCGCTTTGTCCACTATTGAGGTAGAGTATATGGTAGCCACTCATGCCTACAAAGAAGCTATCTGGCTAAAGAGATTATGTTCAGATATAGAGTTCAAACAGGGTGCAGTGACAATTTATAGTGATAGCCAGAGTGCAATCTACCTAGTGAAGAACCCAACTTTTCATGCGAGGACCAACCACATTGATGTACAATATCATATTGTGAGAGATATGGTCAAGGATGAAAAGGTGAAGCTGAAAAAGGTAGAGACTTTGGTGAATGTTGCTGATGCATTAACTAAGCCCATGAGCACAGAGAAATTTAGATGGTGTTCAGCATCTATGGGCCTCTTAGCCCCTAGCAATTAAGTCCATAATATTTTTGGATGCCCTGACTCTTGCAAGGTTTTTGACAAGTGGGAGAATGTTGAGAACATGTGTCTGAACCTTGCAATCTTCTTTTGGAAAATTCCAAAATTTTCTTGTGGAAGTTTTCCACTTGTTTATACATTGGAAATTGGTTAATAAGTTGTCAAAAATGAGTCTTGTCCATAGTAGAATATAGGTAGGTCATTTTTAGAGCCTTGATGACTCATTTTGTGACTTTTATGGGGATCTAGACTAAGAGACACAATTGTGGACGGGATTACTATTTTAACCTGGTTGTTTTTCCATATTGGAAATGTAAATGTCAAAAATGGGTAACATGTGGTATGGTAGTTTTTCCCATTGTTTTGTAAAACCACAAGTGGTTTCTAGGTTGTAAAATCAGTATAAAAGGACGACTTGGGGAGGCATTTGTGTAATTGAGTTCAATTTGCAAGATTGGTGCTAGAAGGAGTCTCTCTAAGTTCGAGTTATGGTGATGCGCTCCTATAAGAACTTGCATTGCAAGTGTATTGTAATCATCTTGGTTTGATAATACATTGTGCAAGTTTTGGAGGGTGGGGTTTTTCTCCCGAAAGGGTTTCCCCATGGTAACCACTGTGTTATGTGTTCATTTTTATTTTGATTATGTTATTATGCATTTCTTGAGATCTTTGCAATAGTTAGTTGAATTTGCATAATCGTCCTCTCAAAGATTAGCATACGAAGTGATTTCGTGCACCTTTGCTTCCTTACACATAAAGTCTTTCGAGTTTGACTGATTTATCAAGGTCAAATATGACAATTTAGTGTCATAATGGAGGATATTGAAACCATATTAGTTCATGTTTAGGATTTTGGGATCAAAAGGTCAAGTGATACCATATTTAACAATATTATCAAATTGGGTCATGTATGGGTCTAGGAATAGGATACGAGTTTATTTTGTGTTTTGGAATTCACAAGGTATTAAGTAACCATATCTATGTACTAAGAAAAGTAATTAGATCAAAACTAAGAAAGTTGTCAAGTTGACAACATGTCAATAATCATGTTTTAAGTCATACGAATAGCCAAAGATGATTCCCATTAGAAGCAAGGGATTCTAGTTACTCAAAAAATATGGAGAAAATTTTAAATATCTTGGTGAATGCCCACAAAAATCAATTTTATCGATGTATGAAGGATAGTATTAAGAGTTTCTACATCTCCTTGTTTTGTTTAGTAAATAGAGTCTAATCCCAACTCATTTCATTGTAAGATTTTGAAATAATGTGTTTAATCATACATTAGATATCATGAAGGGTTGAATACTATTTAATTATGTATTGTTTTGCCATATTTCTTAAAATTTTGGTAGAGAAATTTAAATATTTATAAAAATTGTCAAACCCTTGGTAGGGTAAAAAATTCTTTACTTTATTTTCTGGGCAAATTGTGTTACAATTTTTTGCGTCAACATTTCGGATCACACTTTGTGAGCCATCATTAGAATGAGATAGTTAAAGGAAAAATGTGGTAAGATTGCAGACCCAGTGTGGATAAAAGGGGGAAGGAAAGGGGGGTGGATGCACAACAATCAAGAAGAGTTTGAGGTTCAGCAATAAGGTAAATAAGGGGAAGGAGAACAAGTAGAGTGAGAATATATATTAAAAAATGATAAATTGAAATATGAGAAGACATAAGCAAGAAATAAGAAACAAACTTACTAATAAAAAAAATGTGAATGCTATATATATATATATATATTGGAGAAACATTATATTTATTTTAATAATAACTAGTTCAAAATAGCTCCCGAAGAAAAGAATTAGAAAAGAAAAACTTCGATCATTGCTTGATATAAAAAGATGCTGAAAAAGAAATACTACATCAAGAGAGAGTATCTGTCAACACTAGTGAATCTTTTCCTAGAGATTCCAAATCAAGAATATAGTGATTACAAAGAGCCCAAAACTCACATGAACACAATTCATTGTTTGGTGCCAGAGACAAAACCAAGAGCCTAGCCTACAAAAACTATCATAAAATTACCATTACTGATCTTCATCCAAAACCCCAATTGAGACCATGATATTAGAAAGCTATCTGATGGAACTACAATCCAAGACCATGACTTGCATAGAATATCTCAAAAAAACAAGTGAGATCCATAAAAGAAAAAACATGTGAAATCATAGAGAGGCCGTCATTTATTATCAAATAAAATATGAGAAGAACTCAACCTTATTCTAAATATATTCTTTTGTCATAATATTAGCCAAATTTCAGAGATCAAGGAGGTTAAGTGGGGAAAGTAAAGAGTTAATATAAACCCCGCTAGTGCCCAAATTAGCCGGATGATTAGCTAAAAGATTGGGTTCTCTATAAGTATGCATCATGTAACATTTAGAGATTGAATCAAGAAGGGACCACACTTGATGTAATATATACTGAATGGACCAATTATATACATGATGTTTAATACATACTTTAATAATAATGGATGAATTCCTTTCAACATATAATATGTGTGTGTGTGTGTGTACACACACACACACACATAGACATACATACATACATATACATATACATATGTATATGTATATGTATGTATGTATGTATGTATATGTACACCTACATACACATAATGCAGGTATCCCAAAAAGTAAATATAAATTATAAATGTTGGAAACTAAATAATAATAATAATATATAGTAATAATATAGACACCAAGATGGCTCCACTAAACAATAATGATGGATTTTAAATAAAAGTTCTTAAGTTTGTTTGTGTGTGTTTATGTATGTGTGCATGTGTACCTAACAAGGAAACACTATGAAAACACCAAAGAATGAAATTTAAAATTAAAATAAATTAATAATAAAAATAATATATATATATAAACAAGTGAAAATATAAAACTAAAAAATGAAGAAAGGGGTGATATGAGAAAGCAAGAGAGGGAGAGCAGTGGGGGATGTAACCCTTTATCTTGATTAAGGTTCCAAGGGTGGTTGCAAATTTCAATGGCCTCTTTAATTTTCCACTTGAAGAAATTATCTTCTTTACATAAGACTTGTGCCTTCTCTAAGAAAATGTGGTGTTTGGTGGTTGAGGAGTGCTTAGCTAGGGCTGACTTGGCAACTATATCATGTTTTATGTCATCCCCATGCTATTTTAATCGAGTATTGATAACACATCTTGTTTCTCCTCTATAACCTAAACACCACATGAATATTTAATCTTGTAGGCTCCATATTCCATAAGGATATCCTTTGAGTCTTTCAGAGAGTGCATACAATTTTTAACCAATGAGAAGGGTTTGAACATACTATGAATTCCTTTTGATGGGGACACAACCCAAGCACAAAATGGACACAACCGGAAAAGGGAAATTGTATTAACTATGAAAATAAGGTAGTACATTCAGTACAGAGAAAATATATTTCAAAATGTGCCCTAAGGGCTTACAATAGCACAAAATTGGAGATAATTTCTCCTTTTGGTACCTCCTCTCAAATTCCACTCCGAACTGCCTTTTACAATGCCAAAAATGTCCTTAAATAGACCTCGAAGGGTTAAGGACTAGGAGTACATTCTAGAAAGTGCTAGTAGGCATCCAATGACCTAGTAGAAGGCTCCAAAAGCTGTGTTAGAAGTTGGTGCAAATCTAGAAGAATCCAAAAACGGTAACCAAAATTTTGGGAGGCATAACTTTTGAACCATAGCTCCGATTGACAAACTGTTTACATTTTTGGAAAGCTCTTGAAGCACTCTATAGCCGTATGGACCAACTTCACTCGTCCTCCATTTTTCAACCCTTTTTGAGGTCATTTAATGCCCCTAACCTAACTTTTAAGCATTCTTAGGAGGTCTCCAAAAATTGAAAAACTGTGATAACTTTCAAACCGTGGGGCCTTTTGACCTGATTCTTTTTCTAAAATGCCCTAAATTGTAATTACATTCATCTGGCCAATTTACACCTCCTAGTTCACCAAAATGATGGCTCAATTACATACTCCTATTTTTTCAGCATTTACACGTATCCTAAGGTGTTCAAATACTCTATCCTAGAACACTGATAGTGGAATTGTGAGAGTTGGAACCTTTATTTGACCCAAATGGGTATCCAGAAATGAAAACACATGAAACAGAAACTAAGTCTAAGTACATTTTTTTTTGGGTGACACAGGATTGCCCTTATACCTCTGGATGCTCCTGCATCACCTTTATTGGCTAGAATTTTGGCAATCTTATGGGAGATACCATTGATAAAGGGAAATGAGACCCTATGAGAGTGAGAGATTTTGGAGGGTTTGGATTGAGAAAGGAAAATAATTTTGGTGTCTTTGATAGCCTTCATGATTTTTCTACTTGAGTACCCATTCATTTGGAAGATGTTGTGAAGATGTGAGAGCTCAAGGTCTATGTGTTCACCATCACAAATGCAGAAGGCTCTAAAGATGAGTGTCTTAAGAACACCAAATTTTTACTATGGTGGTGGTGTGAAGATAAATGGAGGTATTGATCTATGTGCGTCGATTTTCAAAAGACTCAACAGACTATGGATCCATCAAGTTTTTATGATGAGTATGATGTCAAGAAAAGGGAGTTGGTTGTTCGACTCAATCTTTAATGTGAAGGAAATCCAAGGAGTGATGCTATTGAGGTGGGTAAGGAATTTTCAGAGTTTTTCTAGGCCATGGGGCCAATAGATGTTTGTGCCATCTACATATCTTTTCCACCATTTAGGTTTGAGGGGAAAAGAATTGAGTACAATGTTTTCAAAATGTTCCATGTATAGGTTTGCAATAATGGGCAAAAGTGGAAAGCCCATGACAACACCATCTACTTGTTTGTAGATAATGTCTTGGAATGAGAAAAATGTGGATCTAAGGCATAATTCAACTAATGTTGCAATTTCATCATTAGTCTTCTACTTGACAATCTCCAAGGAATCTTGGACAAGAACTTTAGTAAAGAGGGAGACGACATCAAAACTCACAAGGAGGTCAAAATCAACAAGTGCTTTTTCCTTGATGAACTCAACAAAATGGGATGAGTCCTTGATGGAACAAAGGGTGTTGCCAACTAATGGTGCAATTAGTTTAGCAAGGAACGAGGCAAGAGAATAAGTAGGGGATCCAATGGTGTTGACAATGGGTCTAAGAGGAACCCCTATTTTATGAATTTTTGGTGCACCATAAATATGGGGTTATTTCTTTGAAGGGATGAGATGCTTTATGATCTCATTGTTGAATCATGAGAAAGATATTGTTCTCCTGACCTTCTTTAAAATTTTGGAGCAAGGGTTATACAGTAAGATTCTATAAGTGCATTTATTTGAAAGAGGAACAACATTTTGGATGTGTAGTCTTGACAGATCATGATGACAATGGAATTCCCTTTTTCTACTTGAGTAATGACAAGGTCTTTGTTCGTAAGAAATTCAATAAATGCTGATCATTTAGAACTAGGAATGTTGTTCCTTAGAGGTTTGACATGCCTTAATGCCACTGCACAGTCTTGTCAAACTTCTTCTGCAACATCGAAAGGTAGAGAGTGAACAAGATTCTCGATTTCAATGAGAAAATCTATATGGGGAAAGTTATTTGGTAAAATTACAAATCCAAGACCTCATTTCTTAAAATCAAAAGCTTGAGTACTTAATGGTGCATTGGAGAGATTTATGACTAATTTTCTCTGCTAGTCTTTGATGTACGATGACCCCCAAGTGTGGTTAAAAGAGATGGGTTGGATGTCATGAGAAATGGGATGATGGTAAAAACACAAGTGATCAATGTTATATGAGGATCTTGAAGAGACCATGGTGGGAGAAATAGCTTGCCGGGGGGTATTGGTGAAAAGACAAGCAATGGGTTGGGGCAACGCATCCAAAGTAGGAGGTGAGTTGACATCAACCAATGGAGGAGACATGGACAAGATAATGATCGATGTATCTTGTATGAAGAAAGGTAAAAAGGGATCTTGAGGTTTATCTTTTCTAGAAGAAGAAGATATGAAATTATTATAGATGTGACTAGAAGGAGAAAGCTGAGATGAGGTGTAATTGAGATATGTACCTATGAGTTGACCATTAGCAGATGAAAATTTCTAGGTTAATGCCCACTTGTGACTATTTACACAATGTGAGTGCAGCCAAGTCAGATGGAAGATCCAACCTTTACCATGCTTCTCTACTATGGACGATGTGTTGACTAGATGTTTGGTGGGGGTTGTCATTGATGGTATCTTCCACATTTGGGGTGGTTCTGCGGTGGGGTGGTGAGGACACTCTATGTTTTTGATGTTGTAACAATGAGAAGAGGTCAATGGCCTAACTATGTCTTGTTCATTCCTCTATCTACTAGTTATTACAAATGTTTATAATGTTAGTAAACAATGCTTGTTTTTTTACATCACATATGCTCTCTATGCTATTGCAAATTATCTAACACTTAGAGACAATTTTCTATTTTTAAATGCATAAATAAAATACTAAAATACTAAATAAATGTAAATTGAGGGTGAAATATTGAAATACTGATCTTTTGGTGCAATGCCAACTCTAGGTTATAACAAGTGCTATCAAAGCTTGGTGATAGGTTCAAATCCTCAAACCCTTGGGTAATGTTGAGGGGGAGATTGTTAGAAATCTATTTAGCACTCCCCTTGGGATTTGTGACAAGGGCTTGACCACTTCCCATTTTCTATAAGTCTAGTGGTTTTATTAGGCATTAACAGGTCAATCTTTTGGTGCAATATAAATTCTAGATTATAGCATATTTGTCACTTGAAAAATGATGTAATTTTGGCCCAATGGAGTCTATGTGGAAGACTATTCCCAGTAGTTGGATAGGCCCTTGATTAGCATCCTTCCTCTACATTTAGAGGGACATCTCCCTCTTAAGATGTAATTTTTTAAATTTTTCAATAAAGATGTATTTGACCTTGAAGGATAGAGAGAAAGATACTGATGATGAATGTACCAAATAAGTTCATATTTTCTTAGATTAATGTAAACTGCTAATAAGAACAATGAAGAGCTAAACTTGAAGATGATCATTAGTACAATACTTACTCAAGATTCATGAATATTTTCCTAATACCATGAAAACACTCAGTGCAAAGAGAATCAACACTTTCATGCTTCAACAATTCAGATTTTTAGAAAGAGATTTCAAAATGCACTTTCCTTTATTTTCTTGCACCAAGAACCTTACAATAATTTTGGATTAAAAAAATGTACACACTTTCCAAAAATTGTCTAATCACAAAAATTCTAACATAAGTGTTCCGTAATTCCAAAGTCCAAAAAGTCCCCCTTACAAAGAAAAAAGGTCCCTTATATAGACCTAAGGTTAAACATGACTCCTATGTGGTTAATAACCACCTACAAATTACATTTTTTCTAGAGAGGTTAATTAACCTCAACATTTTCACAAAAGAATTGGTTAATTAACTTCTATAAAATTAACTCAAAACTTATAAAGCCCTTAATTACAAATGTGCATAATTGATCATAGTGAGGCACTTGGTGAGTCTTTCCTCGTGCAAAAATCATTCATTCCAATAATTTCCACTAGGTTCCTTGTGTGGTGTAATCATCAAGAACACCTTCATTGGTGATCTTGTACCACTTCAATGGATGGACGTATTCTTTTTATAAGAAGATATGAGCTCCATAAATTTAACATGATATTGATTTCGATGATCTCCATATTCTATTTGTGACTAATATTCATCTCCATCTTTGAGAGGTTTTGCCAAAAATGGTGGATATTTCTCCTCCAATATCTTGGGTGAAAACATCAAAATATGGAATGCACTTGTCATCAATCTTCACAAGGGGAGAAATTCCTTCTAGACTAATTTGTAGAAACTAGTCAAGCTTATCACTGAGGTTTATAAACTTCACATTGTATGGGATATGCTTTTCCTCCAATTTTAGCAAGACCCTTTGAGTACATGGATCAATTTGGAATTGTGATCATGGAGAACTTTGATCATACACCCTGCATATAACTTCAATGAGAATGTAAGTCTTAGAAGAACTCTATCAAGCATATCATTTTCCATCTTTTCCACGTATAAACTTTCTCCCATTCATTTTACTTGGATTATAATAAACGTAATATAAAAAATCCACTTTAGTATGCATATTTGTGAATCAAAGTAGTCCTTGAGGTGACATTATCATATTTTTTTTCCAAAATTTTCATGCATTCCTAACCATTACATCGTTATGAATTCATGAGATGCTCTGTCAAACTAGTAGACCACCACACATATTTTTCTAAACAATATGATCCCCCATTGCAGTTCCATCATGATGTACATGTGGATGGTATTGTGCAAGTGACTTTGCAATAAGTTTCCCCACTGGTCTTTTGAGCCTTTGAGGTTCCAAAATCTTATGCCATCCCCCATCAATAAACTCTTTGATGTACCTTTTCTAGTAATCTTCAACTTTGCAAACTAGGGACCTAGTACCCTTATGCCATCTTGTGTAATATCCTACAACTATAGCCCGTTTCCATTCAATTATTGAAATTTGAATTAGTAACAAAAGGATCATTGCAACCAAAGATCTCAAAGGAAACCTTGCAATCATATATTTTGGAGTGTAAGTACAAGAAATAATATGAGCCTTTAGTGCTCCATTTTATACATGACACTAGTCTTTACTTTCACCCTTAACCTCTTTTAGAATCAATGGAGTCTTTTGAGAAAAAATAACCAATTTGATAATTTCTTAGTCCCTTTTAATGAGGTAGCTGGTAACAATCTGTGTGGTTTTTTTTTGTTTCACTACCATCCTCACTTCCTCAATGAAATTATTTTAAACAAACAATGTTATGTTCATATATCCACCACATTACCTGCACTAACAATTTCTTTCTTTCAATTCTTCTCCATTGATAGGCCTATGTGAATTTGCACATTTTGGCTTTGAACAAATAACTAAATTTTATTTGAGAGTATTAACCTCTTAATAGAGGTTAAGATTGTTGGCAATATAATCAAATAGATGTATTGAGAGATGTCATTTATGGAAATATGTATTCGGTATTTCATTTATACATTTAAAGATAGAAAATTGTCTAAGTGTTAGACAATTTGTAGCAACACATAGAGCATATGTGATGTGTATAGATGACTCATTGAAAATTATCTTATGGTTAGTTGAGGAAATTTCTATGATAGTGTCATGATGATGTATAATAGTGTGCAAATGTATATGAACATTATGACACAAGTTATGATTAAAATACAAGTACGAGTATTATAGAGTACATAATAGAGCATAGAAGAGAATTGAATTGTACGACTTTAGGAATTATCTTGGTGAAAAGATAATTACTAAGTTAGTATAAGCTAACTATGAGGATATTAATCCATAATTGATTTTATATTATGTCAAGCATGAAGGTTAACTAAGAAGTGAATTATGAATATGCTAGGTATAAGTAAAGATCTTAGCTTGTGAAGATAAGAGTGTGATATATGTGTGATCTATGCAATATTTGTGATTTGATGTAAAGTCTATGAGATCATATGTGAACTACATCTGATATATGATCAAAGAAAGTATGAATTATAATAGAGGAAAACTATTGTATGTATGCCTACTCTTGTGAAGAACTAAATTGTATAATTGCATGTTAGGGCAATGGGCTCTTCTTGCATACTTTGTATTTGATCTACCAACTCCTAACAAGGTTGAAGAAACTCCTAGTAGGTTTGTGGATTCTAACAAGGTCTAGTCCTCTAAAATGGGCTCAAGATACTATATGCACTTCATAGACTCCTAATATGATCAATATCCTTAACATGATCCTTTTGTTTAGTGAATCATCTTATGGGTATCATCCCCACCAGGGTTTTCCCTTGGCAGGGGTTTCCCTGCTTAAAAAATAATGGTGTTATGAGTTCTTAATGTGTATGGTTATATTTATTTTTCAACATTGTTGGTTTAATTTCATATGCAAGTTATAAAGTAATTAACAATATCAATTTATGGGCAAAATTTTGTAGAATATTGACTCAATCCTCCTCTCAATATTATCTATTTCAAAAAATTGGTATCAAAGTCGGGTTACTCTAAAGAAGTTTAACAACTTGAATAAGATTCCCATAGATATGGAACAATTGAAGAAAAACCTTGAAGAAGCTCTTGAATAGATTGGCCTTCTTACAGAAGAGGGAGAAAACCTGAGAGATAGATATGGAGATGCAAAAGTCTTCATTGGTAAACTAAAAGATTTGATGTTTTGAAATTGGAAAGGAATCAATTGAACAGACTAGTGACAATGATGAAGTAGGAAATCTCTAGAAAGAAACAAGATTTAAATGAAACATGAACTAAAAATTGTTGAACTTAAGTTGAGTCTTAAGAGAAATGGTGGCAAGAATGAAATTGAATTGATAACTTAGAATGTATACCTTATATCCCAGTTAGGTCAAGTTACATCTGAGCTAGATACCATCAAGAATGAACATGTAGAATTAGAAAAGTACAATATCATTGTGAAAGGAGAATTGACACAAGCTAAGGAAAAATTGGAGAAACTTTATTCTAGTAGTGAGAATATAGATGAACATATATTTAGACACCAGAGACCTTTTATGACAAGGCAAGACTTGGATATCTTATTGGAGAGAAATCAACCAAGAAAGTTGAAATCAGAAGTGAACCAGATCTAGTTATTGAATCCCCCAAAGAATCTTATTTGAGTAAAGTAGAATAAAGAGCATCTATTCAAGTATCAAAGGAAGCTGAATTAGTTGATTTGTCAGCAAAACATAATGAACCTAATAAAATAGAGAAAATTGATAAACCTAAGAAAGATGAACCACTGAAGGAAGTAAGACATGAGTTCAGAGGTAGATGCTTCATATGCAATGAAGTTGGACATAGGAAAAGAGATTGCATAGGTAAGTCTTTTAAACCTATTACTAATTTCTATTGTTATAATTGTCATGGTTATGGACATAAAGTAGTAGAGTATAAGAAACCCAAGTTCGACAGTAATAAATCAAATAGTAAAATGTTTAGGAATACTAACCCTATAGGTAATGAAAGAGGGAGATCACAGAGTAGATCCAATGAGAGAGAGAAATCTAATAGAGAAAAGAACTAGTTTGTGTATTACAAGTGTAACAATCCTAGACACATTGTAAGGAATTGTAGAGCACTTGAAAGTTAGAATGGAATGAATCAGAGAAGAAATGCACATGTATGTTAGTTATGTAATAACTTAAGACAAAAAGTGAGATATTGTAGAATAGAAAGAAGAAACTTCAATGGGAACCCTAACTATAGAAGGAACAACAACATAAATGATAGAAGGAATGATAATGACAGTGATAACACTTAGAAGGAAATAGTCAAGGAATATGTTGATGAATTCAAAGAAGTATTTGTGAAAGCTAAGGATCCTAAAAGATCTTATATAGTTTTGGTGGAATAGAATTTCATGCACCTTACAAGAAATTAAAGTCACAAATTGTTTGTGACTCATCCTACATGAGTTAAGTAGTTTTAGAAGAGGCGGAGTATTAGTTGGTTAGAATTGATGTTAGAGAGTGAGTTGGAAGTTGTGCAGTGAATAGAAGATAGTTGACATAAAGAAGAATCTATGGTCAAGTGTGCAACTCTAGATATGATCATAGTAAGCAGGAAATCAAAAAACAAGTTTACTAGTGAATAAAGAGAGTATTTGAATTTGTGGTAGAGACACATTTAATGTATAGTGTGATTTGTAATGATTTAAGGATCGTAAACAAGATTGAGTGTACCATTTGTTCATGCGAAGTGTCTTGAGATAATTAAAGAGAACTTTGATGGTGACGTAAAGTGTGAAAATAATTTTTTGAAATGTGAAGCTGTAGAAACCCTAAAAATGAAAATTTAAGGTATTTTACAAAGCTAAAACTAAGTATTTTAGTGAATACTTTTAAATTTCAATGGCTATTTAGATCATTTATAATGTGAGTGATAGGCCAGGGTATGTATTCAAGAAACATCCATTTATCTCACTCATGGATGACCTGTCGGGTATATTTTGGAAATTTTTAGAGAATGTGCTTCATTTTGAAGATTTCAAAAGCTATATACATTGTAAGATTGAGAGCATAGGTGATGAAGATATACACAAGGACTTGAGGACTATGTGTAATAATGATCTATCCTTGAAGTTTGAGTATGCACTGAATCTAGTGAAGTATATATTTTATATAGAGTTTGACAACTGATGCAAGACCATCCTAGGCTTGCTTGCAATCCTAGATGTTTGGAGGGATTTTGGCTTAAAGTTGTGGATTTTGGTAGATATTGGTGCTCAACATGGTCTAGGAACTCGACATGGTCTCTAGAACTCAGCATGGTCTCTAATTTCTCGACATGGTCTCTAGAACTCGGCATGGTCTGGGAGCTTGAAAATGCTTAGGAATTTATTGGTGTTCAGCTTAGTTTTGTTGACACTCAATTTGGTCTTGATTTCTATTGGTGCTGACTTGTCTGTGAGCTAACTTTTGGCATCTAATTTATGTATTGATATTTAATTTAGTGTTGTAGTCGACTTGTGGGTTGACCTATATTTAATGTAAAAGATTTAATTTAGTTTGTAAGGAGGGCAAGTGCAAGAAGATGGGTCTCACTTTTGGGCAAAAAGTGGAAGTGTTTTTCCTATTTTTGAAATTTGTTGTCAATTAATGTCAAAATTTGAGGCATTTAGAGATTGAATATAGAAAAACTTCAAAAATATTTTTTTTTAGTGTTCAGAATCTAGTTTTTGAATATGTAATTTATTTGTGTACTTATATGATAGATTTTGTTTTTGGTATGGATCTTTAAAAACCACTTTTTCAAAATGCATCTTTTAGGACCATACCACACTCATGTACGAACACCATAATTTGATATTAATAAAATGAATTTTCATAAATCTTTTTAAAGGGAGTTACCTAATATACCTAAGATTGATGAAAAAAAATTTCTTTAATTTTTTATTGAATAATTATTTTATTATTAATTATTAATTGTCTATAAAGGTAAATTTTAAAACCTCTCGTGTACAAACACCATAATTTGATCAAAATTTCACTTTTCTCAAAAATTCTCTTTTTTTTAAAACCTCAAAATAATTGTATGTAGATTGATGATATATAAATTAATTTAAGAAAAATAATAAAATAAAAAAGTTATTAAAGTTTTAGTGAACTTCACTATTTTACACTTAGGTACCACCTTTCATTAAAAAATAATGCAAAAATAGTAAATAAAATCATCGCACTATAAAATTTATATTTTTGAAATCAAGACAATGAGATCTCTAATGGGTTTTTGTTTCATAAAAAAAATTTGATTGAGAAGACCCTCTAAAAATTATGGCAAGGTGTGAATTTGTTAGTTCAATGCCTTAGCCAAATCTTGAGAGGTCAAGACATAGCCTTGGTCTCACCAAGCCTATCCCAAACCAAAATCTGAGGTAGGAGAAAAAAATCCTACCCCATTTCTAAAAGAGCATGATCTCAATCCACAGACTTCTGTAGAATTGAGACCCAACTCCTTGCTTCTACCTAGGAGTTGGGCTGACTTGTGGCTTAGTTGGGTATAAGAAGGGGCCTTGTGGACTCTTTTGGGAAAAGATGATTTGTTCTAGCTCAGAGAAAGGGATGAAGTGTAGATGCAAATTTTGAAGAGCTAGGGTTGTAACTTAGGAAATAGAGGATTGCTTGGTGGACTTGAGGGTACAATTGTGAAATTTCTCTTGGTGTTCCTATCCAATTGTGGATCTAGACTAGCTAGAATTGGCATGTGGTAGTTGGATCTTGTGGGATCTTGAAAAACTAGTATTATAATTACTGTTTATATCTGGCCCTAACTTGGAAGGCATTACAGATGGGCATATTACATTCAGCAAGTTATTTACAAATAAAAAGTTCTAATTTGGTATCAGATCTTAATAATTTTTGCTCGGTGTTATGTTTCTATCGTGTGTTTATTTGCTAGGGGTTTGGACATCTCCTTTGGGGATTATCCTACCTTGTACTACATCAGGTGGTATCAAAGTGAAGGTTTTCCTAAGTGTGTTGACAAATCACCGAAGCTAAGGTAGTTTACATTAGGATTTGCAAAGAAGGTTGATCTTATGGATGATTCATCTTCAGGATTGGTGGATTTGTTGCTTAGGGTTTTCTAAATTTTTTGAAGATGCCTCCAAAAAGATTGGACCCTAGGGAAAATGATGATCTTAGTGATGCTTTAGAAGAAAGGATCTCAGAGAAGATTAGAGCAGAATTTAGATCTGATATTGCATTGACAAAGAGTGACATGATTGCTGAAATTGTGAGTGTTTTAGGTGGTCTACCTAGGCATGTGGGTATTAAAGATAGTTATTAGGAAGCCGCTAAAGAATTTGAAGTTATTAGATCTAGTGGTGAAGATAAAAATTGATCATGTGGAGAGACATATTGGAACTAGGGCTGGTATGTTTGCTAGACTTAGATCTTAGTTGAAATTGAAGCATAAGATGGAGGTTTCTAATTTCTCAAGTACTTTGACTCCTAAAGACCTAATTGATTGGATTGGTGAATTGGATGACTACTTTGAGATTTAGGATATTAAGGATCCACTTAGAGCGAGATTAAGACAAACTAATATGAAAGGACATGTTGCTCTTTGGTGGAAGGAATTGCAAAGAGACAAAGAGGAGGAAGGTGAAATGAAGATCACTAGATGGAGATTGATGGTGACTAAGATAAAGGCTAAGTTCATTCCTATTAATTATGAACTTGAGTTGTTTAAAAGGTTGTGGAATCTAAAATAGAAAGATATGATTGTGGAAGATTATATTGAGGAATCCTACAAGTTGACTATTTGGTTTTGGCATATATAATTTTCAAAGGACAAGGTAGCTTAGTACATTAATGGATTGAGATTCAATATTCAAGATGAGATTGGTATACTAAATATTTCTTCAGTTGAGGATGCTTATTAGTATGCCCTTAAGGTAGAAGATAAGATGAAGAGGAAGATTCAAGGTAATGCTAGAGGGAAGCAGAAGAAAGATAGCTTGGTACAAGCTAAATTGAGTGCTAAAGGTGAACCAAAAATTGCTGATTAGAAAAGAAGAACAGGTGGAGGTGGATTCAAAGTTAATTGTTTTAAATGTGGTAAAAAAGGGCATAAATCTTTTGAATGTCTAATTGGTAGGACATCCATTATTGTGAATGAGGTTGTAGTCCAGGATAGTCAGCCTGAGCAAGGAGATAGTTTGTTAGCTTGGCAAGTACTTGTTGGTCAAAGGACACTGGATTCTTATTAGAGGACTAGTTTGTTCAAGACTTGTTATAAGTCTAGTGGTAAAGTTTGTAAGGTGATTATGGATGGTGGTAGTATGGATAACGTTGTTGCCGAGGAGATGGTATAGAAACTTGGTTTGAAGAGAATGAGACATCCTTATCCTTATAGGATTGGCTCGTTGCAAGATGAGCATGCTTTGGAAGCGAGTTAGCAATGTCTTGTTGATTTCCGAATTGGAAAATATAAGGATCAAGTATTATGTGATATTGTGGATATGAACAATTGTCATGTGTTACTTGGTAGACCTTGGTAGTATGATTGCAAGGTTGTGCATGATTGTGTCAAGAATGTGTTTTTGTTGAGAAAGGTGGCAATAAGTTTTTCTTGATTAATTTAAAAAATGAAGAACTTAGTGGAAGGAACCTAAGTATTGGTAGCCAAGTTTAGTTGGCAGATTTAGAGAAGGTGGGAGATTAGCATGGAAGGAAGACCTATATCACATCAAAGATGGATGTGAAGAAGAAGAAGAAGAACAAGTGAAAGAGTGTACAAGTTGAGGACTTGGAGGATATGTATGTGAAGAACCAATTTGTGGTTTATGAGTTAAATCCCAAAAAAATTTCTTCTAGCTATTAAGAACATCTTTTTTAACTTGGGGTGTGCGAGACAGGATCATCCTAGGCTTTCTTGCAATCCTACATGTTTGGAGGAATTTTGTCTTTAATTTATGGAGTCCAAAAGATACTAGTGCTTGACATGGTCCGGGAACTCGACATGGTCTAGGGAAATCAACATGGTATGGGAACACGACATGGTCTAGGAACTTGACATGGTCTCTAGAACTCGGCATGGTTTGGGAGCTCAAAAATGCTTGAGAATTTACTATTTCTTGGCTTGGTTTTGTTAACACTCAATTTGGTCTTGGTTTTTGTTGGTGTCGAGTTGTCTATGAGCCAACTTTTGGCACTTAATTTATGTATGGATATTTAATTTAATGTTTTAGCTAACTTGTGGCCTGATCCATATCTAATGTAAGGGATTTAATTTAGTTTGTAAGGAGATGGGCTGACTTATGGCTTAGTTGAGTATAAGAAGGGGTCTTGTAGAGTCTTTTGGGGGAAGATGATCCATTCTAGCTTAGAGAAGGGGATGAAGTGTAGATGAAAATTTTGAAGAGCTAGGGTTGTGATTTAGGAACTAGAGGATTTCTTGGTGGACCTGAGGGTGCAAGTGTGAATTTCCTCTTGGTGTTCTTATTTTTTTGTGGATCTAGACTAGCTAGAATTGGCATGTGGTAATTAGATGTTGTGGTATCTTGTAGAACTAGTATTTATTGCTATTTGCATTTTTCCCTAACCCTGAAGGCGTTATAGTCATGCATATTACATGTAATTGGTTATTTATGAATGAAGAGTTGTGGTTTGGTATCAAATCTTAAATTGTTGTTTCTTGTTGTTGTGTTTTCGTTGTATGGTTATTTGATAGGGGTTTAGACATATCCTTTGGGGATTCTCCTACCTTCCACTGTATCAACAACCATAAATGGACTCGAATCATTCTACGTAGGGTACATGCTAATATGTTCTAGTTAGGTGATATGAAAATAGAGATTGATAATGACCTAATTTACAAGTTGATAGGTTTGAGCAATGAGGGATGCAATCCTATAAATTAGAAGAATCTAAGAAAGATGGTTGAGACAAACTTGAATACAAGATTCAATGGAAGGAACATGAAGGTAGACTCCATCTAGGGTAAAGGAGTAAAATTGTTGAGTAAGATATTAGGGTACAATTTTAACCATGGCTCAAGGATTAACTCAATACCATATGGATTTTTACATGCCATTTATGTAATGACATTGTAAGGAATAAAAGTTAATCCATGTGAGATTATAAGACTACAATTGTTGGATAACATTTCAAAGTTAAAGAAGACCAAGAGTGTAGTCTTCAGATTTGAGTCCTTACTGACTCATTTATTTTTCTATGCTACAAGGAAGCTCCTGGGAGTGACAAATTGGGATAGCAATAACTGCACAATGAAAGTGGTGACTCAATGCTAAGATCTAAGCTGGAGAATGTCAAAGATGATGACATTAACATAATGATGAAGAATTTCTAGTTTGAAATGAAATAGAGGTACAAAATACCTCCATCAATGGTAGAGAAATATAAAGATGAAATATGCTTCATAGTGGAGATAGATAACACCTATATGGAAGCTATGGTACCAATGATTAAGTTCATTAAACCCATGGGATATTAGATGAGCACAAAACTCATAAAAGGGTATGCATAGATCATAATCTAATTAGAGAAGGACATAGAGTGCCATAGACGGGGAACCTTTGAGGAGAAAATGAGAATAGTTCATTCCGAACTACATAGCAAGGAAAGCAAGAAGAAAGTGGATAAGGCTATTTATTCATCCTTAAGGAATAAGGAATGCCTTGAGGAGAATTCAATGAGGTGAAAGGAATAACACTTAAGATGAAAGCTAATGGGAAGTCTAAAGTGATAACAACAACTCCTATTGTTGTTGTAGGACCTTCAAAATGTATGACAATAGAACAACCATATGCGCAAGCCCCTATTGCACCATATACACAACATTTGTGCAAGTGTAACCTATGAGGACAAGAAGTGATCAGCTAAGAAAGTAGCAAGAGGTGGAAGGACCTATTACATAGAAGAAGTCAGAAAGATTGACGAAGTTGAAGAAAGACCTACACCTTCATCCAAGAAAAGACTCAAGAAAGTCACCGGTGGACCAAGAAAGAGAAGAAAATTGATGCAAGTTAGTGAAACTAAAAGTTTAGAGGATGAAGCTAAACATAGACTAGTAGTGCAAGATGTGCAGGAACGTAGAAAATCAGCTGGAAAGAAAGCATGGAAACCAAAGGTAGAGAACCTTAACATGAAAATAATAAATGATGATAATTTTGTTCAATTAAGTATTATAGTTTGTACAATAATATGGATAGAAAGAAATTGGAAAATGTAATTGTAAGGAATATGATTATGAGATATAAGAAGTTTGAGAATATTTAGAATAATATACTTGAAGACCTATATAATAGGCTAATAAACAAGAAGAAAAGAGCATTGGAAGAAGATTTCAATTTGAGAATAACATGTGTGAAGTTGACTCTAAAGAGGACTCAGATAGAATTTTCAAGGGTATTGATCCCTTGCTAAGGAACAAAAGAAGAGAAATTCTTCTAATGTGATACAACTATGAGGATGTCAAGAAAGAAATAGAGGAGGCAATTGTCAAATACATGACTATAGTGCCAATGGTGAGTGTACAGTCCAAACCATCAAGTGATAAGGGAAAAGAAGAAGAGACACATCAGGAAACCTCACTACCATACATTGTTATGGGTACTAAATCGATGCAAGTGGATAGTACACACATAACTATAGATGCAAAGGAGAACCCTTTTGTAGGTTATAGAAAAAATATTTTTGGCAATATCAACAATATTACAACATACACCAACTTAGATGATGATGAAGAAGTGGATAAGAAGAAACAATATGAGGAAACAAAGAAAGAATAAGAGAAGAAGAAATAAATAGAGAGGATAGAAGAGGTAAATAAATTAGAGTAAGAAAAGAAAAGAAAAGAAAAGAAGAAGAGGAAAGAATGAAAGAAATTGTGAGATTTGAAGAAGAGAAGAAGAAAGTTGAGGAAGAGAAGAAGATTGTAGAACTCAAAGTAGCTACACCTATTCCTATAGCAACTCAGATAGTACCAACAATAGTGGCAGTACCATTAGATGATAATGATGATTAAAAGGGATTAATGAACTCACTAAGAAAATTGTTTGAGAAGAATAAATTTGTAAATTCTTTAGAAAAGACTCTTACTAAAGTCTTGGATAGAATGTAGAAGATAGTTAACACAACTATAGTGAATCCATACTTACTAGTAAAGGCCAAAGAGTTCATGAAAACCTTTGATGAGGAATTTTCCACTTTAGCAGAAGTAGGTTCAACACCAAAACATATAAAACATGATGTAGCACTATTTGATACAGTATGCACAAATGTGAGAAATGACTTGAAGACACTTGATGAAAGCATCAAAGGACTAAGGAAACACAATGATGAAGGGAAGAAGTTGTATGGATAGTGTGCTCTATCATACAAGTACTTGAATAACTTTGAGAGTTAAATAAAGGTTATGTTGAGTGATCTTGAAAAACTCACTATGAAATTATAGCTCCTAGAGACCAACATTGAAGATTGTGGAACTCAAGTGGAGAAAATCCATAGTGTAATTAGAGGCTTGGAATCTGACAAGGAGTTGGAAGCAAAAATTTTCTCTAGTCTCAATTAGAGAAATTTTGTCACCGAAGATAAGTACTTTGTAGAGGCAACTAGAGGAATGTCTTGCAACAAAGACTTCCTATGAAAAGTTTGTTTAGACTGACTTGAGCATAATTGATGTGACATCCTATGCACTATGTGTACTAATCAATATTTCTTGGTAAAGTGAAGTAAAATTGGAAGAAAGAAGTGGATAGGCTAAAAATTATTTATACAAACTATTTTTCCACAATAACAAGTTGATGAGCAGCAGGCCCCACAATTTTGGATATAGCTTTTGACACCTTTGCCATTGATTTCAAATGGGGAGTAATCTATAAAGGAAAATTGTACTAGTGTATGTTCTATGGAAATTGTCTATATATATATATATATATATATATATATATATATATATATATATATGTAAGGGAGAGTACACTTATGTACCTATATATCAATGTAAAGGAGTGATAACAAATGTAGTGATCCCTCAAAACATGAATACAATTGCTATGTTTTGAAGGCAATTTTGTACAATTACTTTTATTTATTTTTGTTATGTATGACATCATTTTGGGACTTATCCAATTTGCCCAAAGTTTTCCATTAGTGACAAAGGGGGAGATTGCTAGCAATATAATCAGATAGATGTATTGAGAGTTCTCATTTATGGAAACATGTTATCAACAATTCATTTATGCATTTATAGATAGAAATTTGTCTAAGTGTTACACAGTTTGTAGCAACACAAAGAGAAGATGTGATGTGTATGGATGACTCATTGTGAGTTAGCTTACGCATAGTTGAGGAAATTTCTATGACATGGTCATGATGATGTATACTAGTGCACAAATGTGTATAGATAGTACAACATGAGTTATGATTGAAATATTAGTATGGGTATCACATAGTGTAGAACAACACATAATAGAGAATTGGATTGTATGACTTTAGGAATTATTTCAGTGATAAAATAATTACTAAATTATGATAAGATGAGTTGACTATTCGGATATTAATCCATAATTGATTTTATATTATGTTAAGCATGAAGGTCAATTAAGCAGTGAATTATGAATACATACGATATAAGGAATGATGTTATCTTGCGAAGATAAGAGTAAAATATATTTGTGATTGATGTGAATTTGATGATATGATATGTGAACAACATCTAATGTATGATCAAAGCAAGTGTAAGTTACAATAGACAAAGTATTGTATGTATACAAGTAGTCTTGTGAAGAATTGAATTATATAATTTCATCTTAGGGCAATGGGCTCTTCTGTTGGAAATGATTGAAAAGATCATGAATGAAGAGAAATGAAACTGGTAAAGAATGTTTCAATCATTGTTTTGTCATTGATGTCAAACTTGCTACTTGTAAGAAAGAAAATTGCTACTTGCTACTTGCAGGAAAAGGATTGAAGAGAAATCTGAAATTTGGAAGGTTGAAGTTGCAATCTGTATCAGGTCAAAACCATTCTAATACTTTCTTACCATTGTATTAGATATTAAAACCCTACATTTCTAGGTTAGCTTAACAACTAGGTGGATAAGGCTCAGGAAAAGGATAGAAGATCCCCAAGAGAAGGATAAAGATATCCTCATCAGAAGGATCAAAGAGATCCTTAGGAGAAGGATAAAGAGATCCTTAGGAGGAGTATAGGAGATCCTTAGAGAGGGATAAAAGATTCTTTTGAGAAGGTGACTGTAAATCCCATGGATTTGGGTGAGCCTAACAGCTCTATGTAAATCCTTTAATAGGGTGACATTCCAAGTTGAATGTTTTTAAATCCTTTAACAAGGTCACATTTAACAATGTGTTGTAGCCTTTAATAGGGTGTTCCTTTAATAGGGTAGACCATCAGAAGTGGTTGAAATCAATTGCATAGTTATTTTGTGGGTATCATCCCCACCCCAATTTTACCTTCTTTTCCCTAAAGGGTTTTTGGGTCATCAAATCCTTAGTGTTATGGTGTGATGCATGTTTACTCTTTATGGCTATTTAATGTTCAATTGCATCATGATAATTTCAGTTAAGTGCCATCAAGGATTTGTAGAAAAAGTTGTATTGGACTTCACAAGACCTTGGATAACTGATTCATCCCCCCTCTCAGTTATTCTAAAGAATTGTAACAATTGGTATTAGAGCATATTGCTGATTTGTTTCAAGGTACTAGCAGTAGGAAGATCAAGATGTCCAAGAGAGAAGTTCCCAAGCTAAACAAAGACAACTTTGTTGCATGGAAAAGTTTGATGAAGCTACACCTCGGATCAATAGGTGACTATGCATAGACCTCAATCACAGTTGATCATGTAGACCCTGCAGGACCACTCACTACAGATGACATGAGCAAGAAGAAGGAGCATAATCAAGAAATGTTAGATATTGCTTTAGCACTAAGCTATACAGAGTATGATGACATCAAAGGATGTGATACTTCACATCAGATTTGGGAAACATTATCAAGAATCAATGGAGGAGATGAAAATGTCAAGAGATCCAAAAGAGAAAGCCTAAGAGGAAAATTTGATGATATAAAGATGAAAGAAGGAGAGAATGTTGCTCAATATGGTGCAAGAATGAAGGAAGTAGTCAGTGCCATAAGAAGCCTAGGAGGATAGTTAGCAGAAGAAACAATATGTAGAAAATACTTGAGAACTTTACTTCCCATCTATGTTATACGAGTATTAGGCATCCAAGAGCTAAGGTGTGTACCAGGCAACACAGTGACATTTGAAGGAATAATTGGAAGACTCACTGCCTTTAAGCTATCCAACTTTGACAACTACGAGCTAGAAAATTTTGAATCTACATTCAAAGCCAAGATGACAATGAAAGACAATAAGGTTCAAACAAAGAAAAAGAATGGAAAAGGAAAGTATGTATCCAGTGATAGCAGCACTGATGAAGATAATGTGGACCAATTGGAGGCATTACTAGCAAGAAGATTTCACAAAGGAAGAGACAAATTCAAAGGTAAGCTACCAATGATTTGTTTCAATTGTAATGAAGTTGGTCACATTGCAGCTAGATACACACAAAAGAAAAATTATAAAGATGGAGGCAACTTCAAGAACAAGAAAGAGGAAAACAAGGACTACAAAGGTAAAGGCAAAAGATGCTATATTGCTGAAGAAGACTCTGATGAGAATGATGATGAAGTAGTCTTTGTGGCTATGAAATATGAATCAGATGAAGATGAAGCAACTACACTAGTAACCTGCATGAACAAAAATGACAAATGAATCATAGACAGCAGATACTCTCATCACATGATTGGAGAAAAAAGTAAGTTCATTACCTTTATTCAATATGAAGGAAATAGTGTTAGATTTGGTAACAATGCACCATGTCAGATCAAAGGGAAAGGTAGTATCAAGCTTATTGAAAAGATATCATGTGATAATGCATACTATGTTGAAGGACTGAATTATAACTTGTTAAGTGTCTCATAATTAGGCAACATAAGGTGTAAGGTTGAATTTGAAAAAGGAGTTGCTAAGATTTATGATTCGCAAGGAAGTCTATTAGGAAAAGGTGACCAGACTAAGAGTAATTTGTTTTACCTAGACATGGAATATGCTTCTTGTCTTATAGTTCAAACTGATAATATATGGTTATGGCACAAGAGGCTATGTCATGTAAATTTTGACAATCTGATAAGCATTAGCAAAATG
The DNA here is from genome assembly GCA_028749045.1 of Cupressus sempervirens. NCBI lineage: Eukaryota > Viridiplantae > Streptophyta > Pinopsida > Cupressales > Cupressaceae > Cupressus > Cupressus sempervirens. The sequence continues at coordinate 1,038,593,243 of CM053785.1, read as the reverse complement.
AAGAAAGTCAGAGGTCTACAAAAGTTGAAGAAGCCTGACAACACCATGTGCAAACAATGCCAACTAGGGAAGATGACCAAGTCAACTTTCAAAAGCAAGACTTATACTTCTAATGAAGTATTAGAGCTAGTTCATTCTGACTTGTGTGGTCCTATTGAAGTGCAAAGCTACAAAGGTGACATATACATAATGCTATGAAATAAGAAATAGAACAAATTGAGAAGAACAAGACATGGACCTTAGTCTCAAGACCAGTTGATAAGAATGTGATTGGAACCAAGTGGGTGTTCACAAACAAGTTAGATGAGAATGGTGACATCACAAGAAACAATGCAAGATTAGTCTGCAAAGGATATGCACAAGAAGAAGGACTAGATTATGGAGAAACTTTTGCTCCAACTGCTAGAATGGAAGGAGTAAGGACTTTACTGGCATATGTAGCCTTCAAAGGATTTTAAGTCTATCAAATGGATGTTAAGTCCACATTTCGGAATGGTATACTTGAAGAAGAAGTCTACATAGAGCAACCAGAAGGTTTTGTTGATGTAAAGAACAAAAATAAGGTATGCAAATTACACAAGGCTCTATATGGATTAAAACAAGCCCCTAGAGCTTGGTATAAGAGACTTCACAAGTATTTGGTGCAATTAGGATTTGAAAGAACAAATGATAACAACAACATGTACATCAAATTAGAAGAAGGTAAGGATATTCTTGTATCTAAAATATTTTTGGATGATATAGTCTTTGGAGGAAAGGAATTACTGTGCAAAATCTTTGCTGACAAAATGAAACATGAGTTTGAAATGTCTATGTTTGGAGAAATCAAGTTCTTTGTAAGATTGCAAGTACATCAACTAAAACATGACATATTTGTGACATAATCAAAATACATCAAAGAGATACTCAAGAAGTTTTGATTGGAAGACTCCAAACCTATTAGTACACCAATGGCAACAGGACATAAGCTATCTAAAAATAATGAATCAACTGAAGTCAATTAAACAATGTACAGATCAAAGATTGGAAAACTAAAATATGTTGTACATAACAGACTAGACATAGCATTAGTAGTTGGAATAGTGGATAGATTCTCTGCTAATCCTAGAGAAAATCATCTCATGGCAGTAAAAAGGATAATGAGGTATCTCAAAGGAACTGATGATTTTGGCCTATATTACAAAAAGGATGAGAAGTTTGAGCTCAATGCATACACAGATGCAAATTAGGGAGGAAACATTGATGACAGGAAAATCACAAGAGGAGGAGCATTATTCTTAGGTAAAAGGCTAGTTACTTGGACTAGCAAGAAACAAACATACACATCTCAGTCTACTGTAAAAGCAGAATATGTGGCAGCAGCAGTCAATTGCACAAACATTGTGTGGCTCAAACATCTATTGAAAGAAATGAAAGAAGAGGTAACTAAACTTGTGATACTGTATTGTGATAATACAAGTGCTATAAACATATCCAAGAATCTAGTGATTCATGCAAAAACCAAGCATATTGCAATCAAGTATCACTATGTTAGAGAATTGGTGGAAGGAAAACAAGAAAAAAGGAGTACATTCACACAAAGGAACAAATTGCAGATATCTTCACCAAACCATTGCCCAAGGATGCCTGTGAACATCTTAGAGGAAAGTTGGGGGTAATACCCCTAACTCAAGCAGTCTAAAGCAACATAGAAGCTTCCTTGCATCAATAGGAGTAGATCATTGAAATATCAAAAGAATGATGCAGAGGATGACAACAAGAGTAGAAAATCTAGATCAGTCACAAGCATGGTGACAGAGGGAGAAAAATATGAAGATGCAAAGCCTCTACCTAGCATGGTAAAGATGCTACATCTTTGGCATTTATGTCAAAGAGGGAGATATATGAGAAACTAATCAATACAAAGTAAGAGGGAGATATATATGAAGGATCAGGAATACAAAGTAAGGATGCAATAGCCCAGAAGGAGAACCAAAACAAAGGATTTAGATTTTGGTGGTAACTAAGTTGATTAGCTTAATCATTTGATCAGTTTGGTTTGCCATCAATGCCAAAGAGGGAGATTGTTAGAAATGATTGAAAAGATCATGAATGAAGAGAAATGGAACTAGTAAAGAATGTTTCAATCATTGTTTTGTCATTGATGTCAAACTTGCTACTTACATGAATGACAATTTCTTAAGTCATCCAAATACTATCAATTTGTTGATTGACAAGGAGGTGGCAATCAATCAGATGTAACTAGAGTACCTAGAGAAAGGTTGAAGTTATCATGTTGTAATGAATTATAAGGATCAACTAAGCCATTGATGAAATACTGTATTGATGACATACTCTAAGACACAGAGGATGGACACACTAAGACATATCAAAGATGTAAGGATTAAATAATTTGTAGTTAGTGCCGAACAGATTCTCAATTGAAGCCAAGCAAGATATGGGTGCCGAGTGAAGATACAGGTGCTGAGTGAAGATACAGGTGTTGAGTGAAGATACAGGTGCCAAGAAAGATACAAGTGCAAATCCAAAATGCTTCAGGTGTCAAGAACCAATAAATAACATTAAGAAGCTGAGTAACACAAAAGGTGCCGAGCATCAGTATACCAATGATGCCGATTTGCTACATTATTTTGAAAAGTCAAAGATTTGCCAAAATGGTAGTTATCTAGAATTTTGTGAACTTGATAGAAGATAAGAATGATGAGCTGGTGACACAAAACACTATGTAAAATGTTTTTGGCGAATGCTAATGGATTTATCATGAAGTTTCTAGATGGAAACAAGAGATGGGATAGATACATTGTATCCTACCTAATCCATTGAAACCCTAAAAGTTAGAGAGGGATATTTGGGTGGGAAAGCAAGAATATAAATTCTTTATAAGGAGTTATAGGTCAGAGATCAAGTGCGCATGCATGAGAGGGAGTTGGTCATAAGTGTGGTCATGTGAAGAAGCCAAGAGGAGTAAGAACAGAGCATCAAGACTCTGAGTTGATCAAGTGACCATAGATTGCTTTGGCATAACGAGTGGAAGAACTCAAGGAGATAGATCTTAAAGGGTGAACAAGTTGTTAGCACTAAAAGGGAGGAAAGCCAAGCAAAGAAAAGGACTGATGAGTGATCTGAAATTTGCAAGGTTGAAGTTGCAATCTATATCAAGTCAAAACCATTTCAATACTTTCTTACCATTATATTAGATATTGAAACCCTACATTCTAGGTTAGCTTAATAGCTAGGTGGATAAGCCTCAGGAAAAGGATAGAAGATCCCCAGGAGAAGGATAAAGAGATCCTCAGGAGAAGGATAAAAGAGATCCTTAGGAGAAGGATAAAGAGATCCTTAGGAGGAGGATAGGAGATCCTTAGAGAGGGATGAAATATTATTTTGAGAAGGTGACTATAAATCCCATGGATTTGGGTGAGCCTGACAACTCTATGTAAATCCTTTAACAAAGTGACATTTCAAGTTGAATGTTTTTAAATCCTTTAACAAGGTCACATTTAACAATGTGTTGTAGCCTTTAATAGGGAAGGCCTTTAATAGGGTAGACCATCAGAAGTGGTTGAAATCAATTGCACAATTATTTTGTGGGTATCATCCCCACCCCAGTTTTACCTTCTTATTCCTAGAGGGTTTTTGGGTCATCAAATCCTTAGTGTTGTGGTGTGGTGCATGTTTATTTTTTTATAGTTGTTTAATATTCAATTGCATGCATGATAATTTTAGTTAAGTGCCATCAAAGATTTGTAGAAAAAGTTGTATTGGACATCACAAGACCTTGGATAATTGGTTCACCCCCCCTCTTAGTTATTCTAAAGAATTCTAACATCTTCTTGCATACTTTGTATTTGATCTACTGACTCCTAACAGGGTTGAGGCTTGTATGAAGGACTTGAGACACTATATGTACTTCATAGACTCATATTAGGGTCAATATCCTTAACAAGATCCTTTTGTTTAGTGAATAATCTTTTGGGTATCATCCCCATTCGGGTTTTCTCTTGGCCAAGGTTTCCCTAGGTAAAAAATAATGGTGTTATGAGTTTTCTATGTGTATGGTTATATTTGATGTTCAACATTGTTGGTTTACTTTCATACGCAAGTTATAAAGTAACTAACAATATTCAGTCGTGGGCAAGGGTTTGTAGAATATTGATTTGACCCCTCTCTCATTATTAACTATTTCTAAAAAAGATTTATCTCAAAAAAAGTGTTTTGAGACTCAAGCTTAACCTTTTTATTTTGGAGGTTAAGGTTCAAAGTTCATAACATGAATTTGAGATACCTTTTCTTAATTCTTTTTTCTTAGATAGGGAGGTTAAGGGGGGTTTGTAACATGTGTTTTGATCCTTGTTTCTTAACCTCTTAAAGTCTAAAGTTTAATGTTATGATTGCAAAATTAAAGTGTTAGGAGGAGGTGGGAACAAGATGAGGACCTTGAATCATAATATCATCACAGATTTGATAAAAGAATGATCATTTCAAGGCTCAAATTTACACACAATGAATTTTTTTAAAGTTTGAGTTGGGCTTAGGAACCAAGGCAACAAGACTCAATGCAAAGTTCAACACGTGCTAGAGGAGACACAAAGATAGATTTTCTATCATAGTTAAATGTTTTTAGAATTAACAGTAGTAAAATGTGGTTTTATGATGAAATGGACTACTAAAACCATATAAATTTGAAAGAAGGTGAGTCTCGATGTTTAAAATAAATGTTGTTTCTTCCAGAAAATTAGTTTTGAGGTTGCATGGGTCAAAAAATACAAAATCTAAAAACTTTCCAAGAGGAACTATACTTTTCAAATATCATATTTTTGATAGTATATAAGATCCTTTTACTTATGAAGGTTATATTTTGGTTAAAAGTGATGATGGGGGTCAATGATAATGATGTCAACTATGTAAGCTAAATTTATAAGAAAGTCACTCTCCATACATTAAACATTCAATACAAGAGAAAGGGGGGTTTCCAAAGATAATTCTAAATATAACCCAAATCAGATTACTAAACCACAAAGGGATGAAGTGATGCCAATACTAAGCCAATATTATATTAAGAAGGTATGAAAACAAGTCCCTTTCATTTTGTTGGTATAAATAGATATTTACTATTTACACTTTACTTAAGTTTACTCAGGTTAATGCATTATTTTATTATTTATTTTGTGAGACACTTAGGAGTTTGTATACCTTTATGAGTTGTCATGTTGACAACACAAAAGCATGCAACTCTAATTCAACACATGGTGTCTACAACACTGGAGTTTGCATCATTCACTAAGTTGTCATGTAGACAACATAGTTATTCGCACTCCTAATTTAGCACATCATGTCTACAACATAAATTTGCATGCTATACATTTTTTAGGCTTATCCTCTCATCATTGCACTTACTTCCATGCTTAATGGAGGATAGCCCATATCTGGTGGACATGTGCCTAGTTGTATGACTTAACATGATTCTGATTCATAGGCATTCTAGATGCATCTCAGAGGCCTTTATATATAGACACTCCTAGTGTACTTGAACATTGTATTGAAAACTATATAGTTATTCTGATCATACTCTGGTCTATTTTGTGCTTGCGTTTGAGTTTCTTGGTCTTGGGTGACTTAGAACACATGACAATATTAAATTGTTCCATGTTTGTTATAACCAGTGATGAAATTTTCTACAGTTGTTTGCCACATTTGCAAGCTAAATCCAGTCAGTGCCAACTAGTCCAATTACTAGCTAACATGTGGCACAAAGCCACTTCAACAAAAGCTGACATCATAAATCCACATTAGCATTTTGTACTACCCAATAGACTGCACGTGTCAAATTTGACCATACAAATCTGTACCACTGACATCATCAACTGTACAGGTGATTTCATCATCACATCAATAGGGGCCTATGTTTTCATTGATATCAACACACTACTATCTTAAATTTGATAACCATGACCATCATTCCAGGGAAATATTGAACTACTATGATGATCATTTGACCATCAAATTTAACATCATCTTTTTCTCTCCAGACCCCTCTTCAGATGAAATTTTGATTTGGTAGCCCAACTTTGTGAGGGCATAACTCAGCCATCTTGACTCCAAATTAGGTGCAATTTTTTTTAATTTTGGGTAAAATTTCTTAAACTTTTTAATGGTGCAACTTTTTCTAGTTTTGGTGTATGAATTTGTCAAAAATTGCATTTTTAGGCGACTATACCTGTTCAGTCCTACATTTTGCAACTTCAAACACATTGTATGGGCTCATCTAGACTCCTTTTTAGGTTTCATTTTTTTTGAAAGTATATAATTTTTCATCTACTTTTTAGATCTACAGTTAGATTATAGTCTTGTGTGGACAAAAATATCAATTTTAGAGATAGGTCCTATTTTGCATTGTATTGCTACACAATTGTTGTATTTTTGAGCTACATTGTAAAATTCTAGGTTTGTACTCTATATTGAGGTTGTAATTAGAAAAATTAGAAGCCCACTTTGTCCATTTTGACAAGTAGCCTATTGTAAATGCACTATATATAAAGTGCCAAAATCATTCATTTGTGGGGGGATTTTTTTGATTGAGTGAAAAGGGGGTGTGCAATATGTATTGTGTCTCCTCGACCTTGTGCTCTTGCATTATGGGTTCTTTTTCAAAGTTAACTCCACATAATTATGCTACTTGGAAAGAAAACATTAATGAATAATTGGTAGAAAAAGGTGTACTACGTTATGTAACTAGTGTAGTAAAGAAACCTCCTATTGATGTTGATGAAGCTAAGAAAGAAGACCAGGAATCCAAACAAGAGATGGCCCTAGGAACTTTGTTGAAAAATATCTCTAATCCTATCAAATTTTACATTAGGAAGCTTACTGACCCAATAGAGGTTTGGGCTAAACTTGAAGTATTGTATGGGACAGTAGATGAAGACATGGCTTACACCATAGAGGTAAAACTTCTCAAGTTGGATCGTAGGAATTTCAACAACATCAAAGACTATCTTACCCAAGTTGACATATATAGGGAACAACTTAAGGATTGTGGTGAACCCATCAAGGATGGAAAGATGATCAAACACATCATGGCTCACATTCCACCTGAATATGCTCCTTTTATTTATAGTTTTGATACTCACAAATTAACAATGGGTAGTGCCTATGTTAAGCCTTCATTCAAGAAATTTTTAGAAATGTTGATCTTAGAACATGACAATCTAGTGGGTATGGAAATTCTCAAGTCTTCCAAGACCAAAGTCTTGGTAGCAAATGAACATAATTCAAGTGGTAAAAACTCCAACAAGAAGCAGAAGTAGTGGAAGGCTAACCCACAAGATGACACACAACAATCCTCCTCAAAACAACAATCTTCCTCGAATCAATCTTCTTCCACTCAAAAATCTTCTTCACAACAAGGGAAGTATTCTTCCAAAAATAATCAAAAGAGGAATGATTCCAACAAAAAGGAGAAGAAAACTTGTTACTATTGTAAGAAGAATGGTCATGATGAACATGAGTGCAAGGATAAGCAGATTGATGAATTGGTCAACATAATGAGGAAATAAAAAATTGATGTACCAAATGCATATAAGGACAACTGATCTTCATCCACTTTAAAAGGTAAGGGACAAACTTTGGTAGGAAGTAAAGACAATGCTGAGGAATGGGTTCTTCATTCAAGAGCAACACATCATATGGGTGCTTCAAGGGAGAAATTTTCCTCTTTAAAACCATCAAATTAACCTTACATCTATGTGGGCAAAGATAATCAAGAGGAAGAAGAAGGTAAAGGCAATGTTGAGTTGGAAAATGACATCTTCAAGGATGTTCTTCATGTTCCTAATCTTAGCACCAACCTTTTCTCCATCCATCAGATAACTCACTATGGATGTGGCAACATAGTAGAGTTCCTCCCCAATACAGTTGTGGTGAAAAATCTCAAAGATGATTCTATGGTGGCAGTTGGAAAGGCAAATCATGAGACAAGACTTTATTCTTTCTCACATTTTGTGCCTAAGTCCACTTCTCTTGCCTTGTTGACTCATTCAAATGCGCAAAGTAAACTATGGCATTAGAGATTTGGACATCTTAATTATCTCTACCTTCAACAACTCAGTAGCAAGGAAATGGGCATTGGTCTACCTCGAGTCAAGTATTCAGAGGGTGCATGTCCAAGTTGTCAAGTAGGAAAGTATCCCAAAGAGAAATATAACAAGGGGAAGTCTTGGAAGACACCTTTTGTTCTAGAATTGGTTCATAGTGATGTAGCTGGCCCATTTCTAGTACCATCATTTGGTAAGGCCCACTATGTTCTCAAATTTATTGATGACTTTTCACAGTACACTTGGGTCTTTTTTATTGCCCATTAAACTGAATTATTTGATTAATTTATCACCTTCAAAGCTCAAGTTGAGAAAAAATTAGGGACAGCCATCAAGATTCTAAGAATAGGTAATGGCTGGGAATATGTCAACTCTAGGCTTATAGACTTTTGCATTCATGAGGGTATAGATCTTCAAGATTTAGTTGCATACATGCCACAACAAAATGGTGTCATTGAGAGAAAGAATAGGACCCTTAAGGAAATGACCACTTGTATGCTTCAACATAAGTCTCTGGATCAAGTTTTTTGGGCTAAAGCCATGTGTTGTGCCAACTATATCCAAAATAGAAGTCCACATAAGGCCTTAGATGGAATAACAAATTTTGAGGCATGGTGTTGTAGAAAACCAAGTGTAAAGCACTTCAAAGTTTTTGGTTTTCTAGCATGGCCAAGGATACCTCCACAAAAGTGAAAAGCATTAGAACCACAAAGAAAACCATGTATATTTGTTGGATATCCTAACCATCTCAAGCCATACAAACTAATGGATCCAAAGACTCTTGAGATCTTTTATGAGAGGAGTGTTCACTTTGAAAAAATTTGTCCAAGTTTGGCTTCTTTAACTCCTCCTTCCTCCTTCATGGACAGTGATCATAGTGATGATAGTGACTCAGAAGATGAGATTCCTTCAACTTTGACTCACAGGAAACCACCTTCATAGGGTCAACAAATAGTTGAGGACATTCCTTCTTCTTCTTCCACTAAACGTCATTGGGCACAACAAACCCTTGATGCAGAAGGTTCATTGGTGGGGAATCCTTCAGACACTCGGAGGACAAGGTCACATCACAAGTTATTTCCACATGCATATATAGCCATTGTTTTAGATCTACAATCATTTAAGGAAGCATTAAGGATTCTAGAATGGGACAAGGCTATGGAGGAAGAATATAACTCTTTGATGAACAACAACACTTGGGACTTAGTTCCCCTTCCTGAGGGAAGAAAGGTGGTTCAATGTAAGTCAATCTATTGAACCAAGTTTGTAGAGGATGGAAGTGTGGATAAGCATAAGGCCAGACTAGTAGCCAAATATTTCTCACAGGTTCTAGGTATTGACTATACAGAGACTTTTGCACTAGTCACCAAGATAAGCTCCATTCGCCTAACACTAGGCTATTGCTGCAACTGATGCTTGGGTTGTACACCAGATGGATATTAAGAGTGCCTTTTTGAATGGTGATCTTCACAAGGAGACTTATATGGAGTAGCCACTGCAGTTCATACAGGATTCTACCATGGTTTGCAGATTGAAGAAGTATATTTATGGTCTTAAGCAGGCTCCTTAGGCTTGGTATGCCAAAATGGATTCCTTCCTACCCTTAGCAGTATTCACTAGGTTTCATTCTGATTCAAATGTCTACATTCTTCAAAAGGATGACTCACACTTGATACTAGTACTTTATGTAGATGACTTGATCATTACAAGGAGCACTTCATCCATCATTGGTAGTGTTAAAACCTCTCTACAGGATAAATTTGCAATGACCAACTTGGGTTTGCTACATTACATCCTTTGTATTGAGATCACACAATCTTCAGCAAGGATCACACTTTCACAACCCAAGTATGCTCTTGACTTGCTTTCTTAGTTTCACATGAGTGACTGCAAGCCTACTCCTACTCCCTTTCTATTAGGTGTCAAGCTAGAGGCTAAGTGTACCACTCCACTTGTTGATGCTACATTATATAGATAGTTAGTTGGGAGCCTTATCTACTTGACACATACACACCCCGATATAGCTTTTGCAGTTGGCATGGTTTCACACTTCATGCAAGAACCACATGAGCTTCATTGGAAGGCTGTCAACTACATTTTGCACTACATAAAGGGTACACATACATGGGATACATTATGTAGTAGGTACAAGACTTTAGTTGGTTGGATACACAGAATCAGACTATGCAAGGTACATAGATTCTTAAAAGTCTACTTCAGGTTACATATTTCACCTTGGTTTTGACCCAATTTTTTGTTAGAGTAAGAAAAAAAATAATGTTGCTCTTTCTTCCATAGAGGCTGAGTATCAAGGAGTTGTCAATGCAACTACAAAGGTTCTTTGGTTATAGCACATCCTAGAGGGGTTTGGATTTGATCTACCTAAACCTATAGTCATTCATTGTGACAATCATAGTGCTATTGACATCTCTAAGCATCCAGTTCAGCATCAGTAGACAAAGCACATTGAGGTTCATATGCACTACATTAGAGAGCGTATACATGAGTAGATCATTGCACTACAGTGTTTTCCTACAGTAGAGCAGGTCATTGATATCTTCACCAAACCCTTCACTGAGGTCAAGTATACTCATTTGTGAGATCTCTTTGGGGTGTGGGATGTTGTAGAAAGGGGAGTAACTTGACTTCTCTCTTCTTCTTCTGGGGGCATTTTTTCTTCATTTGAGGTCTTCTTCTCTCTAATCTTCTTTATTGTACTTATCTCTCTTTTTGGAGGATGGTTTTTCCCATGAGGTTTTCCCTCATTCTCTACTTTATGAGAGATTTCATTGCATCATTTTATGTAGAGCATTGCTTTTGTACATGGGTACCTAACATGGCCTCGTAGCCGAGACCCATTATGCATTCGTGAGCTTAAGTGCATTCCCCTAAGTTGCATTTAAGGGGGGGTGTTGGTGTAACTAGATATTTACTATTTACACTTTACTTAAGTTTACTTAGATTAATGCATTATCTTACTATATTGCATTATTTTATTATTTATTTTGTGAGACAGTTAGGAGTTTGTGTACCTTTATGAGTTGTCATGTTGACAACACAGAAGTGCACAACTCTAATTCAGCATATGGTGTCTACAACACTAGAATTTGCATCATTCATTAATTTTTCCTGTAGAAAACATAGTTAATCACACTCCTAATTTACCACATGGTGTCTACAACATAAATTTGCATGCTACACCATTGTAGGCTTATCCTCTAATCATCGCACTTACTTCCGTGGTTAATGGAGGATAACCCATATCTAGTGGACATGTGCTTGGCTGTATGACTTATCATGATGTTGATTCCTACGCATTCTAGATGCATCTTAGAGGCCTTCATATATAGGCACTCCTAGTGTACTTATATAGTGAATTGAATACTATTTAGTTATTCTAATCATAATCTAGTCTATTTTGTGCTTGTGTTTGAGTTCCTTGGTCTTGGGTGAATTTTTCCCTAAGGAAAATTCTTACACATGTAATTTAAATTGATCTAAGATGTGTAATTATAAATGTTAAATTAAAAAAAATTCTTTAATGGCAAGAGTAAGATAGATCCAAGTGATAAGTATATATGATCAACCAAAGTGAAACAGGAAAATAGGTCTATCCTAAAAGATGAAATAAAAATGATAATGTACCTATCTTGAATTGTGCAATGGAATATACCTCTTTTCTCTAAACATTGGATATGAATCCATGATTGAAATTTTAACTGCAAATTTGTGGTTTCAATAGCAAAACCCTATTATTCTCATACCTCTAGGAATAGGTTGACTTGGAGATAAATTATCTGGACACTTTATGGGAAGATGAACATGGTCCTAGAATACAATAGAAAAGTCAACCCAACTTCTTTAGAAAGGCCTCAACAACTAATTTTTAGATCAATGCCCACAATTTAGATATCTTGTTCTTGCATATAGTAAAATTTGGTTTTTTTTTTTTTTTCAATTTTTTTATGAGAGATTTCCTTTATCATGAAAAAATACTAATATTGTTATAAATTAAGACACTATAAATTTATTATTATATTTTTTTTAATGTAATAATATTAATATATACTCTAATAATACTTGTACAGGTATAAAATACCTTCTCATATACTTGCATGTACTCACCATCACTTTAGATTCATTTATTCAATTTGGATCTTGTTAAAAAAAGGAGACATACTTTACAAACATGCTTTGGTAGGATTTTTGTGCAACTACAAGCGATGCTTGAATGTAATGTTGTTACTTTCAATCATCATTTGATCTTTTCCTTATTAGCCATTGATTTTTTCTTGTAAGAATTAATCTATAGTGAAATCTTGGACAACTGCATTCATGAAAAATAAATGATTTTTTGACTCACCCACAATCTTATCATATTTTCTAAAAAAAATTGTTTGATTTAAATTAATTTATCATTATATGCATGTTAAAAAAAATTCTCCATTACAAACATCCCTCTTTAAGAATTTATTTCTCTAGTGCATGAACTTCAATAGTTTTCCTTGCTTGTTCTGAGTCATAGATCTTTCATCTAATCAATAATTTAGTTTGTTCTTTAACTATTCTCAATAATTTCTCTTGTCTATTCTTAATGGTAAATATTTAATTAAGACAATTTCTTACTTATTCTTAATGATGGATTTTTAATCTAATCAATAATACCTTGATCTCAAATTGTGAATAGTTTCTCTTAATTATTCTTAATGATTATTTTTTCATTCTAATCAATTTTACATTGTTCTTCAACTTTTCTCAATAGCTTCTATTGTTGATTCTTAAAACTGAACCTTTAATCAAAGCAATAATACTTTGTTCTATAACTATCTTTAGTAACTTTTCTTATTTTTTCTTAATGATAAATTTTTAATTCAATTGACAATAATTTTTCTTTTTAGTGTCACCAATAGTTTCCTTTTCTTGTTCTTAATGAAAAATCTTAAATCTAATCAACAATATTTGGATCTCTTTTAATGTCCCAATAGTTTCTCTTTCTTTTTCTGAATGATAAACCTTTAATCTAATCAACAATAAATCTTTTTTTTGCTGAACCCAATGCTTTCTCTTGTTCTTAATGTACAAATCTTTAATCTAATCGCAAATATTTTCTTTTCTTTTATTGTCATTAATAGTTTGTCATCGTTGTTCTCAATGATAAATCTTTAATTTAATCAACAATAATTTGTTCTCTTTTAGTGCCACCAATAGTTTCTCTTGTTTTTAATGAAAATTCTCTAATCTAATTAACAATAATTTGATTTCTTTTAATGTCCCAATAGTTTCTCTTACTTGTTCTTAATGATAAGCCCTTAATCTAATCAACAATAATTTGTTATGTTTTTCTGACCCCAATGGTTTCTCTTACTCATTGTTGATGGTAAATCTTTAATCAAATCAATAGTTTTCTTTCTTTCTCTATCATCAGTAGTTTATCCCCCAATGGTTTCTCTTACTTGTTCTTAATGTAAAATCTTTAATCTAATGAACAATAGTTTATTTTGTTTTCTTATCATCAATAGTTTGCCATGCTTATTCTAAATGATAAATCTTTAATCTAATCAATAATAGTTTATTTTCTTTTTCTGTCATCAATAGTTTGTCATTCTTGTTCTCAATGACAATCTTTAATCCAATAACAATAATTTGTTGTCTTTTACTATCCCAATACTTTATCTGGCTTGTTCTTAATGATAAATCTTTAATCTAGTCAACAAAAAAATATTGTTGACCAATGGTTTCTCTTATATTCTTCATAATAAATATTTAATCTAATCAACAATAATTTGTTTTCTATCAATAGTTTTTGATATTAAAAGTAGTCAAAAAACACAACAAAAGAGGGGGGAACAACCGTCACCAATAATTTATCTTCATTGATCGTAACTAAAAATCTTTAATCTAATCAACAATAATTTATTTTGGTTTGCTGTCCCCTATAAATTTGCTTGCTTATTCTTAATTCTTGATTCTTAACAATAAATCTTAAATCTAATCAATATTGCCCCTACTATACCATCCTCTTTAACTTTTACATTTTACATCATTATCTCTATCTTATTCCTTTCTTTGTTGAAAATAAATATTTTCTTTAGTTGAGAATAATGTATTTGACATATAATCAACGATCTTAAAAGAATAGGACGCAGAAACCTATGCTTAGTGAGAGACAATGGTACTCCCCTATAATGAAAGAAGAAAGGGACCACTAGTACCACTTACTTAACTTTGGGCATTTAGTTGGATGGAGAAAAAGCATTCTACTTTTGTATGAGCGAAGCATTCCCGTTCACTTTCATCTTAGTTGAAGATGCATATTTTTCACATTAGCAGCTAATAATGGAAAGCCTTTGGAAAATTTTTAAGTTGTAAAAAAACGTTAATGGAAGCTGACGATAAATAAGTGCAAATAAACCATATCATTATCCTTCCCTTCTCCTTGCTATACATTTACATATGGACTGTGAAACGCTGCCACCTCCCCCTCCATTTTCTTTTGGAATCTCTTTCATAGACGATTTGCTCTGTATTTCACTTTAGCAAGGTATGGTGTGTTTAGTTTATTGAAAGGATTGGATGTATATGACAAAAGAGCGATTTTAATTGCAACAGTGTAACAGTGTAGATACTTCTTGGTGGACCATTTCCACCAATCTAGCAATTCAAACCATTAATGACCTTCTCAGCCAAAGGGTCGCTGTAATTTCCCCCAACGTTGAAGAAGATAAGTGTCAATTCTTAAATGAGAGGGCCGAGTCTATTTCTTGGAAGGACTTTGAAGATGATATGCTCATGTTTTGAGTCTATTTCATGGTTTGTTGCTCATGTTTTTCGAGTCGATTATGTGATATGCAGGTCAGTTTTCAGCTCAGCAGTAGGGATAATCGTCACAATTTGTGTTATAATAAACACTATGGAAAAGATGATCTTCTATTTCATCATAATAGGTGAAAGAGCTAAAATATAAAATGATCCAATTTATTCACTCAAATTTTTTGCATACATTCAGATACATATAGACTTGATACTGAAAATGATACTTATCCCAGCAACTATATATTTTACTAATTTATTTGTTTAAACTAAACTTAGAAACTAACCTAATTAATGTAATAAATCTAACATTCCCCTTATTACGTCAATCCAACATTATTACATTAATCCAACAGATCTAACATTCCCCCTTATTAGAAACTAACCTAATTAATGTAATAAATCCAATATTTCCCCCTTATTACATTAATCCAATAAAAGTAAAAGCCTTAACAAATATTATTCCTCTGAAAACTTTGATGAAGCTCCTTCACCAATCTTTGAAAGTAGATTTTCTCTTTGCAACTTCAGATTGCAAATCTTAATCCTAAAGTTTCCCTCATATCCCAACTTCACATTGCAAATCCTAAAGTTTTCCTCATAATAACATTGTTTCCACCTCCCTTACACAATGAGACATAGTTCCTCCAAAATTTCACATCTCCATGGAGTGTGCCTGATGCCTCCTTTGGTGTTGCACATGAGATGCCTTTCCTCTAAAAGTCCACATCTCCTCCGAGTGTGTCTAATGCCTCCTCAAGTGCCATAAAAATAGTCACCACTAATATGTACATGGAAACCATTCCTCTAAAAGTCGACATCTTCTCCAAGTGTCTCTAATGTCATTCTTCAAATTCTGCCCCCCGTACTCCATAGAAGGACAATCACGTAGCCAAGCCCCCTCTTTTTTTTATATAGCCTTATTTTCTCTTACAAAAACTACTTACAAGAATAACTTCCCAACAACTATATATTTAACTAGTTTATTTATTTAAACTAAACTTAGAAACTGACCTAATTAATAAGGCTATATAAAGTCAGCATCTCCTTCGAGTGTCTCTAACGCCATTCTTCAAATCTTGCCCCTCTTACTCCATTGAAGGACAATCATGCAGCCAAGCCCCCTCTTTTCTTTAGGGACACAAATCTATCAAGTCCCCTCTTATCTTCAGGGATAAGTTTGACAAGTCCCAGCTTTATAGGGACACAAATAGTTGCTTCCCATGCAATAATCATCTTTGAGTGAGAAGCTAGCTTGAGATGATAAAAATCGTCCAACCTCCATTGCCTCCAACCTCCTATCTTCAATAAGTTAGGGTCTGGTCATCCAAAATCCATTAAAAGAACTCTTCTCCCCATCAATCAAAAGGCTCTGATACCAAATGAAAGAGCTAAAATATAAAATACTGATTTTATCAATTCAGATTTTTTGCATATATTTGATACATACATACTTGATACTAAAAATGATACTTAATATTATATACATTGATGTTTGAGCATCTATATATAGCCTTATTTTCTCTTACAAAAACTACTTACTGGAATAACTTCCCAACAACTATATATTTAACTTATTTATTTATTTAAACTAAACTTAGAAACTAACCTAATTAATGTAATAAATCTAAGATTCCCCCTTATTACATTAAGCCAATAGACCTAACATTATCCCTTATTAGAAACTAACTTAATTAATGTAATAAGTCCAAAAATAGGATGGGTGTTCATATGTTGGAGATGGTTGGTTGCCCAGTTGTATTTAGATCTACATAGACACAATTGGAGAAAACATTTTTTAGTGGAGCATTTTTGGACAAGAAACATTGTTGACTTGATTCACATGTATGACCTAAAAAGAGATCAAAAACCTCACATATGTCATGGTTGAGCAAGTTACAGAGCTTCTGCATTAAAGTATTTACCAAAATTAGGTTGCAAAAGTTATATTTGGTGTTGATGATTCAGGTAATTGTCATCATTTTCAGCAAGATTTTGAGAGTTCTATCAAAGGTTACTATAGGTAGATTTGTGTAATGGTGTAGTAAATACATGAGGAAGAGAGATCCAATTGAATCACATCCTACAAAGTATGTAAGAATTTTGGAGTGTCTATGTATACCAGGAGAAAATCCCTCTGATATATGGGAAGCCATGTTAAAAATTCTTTAGAATAACTGAGAGGGGGGGTGAATCAGTTATTCAAGGTCTACATGTCCTAATAAAACTTTTTCACCAAGTAAAGTGATCCAACAAACTGTTCATTCATCCAAGCTTAAAACTTTCCTACTTAGCAAGATACTGTAAACCAACATACAAGTATAACACATGAAGAATCAACACATAGCACAATGATTTACGTGAAAACCCAATTTGGGAAAACCCACTAGTAACATGCTGCTCAATTCTCAGTCTTTTGAAGTGATGACCTGTGAAAGGCTTGCCCTGTTAAAGGCTACACCACACTGTTAAATGTGACCTAGTTAAAGGATTTAACCACCCTGTTAAAGGATTTACAAATGGCTATTAAACCAACCTAAGTCCATAGGATTTTACTCTAGCTGACACAATTGTTAGAGAGTAACAACAAGGGCTTTTGACCTGATATAACTTACAACTTATCTTGCAAATTTTAGATCACTCTTCAGCTCATAATAATTTGCCTGGCTTTTAGTCTCTATAGCTCTGATAGCTTGTTTCCCTTTCAAGATTTGTCTCTTTGAGTCTTCATGCTCGATATACCAATGCAATCCTCTCTCTAACCACTTATTGAAGCAGAGTCTCTGTGCTCTATTCTTCCTTCTCCTTGATGTTTTTTCCTTGACACCTTTCAACCACTTTGCAATTTGGCACACTAGAAACTCTTGCTTCTTGGCCTGTGACTCCTTAAATAGAAGTCTGGAATCCTCTTTCCTACTTGAGTCTTACCTCTTTTAATTTTGGTTCAAATGGATTAGGTAGGATTCACTAAATCTAACTCATAATTTGTTCCTTCTAGAAACATCATGGAGAATCCTTCTGAATTCACCCAAAAATAGTTTATCTAAAATTTTGTGCCTCTAGCTCATCATCCTTATCCTTAATTTGGTTCACAAAATTTAAGGTAACAACCTTGTCGGCTCAGATCTGGTGAATCTTTGACCTTTCCAATAATGGGGCAGCTCAACACTATTGAAACTCTGGTGCTCAACACATATTATGTTACTTGACACCAACTACATTTTATTGATGCTCAACACCTACTATGGATTTACTTGGCATCCACTAAGTTTTCTATTTTCTTGGCACCCATTACTTTGCTTGACATTTGAACACGCTCGGCTCCTTCTGTATCACTTGGCACACACTAGATTTTGCATTTACTTAGCACTAACTAAAAATTTTCTCGGCTCTAACTACCTTGCTCGGCACTCACTAATGAACTTAGTTAAGCTTTGTAGTCAACCTTATTACAACTTATACTTCCAGTGTTTCTAAGTGTGGCCAACATCTGTATCTTCAAGTATACTATCAATACATCATTTTACCATTGTCTCAATTGATCCTTGCACTTCATCACAAAACCGTAACTCAACCTTTCCCTTAGGTACTTTTGTTACATCTCATTGATTAAGTCCTCTTCATCAATCAACTAAGTGATAGTACTTAGATCTTATACACAATTGTCATTGTAAAAAATTGTAGGTTTGACATCAATGACAAAACAATGATTGAAAACATTCTTTATCAACCATCTTCCTTCTTCTCAACAATCTCCCCCTTTGATAATACTCTTTTTTAATAATGATCTTTTCAATCAGATTTCCAACAATCTCCCTGTTCGGCATTGATGGAAAACCAAACTGATCCACCATCAAACCAAACTATTCAACCATGTTATCAAAATGCTAACTAGTTTAAAACAATAAGTCAAATTCCAAAAAGAAAAATGTGTTGCCAACAATTTCCAACAATCTCCCTCTTAGCTACTATTTCTTTTTTCTTTCTTTTATACTATATCTTTGTATCTCCCTCTTTTCTGTGGCTTAACACTATTCACTTTGATCTTGTACTACTCCTTACTTCCTCTTACATTAATTATCCCTCTATCCATTTGATCCTATAGATTTGATTAGTGTCTTTCTACTTCTCCCTTTATCCAATTGAATGTTGTAGATTAGTTTCTACTTTTTGCTCTCTCCTCAATTTCTACTCTTTTGCTCTTTCTCCCCAAAAGCTTGATTAGTTTTATGTTGTTGATTAGTTTCTTTATTTTCTCCCTATTTGACAACAATGCCAAAGACATATTATCTTAGCATCTAATCATGCAAGTATAACATTTTGCAAGTACTCTGATTTCTCTCTCTATCACCTTGCTTGTGACTGATTTGGAACTTCAGCACTTTGTTTACTTTAGGCAAAATCCTAAAGTAAGTATCCTCTACATCAATTCACAATATTTCAACAATCAACTCATTTGATGCAGGGTAATCTTGCTTATTCTCAAGTAGCCTTAACTAGGGGTATCACCCCTAACTTACCTCTAAGATACTCAAATGCATCTTTAAGTAATGTTTTTGTGAAGATGTCAACAATCTATTCCTTTGAACTCACATATTCCGTTCTCGCTTGTCTTCCACTAGTTCTCTTGCATAGTGATAGTTAATCGTGATATGCTTTTTTCTGGCATGCATCATAGGATTCTTTGATATGTTGATGGCACTTGTGTTATCACAATAGAGCATCATAGGTTCAGTTACCTCTTCCTTCACACCTTGCAATAGATGTTTGATCCATACAATATTGGTGCAATTGATAGCAGCTGCTACATACTCACCTTCTACTATGGACTGTGAGGTACAAATTTACTTTTTGCTAGTCCAAGTAACCAATATTTTACCTAAGAAAAGTGCTCCTCCACTAGTGCTCTTTCTATCATCAATATTTCCTCCCTAGTTAGCATTAGTGTAGGCCTTCAACTCAAACTTTTCACTCCTCTTGTAGTATAAACCAAAGTCATTAGTTCCTTTTAGATACCTTAGTATTCTCTTTACTTTCATAAGATTATTTTCTCTAGGATTTGTAAAAAATCTTGCAACTATTCCAACAATTAATGCAGTGTCTAGTCTACTATGCAAAACATACTACAACTTTCCAATCATTGATCTACACAATGTCTGATTCACTTTAGCTAATTCATCATTCTTGGATAGCTTATTTCCTGTTACCATTGGTGTACTAACTGATTTTGAATCTTCTAAGTCAAATGTCTTGAGTATCTCCTTGATATATTTTGATTGGGTCACAAATATACCATGCTTCAATTGATGTACTTACAATCCAATAAAGAATTTGATTTTTCCAAACATTGACATCTCAAACTCATATTTCATTTGATCAGCAAAATCTTTGCATAGGGCATCTTTACTACCAAATATTATGTCATCAACACATATTTTAGATATCATAATCTCTTTACCTTTTTTTTCCTTGATGCATAGATTGTTGTTGTCATCTATTCTCTCAAATCCTATCTTCACAAGATATTTGTGCAGTCTCTCATACCATGCTTTAGGTGCTTGCTTCAAACCATATATTGCTTTGTGCAATTTGCAGACCATATCTTTGCTATTGTCATCAACAAATCCCTCAGGTTGTTCTATGTAGACTTCCTCTTTCAGTATACCATTCAGAAAAGTGGGCTTACCATCTATTTGATAGGCTTTGAAATCTTTGTCAACAACATATGCAAGTGGTGTTCTGACTCCTTCCATTCTTGCAACAGGGGCAAATGTTTCCCTATACTCTAGTCCTTCTTCTTGTACATAACCTTTGTAGACTAGTCTAGCCTTATTTATTGTGATCTCACCATTCTCATCAAGCTTGTTCCTAAATACCCATTTGGTACCAATCACATTCTAAGCAGCTGGTCTAGGAACTAAAGTCCAAGTTTTATTATTCTTTATCTGATCTATCTCTTCTTCCATAGCTTTATACCAGTTATCATCTTATAGCGCATCTTTCACTATTTTAGGTTCAATTTGGTCGTTAGACATGATTCATTTCTTAGTCTATTCCTTGTCATTGGTTTGGCATCCTTCTCACCAATGATTTTTTTTGCAGGGTGATGTCTTCTCACATATCTAGATAGTCTCAGTTCTATCCTTCTTTCTATGGTTGGTTCTTCAACTTCAGAGTCATTATGCACATCACCATCTGGTACATCATCATCTCTCTCATGTGTACTAACTTCTGAGTCAAAATTTTTATTTTTTTCATTATGCAACTTGGCTTCTGAATGCAGCTTGACATTCACTAGTTGTGATTTGGCTGATATTGAAATTTGTTGCTGATTCCCAAATTGATTGACAACTTCATCTTCAGTAGGCATTCCTTCATAGAAGTATACAAAGGATCTATACTCTTCTGGTTTCTTGATTTCATCAATCTAAGCTTCTACAAGCTCATCAAAATTTATATTTGCACTCTTCACAATCTTGTTAGTGTTAGTATTCAAATACTTATATGCCTTACTTCTAGTGGAGTATCCAAGGAATATGCCTTCATCACTTTTTGCATCAAACTTGTCATTTCTAGTATCATTAAGAATATAGCATTTGCAACCAAATACTTTGAAATATTTTATATTAGGTGAGTGACCATACCATAGCTCAAAAAGTGTTGTATTTGTACATTTCTTGACTTGAAGTCGATTCAAAGTGTAAACAACAGTACTTATAGCTTCTCTCTAGTACTTTAGAGCAATATGTTTCTCCATCATTAATGTTCTGGCACAGTCTATCACTGATCTATTCCTCCTTTCTACAATTCCATTTTGAGGTGGAGTTCTTGGTGTTGATGTTTGTCTTTTAATTTCTTTTTCATTGCAAAATGTCTCAAATTCTTTTGATGTAAACTCTCCTCCTTTGTCTGATCTTAGACACTTCAGGCTCGTTCCTGTTTCTTTCTCAACTCTGGCCAAATATCACTTAAACATTTGAAATGCATCAAATTTTTACTTTAAGAACATAACAGTCATCATCCTAGAGTAGTCATCCACAAACAAAATTATATATAAGTCTATATGGACTAGCTCTAATACTTCTTTGGAAGTGTAAGTTTTTCTTTTTAAAACTTGACTTGGTCATCCATCCTAGTTGACATTGTATGCACATTGTGTTTTCAAGCTTCTTCAGTTTTGGAAATCCTCTGTCTTTCTTCTTTTTGCTAATACTAATTAGATTATCAAATTTAACATGACATAGCCTTTTATGCCATAATTACGCATCATTAAGTTTTACAATGAGATAGGTTGCATCTTCCATATCTAGGTAAAACAAATTACTCCTAGTTTGTTCACTTTTTCCTATCAGATTTACGTCAGTATCATAGATTTTGACAAATTCATCTCCAAATTCTATTTTGCAACCTACATTGCCTAACTGTGATACACTCAACAAATTCTAGTTCAATCCTTCAACATAGTATGCATTATCACATGAGATTTTCTCTCTAAGTTTAATAGAACCTTTTCCTTTGATTTGACATGGAGCATCATTTCCAAATCTAACACTATTTCCATCATACTAAGTAAAGGTAATAAACTTACTTTTGTCTCCTATCATGTGATGTGAGCATCTGTTGTCTATGATCCACTTGTCATTTTTGTTCACATAGGTTACTAGTGTTGTTACTTCATCTTCATCTAATTCATCTTTCATGGCTACATAGACTATTTCATCATCATTATCATCAGAATCATCTTCTTCAACAATGTAGCACTTTTTGCCTTTGTCCTTGTAATCTCTACTATCATCTGCTCTTTATATTTTTGTACTTGTTTCCTTCTTTATAGTTCTTTTTTGTGTACACCTTGCAGCAATATGTCCTAGTTCATTGCAATTAAAACATATGATATGCAACTTACCTTTAAATTTACCTTTGCCTCAATGGAATCTTCTAGCCAGTAATGCTTCCAATTGTTCCACATCTTCCTCATCTGTGTTTCTATCACTGGATGCATAGTTTCCTGTTTTCTTCTTCTTTGATTTCACCTCCTTAGTGTCTTTCAATATCAGTTTGGCCTTGAAAGAAAATTCAAGATTCTTAGGTCTATAGTTATCAAAATTGGACAACTCAAATGTAGTAAGTCTTGCCACTATTCCTTCAAAATTTACTGCATTTCCTAGTACACATCTCAACTCTTGGATACCTGAAACTCTAATAGCATAGATAGGGAGCAAGGTTCTCAAGAATTTTTTATTAATAGTGTCATCTTCCAAATGACCATCTAAACTTCTATTTCACTCACCACTTCTTTCATTCTAGCTATATATTGAGCAGCATTTTCACTTTCCTCCATTTTCATGTCATCAAACTTTCCTCTGAGGCTTTCTCCTTTTGCTCTTTGAACATTCTAATCTCCTCCATAGAGATCTAACAAGGATTTCCACATCTTGAATGCAGAGTTACATCCCTTGATGTCATAAAATTCAACATAGTTAAGGGTGAGGTAATCTCTAGCATTGCCTAATTATGCTCCTTCCTTTTGTTCAAATCATCTGTAGTAAGGGGTCCAACTAGATCTACATGTTCCACTCCAATTAAGGTTTTTGCATAGTCACCTATTGATCCAAGGTGAAGCTTCATAAGACTTTGCCATGCAACAAAGTTATCTCTGTTGAGCTTGGGAACTTCTCTCTTGGACATCTTGATCTTCTTGCTTCTAGTACCTTTAAACTAGATCAGCAGATGGCTTTGATACCAATTGTTAGAAATGCTTTAGAATAACTAAGAGGGGGGGTAAATTAGTTATTCAAGGTCTAAATGTCCTAGTAAAATTTGTTCACTAGGTAAAGTGATCCAACAATCTGTTCATTCATCCAAGCTTAAAACTTTCCTAGTTAGCAAGTTACTTAAATCAACATGCAAGCATAGCACATGAATAATCAACACATAACAAAGTGATTTACGTGGAAACCCAATTTGAAAAAAACCACCAATAACATGCTACTCAATTCTCACTCTTCTAAAGTGATGCCCTGTTAAAGGCTACAACACACTGTTAAATGTGACTTGGTTAAAGGATTTAACCACCCTATTAGAAGTGGGCCTAGTTAGAGGACTTTAGAAAATTCACTTGGAATGCCACCCTATTAAAGGATTTACAAATGGCTATTAAACCAACCTAAGTCCATAGGATTTTACCCTAGTTGACACAATTGTTAGAGAGTAACAAAAAGGGATTTTGACCTAATATAGCTTATAGCTTATCTTGTAGATTTCAAATCACTCTTCAACTCACAACAATTTGCCTGGCTTTCAATCTCTATAGCTCTAACAGCTTGTTCCCCTTTCAAGCTTTGTCTCCTTGAGCCTTCATGCTTGATATACTAGTGCAATCCTCTTTCTAACCACTTATTGAAGCAGAGTCTCTATGCTCTATTCTTCCTTCTCCTTGATGTCTTTTCTTTGACACCCTTTGACCACTTTTGATTTTGGCACACTAGCAACTCTTACTTCTTGGCCTGTGACTCCTTAAATAGAAGTTTGGAATCCTTTTTCCCACTCAATTCTTCTCTCTTTCAATTTTGGTTTGAATGGATTAGGTAGGATTCATTGAATCTAACTAATGGAGACACATCCAAAGACCAGAATGAACACATAGGAAAAGGAAAAATATTATTATCAATGAGAAATGCTCTATGGGCTTACAACAATATGATTCTGGAGAAAAAATCCTCCACACAATACCTTCTCTCTAACTCCACTAAGAGCTACCTTTATGATGACATAAATGTTCTTAAATAAGCCCCAAATGGTTTAGGGTTAGGAATACATTCTAGAATATGCTAGTTGGCATCCACCACCAAAACAAAAAGTTTCAGAAATCACATTAGAAGTTGTTGTAAAATTAGAAGAATCCAAAAATGGTAGTCCAACTTCCAGAGGGCATAACTTTTGAACTGTAACTCTGATTGATGAATTGTTTACATTTTTGAAAAGCTCTTGAAGCACTCTACAACCCTATGGACTAGCTTTTCTCATCCCCAAATTTTCAGCCCCATACAAGGTCATTTAGTGCCCCATATCTAACTTTGAAGCACTCTTAGGAGATCTCCAGGAATCAAAAAATTGTAATAAATTTCAAACCGTGAAGCCTTTTGACCTAATTCTTTTTCTAAAATGTTTTAAATTAAAAATATAACCAGCCCTCCAATTTACACCCTCTAACTCACCATAATTATGTCTCAATTACATAGTCCTACTTTTTTTACATTTACACATATCCCAAGGTGCTTAAAAAATATAACCAATAACACTAATAGTGGAATTGTGAGAGTTGGAACCTTTATTTGACCCAAATGGGTATCCAGAAATGAAAACACATTAAATAGAAACTATTTCGAAGCATATTTTTGGGTGATACAGGATTGACCTTACACCACTGGATGCTCCTTCATCAAACACCTAGGGTAGATTGAAAAGTGACCCTATCACTTTATGGTAGAGGAAAACCCAAATGGGAAACCTCTGCTACTGATATCCAAGTTGAGTCCTCTATTGCTCATCCTTTCCACTTCACTAGGTACTTCATATTGCCTATTTCTGGTACTCCTACCCACACAACTATCCAGAATATATTCTATCTCCTCCTTCTTAGAAGCAGGAATTAGACATGGTTCCAGCATCAAACCCTCATCTGCATCATCATCATGATATTTTGTTAAGTCTGCAATGTTGAAGATAGGAGAAATGTGAATCCCATCTAGCAACTCCACCTCATATGCATTTTTCGAGTCATGTTTTTTCAAAATTTTATAGGGGCCAAATTTTTTCATCTTCATCTTGTTGTAAGTACCCACTGGAAACCATTCCTTTTGTAAGTGTACCATAACCATATCCCCTACTTGGAACTCCTTTTGTCTCCTCCTTTGATTAGCCCTAGCTTTATACTATTAATTCATCTTGGTAATGTGTGCATGGACCTCCTCATGCAGGCTCTTAATATGTTCAGCAAATTCTTCTACCTCGACACTTGTCCTTTCCCCTTGCTTCATCTTTCTCAATTCTAGTGTAGTCCTTGGGCTACTTCCATACACAATTTGGAATGGTGATCTGCTAGTACTCCTATTTACAAAGTTATTGTAAGCAAATTATACTTGTGGTAGAATCAAATCCCACCCCTTGGGCTTATCTCCCACTAAACACCTCAGCAAATTGCCCAAACTTCTATTTACCACTTTGATCTATCCATCAAACTATAGATGATGTGTAGAACTAAACCTTAATTCTATCATCAACTTCTTCCATAAAGTCCTTAAGAAACACCCCAAAAATTTAGTATCTCTATCGAAAACAATACTCTTTGAGAGACCATGTAGTCTCACCACCTCTCCAAAAAACAAATCTGCAATATGTATAGCATCATGAGACTTGTGGCATGGGATGAAATGTGCCATCTTGGAGAACCTATCTACCACCAAAAATTCTAAGTCATTACCCAATTGTGTCCTTAGCAATCCAAGAACAAAATCCATGCTTATGTCCTCCCATGGCTTTGATGGAACAGGCAATGGCTGGTACAGTCCAGTATTATGACTAAATCCTTTGGTCGCTTGACATACTTGACAACTCTTCACATCTTGTGACATTTGCGGCCAAAAATAATGTTCTCTAAGAATGGCAATGGTCTTATCTCGACCAAAGTGTCCTGTCGTTCCCCCACTATGTTTCTCTTTGATCAAGTTTTCCCTCATGGAACTCCTTGGAATGCAAAATTGACTGCCCTTGAACAGCATACTATCCTGAATCAAATAATCTAGCCACCTAGTTATGTCTATAGTAATAGGTTCTTTGCAAGCCTTCCATGCTTTAGCAAAATCAAGATCCTCAAGGTACAAATTCCTGAATTCATCAAACCCAACCACTTCAACCTACATTACTGTAAGAAACAATCATCTCCTACTCAATGCATTGGCAACCCTATTAGACCTTCCACTTCTATGTTTCAACACAAATGTCTAGCTTTGCAAGAACTCTACCCACTTCATATATCTCTAGTTCAATTTACCTTGGCTATTTAGGTACTGCAATGCCTAGTGATCAGTATACAAGAAAAATTCTTTTGGCAATAAATAATGCCTCCATTTCTTTAAGGCCTGAATGATTGCATAGAACTCTTGATCATAAAAAGAATACTTCATCTTTGCATCATTCAATTTTTTGCTAAAATATGCAATAGGCTTACTTCTTGGCTTAATACAGTCCCAATAGCACTACCACTAGCATCACAATCACCTGGAACACTTTATTAAAATTTGGAAGTGCCAACACAGGTTGCTATGTCACCTTCTTCTTCAACAATTCAAAACTCCTTGTAGCTGTTGTAGTCCACTTGAACTCTTTCCTATCCTCTCTTATTGTTTCAGTTAGGCGTGCACATATGTCATTGAAATTCTTAATGAAATTTCTGTAAAAACTAACCAATCCATGAAATGATCTCACCTTAGTAGCAGACCTTGTAGTAGGCCATTCTAAGATGGCTTTTACCTTCTCTAGATCCATTTTGAGACCCTGAGATAATACAACAAACCCCAAGTAAACCAACTCCTTTTTTACAAAGCTACACTTCTTCAAATTAATCAACATTTTCTCTTCCCTCAATCTTTCAAGGACTTTACGAATGTGCAATAAATTTTCATCCAAAGTCTTGCTGAAAATTAAAGTATCATCCAAATAGACAATAACAAATTTTCCCAAGAATTTCTTTAGTACCTCATTCATAAGTCGCATGAAGGTGCTTGGCACATTGGTCAGTCCAAAAGGCATGACTAATCACTCATATAGATCCTCCTTGGTTATAAATGTATTCTTCCACTCATCTCCTTCATATCTGGTGATAACCACTCTTGAGATCTATCTTTGTGAAGTACTAAGCGCCACTCAAACAGTCCATAAGATTGTCCATTCTTGGCAAAGGGAATTGATACTTGATGGTTATTATGTTTATAGCTCCTAAACTTGTCTGTTTAGCTCCTTAGTTTCAGTAGGAGTCATCCTATGAGCAACCTTGTTAGGCAAATTAGCTCTAGGGATTAAATCTATCTAATGATTGATCTGCCTCACTGGTGGCAACCATTCTAGAACATTATCAGAGATGACATCTCCATACTCACTTAATAGGCCTAAAACTTTGGGTGGAATTTCACTACTACCTTCCTTATCTCTTCTAGGAATCAAAGCAGAACACATATGTTGATGTTTCATACCATCCAAAAAATTTCTTCCGTCAACAAGACATATCATAGCACTACTGCATACCTTTTCACC
Organism: Cupressus sempervirens; assembly: GCA_028749045.1. NCBI lineage: Eukaryota > Viridiplantae > Streptophyta > Pinopsida > Cupressales > Cupressaceae > Cupressus > Cupressus sempervirens. Next base: position 1,038,565,029 of record CM053785.1, on the reverse strand, counting down.
TTCCTTTATCATGGGCTTACATTTGTGGTGAACTCCATCCTTTGTCAGAGAGTATGTATTTGCATGACCATCATGTACAACATGTCTATCAAATTGCCATGATCTTCCAAACAATAAATGGCAAACATCCATTGGAATAATGTCATAGAAAACTTCATCATGGTAACTCCCAATCTTGAACTTCACTAAACATTGTTCACTGACCGGGACCTTATGATCATCCTTCACCCAAGCAATCTGATAGGGTTGGGTGTGTTTCTCCCTTTTGAGCTTTAGCTTAGAGACCATCTCCTCAGACACCAAGTTATCAGTACTGCCACCATCAATAATCACATCACAACACTTATCCTCTCACTTGTACCTAGTACAAAAAAAACTCCTCCTTTGTCCAAGTTCAGTCTCACCACTTAGTAAGACCCTTTCATTTACGAGAACCTCTCCTCTTTATGCATCCTTAAAATATGATGACTATGCATCTTCATCCACATGAGCAACCCTTGCTTGACCATCAGCCCTCCTATCTGTCCTTCCTTGTCGTTGAGGGCATTCAAAGGCATGATCACCTTCTTCATTGTAATGAAAATAGGTACCACAAAAGCCTCCTCTTCTTGATCCTTGTCCACATCCTCTTCTTCTTCCTCTCTAATCTCCAAAGTTTTGATCACGAGAGTAGCTGAAACCTTCATTTCTATAGTTTCTACTAGTACCCACATCTTCATTTTTCTTTTGGATCTCATTTTGGCCTCCATATGACCTACTGCTACCCCTTCCTCCTTGACCACACCCTCTTTGCCTTCCTTCAAACCTTTTATTTAGCTTCTTTTTGACTTGTAGGGCGAATTGGTATGCCTCTTCAATGCTAGTCTTTCTAACCAGACTTAACTCCTCTTCAATGCTAGTCTTTCTAACCAGACTTAACTCCTCTTGAATGCTAGGGCATAACCCACTGAGGTAACGAGCAACCTTTTCCTTATTTGCTTCTGCACGCCCTTCCCTAATAAGAAGTCAGTAAAATTCCTTCATATATTCTTAAAAAAATTTTCTTGCTCACTTTAATCCTTGCATTTTTAAGAACAAATCAAGCTCATAGTCAAGAGGAATGAACTACTTCTTTAGTTTTTCCACCATGCAATCCCATCTTGTGATTTTCTCCTTTCCTCTTCTATTTCTTTCTAGCTAAATCTCTTCCCACTAGATTTTGTCATGGCCTTTCATTTTGGCCTTGGTAAACTTAACCCTATTTGGATCCCTGATATCCTCATATTCAAAATACTCTAGTTCATTGATCCAGTTGATCAACTCATCCAGGTTTAGATTTTCTGAAAACATATCCACATCAATTTTAGGCATTTTTCAAAGCTTAGAAATGGCCCTAAAAAGCCTCTCTTCTACCTATTTAGGACTTCCCCTTTGCCTTACCCTTCCTGTCCAATTTATTCTTCTTCATTTTCTTCCTAACTTTCATCACCTGTGGCAACATTTAGTCCTCTACAGATCTCCTCCTGCAATGCTTGAACCTACCTCTAGAGGGCTATAACCTCCTCAGGATTAATAGCTCTAGCCCTTCCAATATTCTCTCTTCATGGAGGTATCTTTTTGAATCAAACCCACAACCATACAGTCCTGGTGCAAACTGCCTCACAGTTGGCGCTTTGTCTACACACTTAGGAAAACTTGCTCTGATACCACTTGATGGAGACACATCCAAAGTCCAAAATGAACACACAGGAAAAGGGAAAATATTATTGTCAATGAGAAATTCCTTATGAGCTAACAACAATATGACTCTGGAGAAAGAAACTCTCCACACAATACCTTCTCTATAACTCCAATAAGAGCTGCCTTTACGATGCGATAAATGTTCTTAAAAAAGTCCCAAATTGTTTAGGGTTAGGAATACACTCTAGAATATGCTATTTGGCATCCACCACCAAAATAGAAGGTTCCATAAATCACGTCAAAAGTCAGTCTAACATTAGAAGAATCCAAAAATGGTAGTCCAACTTCCAGAAGGCATAACTTTTGAACCGTAACACTGATTGATGAACCGTTTACATTTCCAAAAAGCTCTCAAAGTTCTCTACAACTCTATGAACCATCTTTACTTGTCTCCCATTTTTCAGCCTTGTACAAGGCCATTTAGTGCCCCATATTTAACTTTGAAGCACTCTTAGGAGGTCTCTAGGAACCAAAAAATTGCAATAACTTTCAAACCGTGAAGCCTTTTAACCTGATTCTTTTTTTGGAGTGTTTTAAATTATAAATATAACCAGCCCTCCAATTTAAACCCTCTAACTCACCATAATTATGGCTCAATTACATAGTCCTAGTTTTTCAGCATTTACACGTATCTCAAGGTGCTTAAAAACTCTAACCCATAACACAAGTAATGGAACTGTGAGAGTTGGAGCCTTTATTTGACCCAAATGGGTATCCAAAAATGAAAATACATTAAACATAAACTATTTCTAAGAATATTTTTGGGTGATAAAGGATTGCCCTTACACTAGTAGATGCCCCTACATCACTAACCCATAATTTGTTCCTTCTAGAAACATCATGAAGAATCCTTCTGAATTCACCCAAAAATGGTTTATCTAAAATTTTGTGCCTCTAGCTCATCATCCGTATCCTTCATTTGGTTCACAAAATTGAAGGTAAGAACCTTGTCGGCTTAGATCTAGTGAATGTTTGACTTTTTTAACAATGCAACAACTCAAAACTTTTAAAACTCTGTTGCTTGGCACATACTATGTTACTCGGCACCAACTACATTTTACTGATTCTTGACACCTATTGTGGATTTACTTGGCATCCACTAAGCTTTCTAGTTGCTCGGCACCCATTACATTGCTCGACACCTAAACATGCTCGGCTCCTTTTGTATCACTCAGCATGCACTAGATTTTGCATTTACTTAGCACTAACTAAAAATATGCTTGGCTCTAACTAGCTTGCTTGATGCTCACTAATGAACTTAGTTGAGCTTTGTGGTCAACCTTATTACAACTTATACTTCTAGTGTTTTTAAGTGTGGCCAACATCTATATCTTCAAGTATACTATCAATACATCATTTTTGTTGGAAACATAGATGGAGCAACTGAGAGGGGGGGTGGGGAGGTGGGGCATGAATCAACTACCACAAAAATAAATCTACAAATCCCTTAGATTTCTAATAAAACTAGCTACTATTCTCACTCGATAAACATATAGAAAAATGTTGTAACTCAGTAGATGCAGTGTATGTTAACTTATTACTTATCTTTAAACATTCACAAGGATTAACTTGCAACCATAAAACAAATAACATGAACACATGAGACACTGAATTTAATGTGGCAACCCAATATGGGAAAAACCACCAAGTAACAAGCTATTGATTTTCACTCTTCTAAAGTGAGCCCTATTAAAAGTTATCCTGGTTAAATTTTACAAAACACACTATTAGGTTTGACCTTGTTAGAGGATTTAATCACCCTATGAGGAGTGGCCTTGGAAAAGGTCTTTAGAAAAATTCAATAGAACTGTCACCTTGTTAAAGGATTTAAAAATGGCTATTAAACCAACTCTGTTAAGTGATTTTGAAATCACTGCTACAATGGTAAGAAAGTAATAATGAATGACCTGAATGAGATGCAACTAAATTACAGATTACAGATCTCTATTTTGCTTCACTAGATCCTCTCTGGTCAAATATGACTTTGCTGCTCCTCAAGGATATCTAACCATCCTGCATAGTTCACTCACACTTTCCTCTTCAAATAATCAATACACTTGCATGCTCCCTCATTCCTCTCTCAACTTGACCTTTTATTTATACCTTACAAATTGTCAAGTCGGCTCATTTACAATTTATAATTACCAATAATCATTACCACAATTGGCTACAATCATTACTTGAAATAATTAAACTTTATTTCCCAAATTAACAAAATCCTTCATTAGCCAACCTTGCTCAGTAAACACTGTTCTTGAAAAGATTTCCTGTGTTAACCAACAGAAACTTGGTTAACACTGCAAACCTTGCAAAATCCTTTGGAGACCAAGTGAACTTGGTAGACACTAATTTTCCTTTGTTAACCATGTGAGCTCAGTTAAAACTACTTTTTACCATTTTTTTTTTGACGCCTGAGTGAGCTCGGTAGAGACTATTTCCATAGAGTAATTTCTAGGAATGCTTGATAGACTCTAAAAATCTCTTTTTTGACCAACTAATCTAGGAAGATACTATCTGCCAACTAATATGACATTTGTGTAACATCAAAGACAACACATAATTAGACTATTGTATCCAACAATCTCCCTCTTTGGCATTGATGGCAACACAACATGTCATAGCACAATGAAATTTGAAAATGAGTCTTTTTTTGATGAAAAGCTTTCTCCCTCTTAGATTTTATGCCACAAACTTCTCTAATGCAGTAATCTCCTTCAAAAAAAATTTAGAAAGATATGATAGTAACCTCTCCCTCTTTGACAACACATGCCAAAGACAAAACATACCAAATGAGTATCAATGTACCTTGAGTACTGATTCATATGAAATGTTCTTTTGACTATGTTGCATCAACTGATAGATCTTTAACTTGGCTCCTATTGATGCATCACTAAAACTTTATTTTAGTGAGCATAAGATAGGGGAATGAACCCTAACTTACCTCTTAGATAAAATAATGCATCCTTAAGTAATGGCTTGGTGAATATGTCAGTAATTTATTCTTTTGTATGGACATATTGCAATCTGATCTCCTTACCCTACATCAATTCTTTGACAAAATGATATTTTATAGCAATATGCTTGGTTTTGGAATGCATCACTAGATTTTTAGATATGCTAATTACACTTGTATTATCACAAAACATGACAACTAGTTCTTTGATCTCAACCTTCATACCTTCCAATAACTATTTAAACCAAACAATATTAGAACAGTTTACTGCTACAGCAACATACTCTACTTCTGCTATATATTGGGATGTGCAATTTCGCTTTTTACTTGTCCAAGATACCAATCCTTTTCCAAGAAAGAATGGTCCTCCACTTGTACTCTTTCTGTCATCTAGATTTCCATCCCAATCAGCATCAGTAAACACTTTTAGGTTTATATTTCCTCCAATTTTACACCACAAGCCATAATCTTAAGTACCTTTCAAATATCTCAAGATTCTTTTGATTGCCATCATATAATTTTCTTTGAGTTTAGCTGAGAATCTTTCTACTATAACGACTGCAAGAGCAATATCAGGTCTTGTGTGAACCACATACTGTAGCTTTTCAATCATTGATCTATACAAGGTCTGAGCTACCTCTTTTGATTCATCATCTTTGGTACACTTTAATCCAGTACACATGGGAGTCTTAACTAGTTTACAATCTTCCATACCAAATTTCTTGAGTATTTCCTTGATATACTTAAACTAAGTAATGTATATACCATTCTTGTTCTACTGTATCTGTAATCCAACAAAGAACTTAATCTCACCAAACATAGACATTTCAAATTCTTTGTTCATTTTCTCTAAAAATTCTTTGCATTGATCACCATTCCTTATAAACAAAGTATCATCCACAAATATTTCTTCCAAAATAATCTTTTTATCTAGTCCTTCCTTGATATACAAGCTATTGTTATCATTAGTTCTCTGGAAACCAATCTGAATAAGGTAGTTATGCAATCTCTCATACTATACTCTAGAGGCTTGTTTTAGACCATAAAATGCTTCATGTAATTTGTAGACCATGTCCTTTTTTTTGGATCAACAAAACCTTTAGGTTGCTTAATGTAGACTTCTTCATCTAGAATACCATTGAGAACTGCAAATTTGACATCCATCTGATATACCTTAAATCCTTTATATGCAGCATATGCAAGTAAGGTCCTGACACCTTCCAATCTTGTAACAAGAGCAAAAGTCTCACCATAATCAATTCTTTCTTCCTGAGAGTAGCCTTTACATACCAATCTAGCTTTGTTCCTTGATACTTTACCATCTTCATTTAGCTTATTCCTGAATACCCATTTTGTTCCAATCACATTTTATCTTTGGGCTTAGGTACAAGAGTCCAGGTTTTGTTCTTCTCTATTTGCTCTATCTCTTCATTCATAGCCTCAATCCAACTTTCATTTCCCAATGCATCTTTGACATTTATAGGTTCAAAATCAATGAGTAAACAAGTATGTTTTAGCTTACTTCTTGTCAAAGTACCTTTTGATTTGAACTTCTTGCAACTCGATGATTGAAGATTTGGAAGTTGTAGTCTCTTGATTGACAAATGTGTCTAGCAATGTATTAGGTTCAATGAAAATAAATCTCCTATAATCTTCTAGTTCTTTTTTTCTTTCTTCTTCAGTCCTTTCTACAAACTCATCAACTTTCACATGTGCACTTTCTATGACTTTGTGAGTAGACAAATTCAAACATCTATATGCCTTACTCTTGCAAGAATATCCTAAGAATATGCCTTCATCACCTTTCACATCAAATTTTCCTTTTCTAAATTCTTTCAAGATATAACATTTACATCCACATACTTTTAGGTAACTTACATTAGGTTTATAGCCATACCATAACTCATAAGGCATTTAAAACGAGTCCTTCTTCAACTATACTTAGTTTAAGGTATGAACTGCAATGCTAATAGCTTTCTTCCAATATTTGATAGTAATGCTCTTCTCAATAATCAATGTTCTTGCACAATCCATGATAGATCTATTCCTCCTTTCAACTATTCCATTCTGCCCAAGGGTTCTAGGAGTTGATACCTTTCTTTTGATTCTTCTTTCAATGCAAAAGTTATTGAATTCATTGGAAATGTATTCACCACCTCTGTCTAATCTTAAGAATTCTAGTCTTTTCCCTATTTCTTTCTCTACTTTGGCCAAATACCATTTGAATTTATCAAATGCTTCTGACTTCTCTCTAAGATACATAACAATCATCATTCTAGAGTAGTCATCAACAAAAAGAATGAAGAACTTTTCTCCAATATAGCTCTCAATTCCAATAGGTCCACATAAATCAGTATGCACAATTTCCAAAATATCTTTAGATTTATAGTTTTTACTTTTAAGCTAGTCTTTCCCATCTTACCAATCTAACAATTCTTGCATAGATCAATATTAGGTTTCTTTATACTAGGAATTCCTCTTACTTTCCTAAATTTGATTTTTTCAACATGTTCTCAAAATTCAAATGACATAACCTTCTGTTCCATAACCAAGTTTCTTCAACTTGAGCAATAAAACATTAGCAATCACCAAGATCAAGATAAAACAAATTACCTTTTGATTGCTTGCCTGATCCAATCAGTTTTCCTTTGTCATCCAGCAGTCTTGCCTTGCCATGCATGAATTCCACCTTGAATCCAATATTGATTAGTTGTGCCACAGTCAATAGATTATTCTTTAGTCCTTTAACCTAATAGGAATTATCACATACAAGTTCTTTGGTTAAAGAGATTGGCCTCTCCCTTTTATGCAATAAGGTTCATTATTTCCAAACCTTAGACTACCACCAGCATAGTCTTCAAAGTGATCAAACTTTTTTTTGTCACTAGTCATATGATGTGAACATCCACTATCTATGATCCATGTGTTATTTTTTCTCACATGAGAAATAAGTGCCATCTTATCCTCTTCATCATTATCAGATTCATCTTTTACAACAATGTAAACTATCTCATCTTCACTATTGTCAGTATCCCTAGCCATAAGACATGTCTTCTTACCTTTGTCCTTGAATGATTTGAAATCTTTCTTGCCATTACACTTGTGACCTTTCTTCTCATCCTTGCTTTGTTTGTTTGAGCACCTAGCAATAATATGACCAACCTTTTCACATGAAAAAAAATTAGGGGGACTTTACCTTTGTATTTTCCTCTACCTCTAGAATATTTCCTTGCAAGTAGAGCTTAAACAACTTCATGGTCACTATAAAAACTTTCTTCTGATTCTTCTTCACATTCTAACTGAGTATCGTTTATCCTTTTTCCCTTATCCTTAAGTGAAAGCCTGACCTCAAATGTAGATTCAATATTCTTGGAAGCTGGAACATAATTGTCATAGTTATCTAGCTCAAAGGCTATCAACCTTCCTACTATCACATCCAAAGTTATCTTATGATTTGCTTCACATCTTCTTTCTTGAATAGAAGATACTCTGATTGCATAAATAGGAAGCAATGTTCTAAGAACTGTACTTAAAAATGTTTCCTCTAGAAGCTTTGATTGTACTGACACTTGCTTTGATTCTATCAACATATTTGGCAATGTTTTCATATTCTCTCATCGTCATCTGATCAAACTATCCTCTTAGGCTTTCAACTTTAGCTCTCCTCACATTGTCATCACCACCATAGATTTCCTTTAGCTTGTTCCACATCTCAAAGGTAGTTTTGCAGTCCTTGACATCATCAAATTCTTAATAGCTTAGAGCAGATGCTATGTCTATCATCATGGTGTTATGAGTCTTCTTCTCAATAATGTCATTAATAGATAACATACCAAAAGGAGTTGTATATTCTTGATCAAGATATTTCAATCCTGTATCTCTACTAGAAGCTAGATGAAGTCTCATTAGTCCCTGCCATGTTGAAAAGTTATCTCTGTAGAGCCTTGGAATTTCTCTCTTGTAAGACATCCTTATCTTTAGATTAGGTCCTTGAAACCTTTCCTACAAGCACCAAAAGCTTTGATACCAATTATTGGAAATATAGATAGAGTAACTAAGAGGGGGGGGGAGGGTGTGAATCAGTTACCACAAAAAAAAATCCATAGATCCTTTAGATGTCTGATAAAACTAGTTCCTACTGTCACTCAGTGAACATATAGAAAAATGTTGTAACTTGGTAGATGCAATGTATGCTAACTTATTACTAATCTTTAAACATTCATAGTGATTAACATGCAACCATAAAAGAAATAACATGAACACATGAGACATCAGATTTAATGTGGAAACCCAATATGGGAAAAAGCACCAAGTAACTAGCTAATGATTTTCACTCTTCTGATGTGAGCCCTGTTAGGAATCAACCTTGTTAAAGGTTACAAAACACACTATTAGGTGTGACCTTGTTAGAGGATTTAATCACCCTGTGAGGAGTGGCCTTGGAAAAGGTCTTTAGAACAATTCAATAAAACTATCACCTTGTTAGAGGATTTACAAATGGTTGGTAAACCAACTTTGTTAAGAGATTTTGAAATCACTGCTACAATGGTAAGAAAGTAACAATGAATGACCTGAATGAGATGCAACTAAATTATTGATTATAGATCTCTGTTATGCTTCACTAGATCCTTTCTAATTGAATATGACTTTGCTACTCCTCAGGGATATCTTACCATCGTTCAAAGCTCACTCACACTTTCATCTTCAAACAATCAATACACTTGCATGCTCACTCATTCCTCTCTCAACTTGAACTTTTATTTATACCTTACAAATTATCAAGTCGGCTCATTTACAATTTACAATTACCAATAATCATTATCACAATTGGCTACAATCATTACTTGAAATAATTAAACTTTATTTCCCAAATTAACAAAATCATTCATTAGCCAACCTTGCTCAGTAAAAATTGTTCTTGAAAAGATTTCCTATGTTAACCAATAGAAACTTGGTTAATACTTCATACCCTACAAAATCCTTTGGAGACCAAGTGAACTTGATAGACACTAAATTTCCTTTGTTAACCATGTGAGCTCGGTTAACACTACTTTCTGTGACTTTTCTTTTGATGCCCAAGTGAGCTTGGTAGACACTGTTTCCATAGAGTAATTTCCAAGAATGCTCAGTAGACTCTAAAAATTGCTTTGCTAACCAACTGAGCTTAGTAGATACTGTCTACTAACTAATATGACATTTGTGTACCATCAAAGATAACACACAATTAGACTATTGTATCCAACAATTTTACTATTGTCTTAACTGATCCTTGCACTTCATTACAAAACCATAACTCAACCTTTCCCTTAGGTACTTTTGTTACATCTTGTTGATTAAATCCTCTTCATCAATCAACTAAGTGATAGTACTTGGACCTTATAAGTAATTATCATTTCAAAAAATAGTAGGTTTGACATCAATGGAAAAATTATGATTGAAAACATTCTTGATCAACCATCTTCCTTCTTCTCAACAATCTCCCTCTTTGATAATACTCTTTTTCAATAATGATCTTTTCAATTAGATTTCCAACAAGCCAATCAAATGTCTTATAAGAAAGAAAAAATCTAATAGATAATGGTTGTTAGAAGTGAACATCAAGTAAGGAAGTCATCTCTTTTTCTAGCTATATTCTTTGCAATGGGCAAAGGATGGAATGCCACTTTTAAATAATCTTCAAAAAATAACACCTACTTTAGGTTTGAAGCATTTCCAAAATGTGGAAAAATAATGTGCCAAGATCACAGTAGTATCACTCCTCACTATATTAATTGAATTACACAACACCAACTCATATCATTTCAAAAAAGTTGTGAAAGCTTGTGGTGAAGTATGGAATCTGTTGATCTTTGTAGAAGAATGTGATATTGATCTCCATGCCAATAAAATAGTACTCCTTGATGATCTCAATAGAGAGAAGGATCAAGTTTGTATGGTTGTAGGTAGAGAGTTCTACAAGTTACAAATGGGGTACAAAAAAGCTCCTCTAGTTGTCAAGATGCATGCAGATTTCTAGAGGATCTATTAAGCAAATGCGAGAAATTGTTTAGATGAGAAAATCTATTAGGAGACTTCAACAAAGATGTTTTCTTAGATTTAAGTGATTCCAATGATTGGATGAAAATAACACATAGCTACATGCTCTACAAATTATGTAAATTGATATTGGATGAACATATTGAAGATTTTGTTGAATGGATAGAAGAATCTTTGAGAAATGTTATGTCCTATTCTATGCCAAGGCTACCAAACATGTTCGTAAAGAAATGTTGGAAACGAGTACAAAAAATTGAGGAGGATAAGTTATGCGAAGCACTTCATCTCACTAGTAAATGCAAGGGAATGATGGAAGCATGGAACCTCAAACCAATATTGAGTGTCAAAAAGCAATGGGGAATTGAAGAAATGATGTTTGTCAAAATTTTGGCAACCTTTGACTATGTTTCAAATTTTCAGATTTGTTTAGTTTTCTTTCTATTCACAAATATATTTTCCTACATTGTCGTTGATTTAAAACATGTTTTCCAAGCGGCACTTGTTCTAATAGAGAAGTTTATATTAGGTGCTAAGATCAAATATTCTATACTACAATTTTTTTATAAAATTGCATAGTGTGTCTAATATCTGATATTTTTTTTGTATGACAACTTTATTGGATAATTCAAGTGAAATGAATCTAATTTTTAGTGTCTACATAAACATTGCAGACCATTTATGCAAGCACATAGAAAAAATGATGATAAATTTAAGTTTTTTATTGTCTCTTTTGAATTAAGATGCTTGGGAAAATTTTTTTCTATTCAACTTATATTTACGAAGTTCTCAACAATATTGTAATGATGTAAGTTTTCAATGTTTATAATAAAGTATTTATAGATAAGATTATTTAATCTATATTAGGCTTGTTGAGGTGTCTTACATGGAACTTGTTCTAAGTGTTTCAAAAAAGAGGCAGGGTTTTAGATAAATATAAAGAGAGTATTAGTTCCAATTTCTTTATTAATAAATCATAATGGTTGTGGTTCATAAGTCTATGTGATTGTTCCAATTTCAAGGATATTTGATAGATTCTGGATTAAGCTTTTGCATGATTTCTCTATATGATGAGCTTATCTAATTATAAATTTATAAATTTCATTTACTTAACTTATCCTTAATGTGCAACTAAAAAATTAATTTGAATCTAGAGACATAAGATTTCTAAAATCTATTGGAATTATAATAACTAGCTTATGGGTTTGATTATCTTTGAGTTTTTTAGATCAATAGTTGAGGTCACACTCACTGATCCATCATCAGGATAAAAAAGAGCAAGAGATGCAAACATTATGAACAAAAAATTTGACATTTCTTTCTCTTTTTCATCTTGATGATGGATGACCCAGTGTGACCCAAAATGTTGATTGAAAAATTCAAACAAAATAAAAAACAAAAGTCAATCATTATAATTCAAAGGTAATAATTAAAATAAAATAAAAAATAGCCACAATAAGATAACCACTTGCTATATCATAATTTTAATTTCTAATATTACAATTTCCCATTCATTATATAAACATAATATTCATGAAACCATTATCAACAACACTCATCATGATGTGAAAAATAATTACTAAAGTCTAATCTTCTAGAAAATAATGAAAGATAGAACTCATGAATATAAACTGCAATATGTCATTACATGGTGTCAAGTTGTGGCCACTCTACATAACTATTTCCACTAGGTATTTGGATATTAAATCTCAAGCACTTTCTTTCTAGGTATGATCCACAATTTTTACATATTACATGACCACTCCATGGAATGAAGTTTAAGGCTTTGTTAAATAAGGTTTTTTTAATATTGAGAGATAAAACATGATTATTAAGCTGTGTTTCAGCTATAGTTCATGATTTTTGAAACCTACCATTCTTGTTTTCTCTCTACTAAATTAATGGTTTTGAATAAGTGTATGGATAAATGTAGACATGCACAACTAGTAATAAATCCTAAGTGTAGATTCATGATGTCCCAAGGAAAATTGTTGGGACACATCATCACATCATGTGCAAGGAAAGCTTGAAGATAGACTTGGATAAGGTCTGACTAATACTTGAAATGCCACCTTCGATGGACATGATCAAAGTGAAATCATTCCTCAGACACATCTAATACTATAGGAGGTTCGTTGAAAATTTTTCCGACATTTCTTATCGTCTTGACAGACTGACTTGGAAGGGGGAACCCTACAAGTGGGAAGCAAAACAAGATAAAGCTTTTTAGGAGTTGAAAACAAGACTGGTCACAAAAACTATTTTGGCTTTTGGCTTACAAAAACTAGGACAAAGAGTTCCACGTACATGTTGATGCATCAAATTTTGAAATTGGAGCAACACTTGCATAGTTAGGTAATCATGGGTTAGACCACCTAGTGTACTTTGCAAGTAGACTCATGTTGAAAGCATAAAAGAACTACAACACGAATGAGAGGGAAGCTCCCATAATGGTGTATGTTGTATAGAAGTTTAGGCACTACTTATTGGCAATCCCATGTGTTCTATGTAGACCATCAAGCTTTATATATTTTGTGAATAAACTGATCATTTAGGGATAGATAAGTAAATGGTTACTTCTACATGAATTCATAGTTAAGATTGTAGTACATCCTAGAAAAAGCCATGTGGATGCTAATCATCTTTTTAGAATCAAGTTACGCGAACCACCTAAGGGAGTCAATGATGACATTCTAGATGCACAATTATTTCAGATTGTTGTACTTCCATTTTGGTATGCAAGTATTGGGGAGTATCTTTCAACGGGTCAATTCTCTAGAGAAATGCAACCAAACAAGAGAAGGAAACTTGCATTGAGAAGTCTATCATTTTAATTGATCAATGAGCTAATATACAAAATGGGACCTGACCAAATCCTACGGTGATGCATTCTCAAAGAAGAAATACTAAGAGTATTAAAAGAGGCACAGGAAGGCATATGGGGCTAGGCACAACTACACAAAAGATACTTCTTGCAGGGCTATGGTGGACATAAGAGCATGCTAACAAACAAACTAATTTCAAGCATAATGAATAGAAGCTTTGTTTTGGATGGCATTTAAGTTTATTTTGTCAATACGATTATAAGAATGTGTACACAATTTTCTTGACATTGCACATAAGTATATTGTCAAGGCCAATCATAATTTTCTAGCTAGCATTGCCTTGTATCATCAAGAAATTAAATTCTTAACTATATTTGAATAGAAATGGTCAAAAACCATTGTAAACATATCATATATCAAGCCACAGAGCTCACCATGGTGGGTGATGTTTTCTCTAAATGTCATCTCCAATATTTTCAAATCATATTTGAACTGAATTAGTTGGGTTGTTTTGATACTTTTGAAGCATTACTACTCCTTAGAATTTTTAATATGTGATTATAATGCTATTGTTTAATAGTATCAGAGCATTTATAAGATTCTCATTGGTCATAAATGGAGATTTCAATGTGATAGAGAATACCATAGATAGAGAAGGCTTTCACTGCATGTTTTTTTTTGTTTGTTAAAATTTTTGATGCAATTTACATTAAATGTGAATTGGTCCATTCACTTGCTTGGTTCAGTTCTTCCAGCTTTACATAAGTTTAACAATTGGTTTTAGGGTCACCAAAATAAAACCTTTTATTTATGCCCCCTTTTTAATTACCTTGTAAAAATGATAATAGTTATTTCATTTAATTGTGCTCTTTGGAATATGTTAAGGTCTATTTACGCTCATAATGCTTGCATTTTTTTTATATATTCAATGGACTTAGTCAAAGGTTAAGATTACATAAATTTTACTTTATCTTAAAATTATTTATTTCTATCATGAGTGATTTTCCTGAGCATGAGAAAGTAATTTAAATCATAATCCATTTTGATATTGCTTATATTTATCATAAGTACTCATCTATATAATGTGTGAAAACTCTATAATAGACTCTATGAACAGTATTAGTCATACTATCATAAGTTCTTATCTATATATTGTAAGTAAAAAATTTCATATGAAGAGGATATGGGATTTAGTTATTTTTCTTTTTCTTTTTCTGAGATTTATTTGACTAATTCAAGAATAATGTTTATCTTTTTTATTATCCTTTTCTTTAGTCTAGTTCCAATTAGGCTCCAATATTTTACTTATGTGTTCATGAATGATAACTAGAGTTCAGTAAGGTGCTCTATGAGTTACAAAATGTGCCATTTAATGATATTATTTGACCAATTTCTCTTGGCCATTGAATTATTGTGAAAGATCATGACATATCTAGATAATTTATATCATGGTACCCTAAATAAATTCTCTTTAGAGCTGAGATCAAGTATTGAAGAAAACTCACCATCATTTGTAAGGTCAGCTACACATAAAACTAAATATAGTGATACAAGATGCAAAAACTAAGCTTATGAAATTTTTTGTTTCCAATTTTTTGTGTACTATTTTATTATGAAAAATAATTATTTTTAACTCAATATTATACTCATAAATTGTATGGATTCTACAAAATTTGTAGAGGACTCCCCATTCCTAACTATGGACATGTTATGATCATATCCAGACATAGATGGAACCTTTACATTGGGCCTTTTTCTTGGTATAGGATGAGAATAATAACTCCCCAAAATTCTTCAAGTTTTATACAAATCCTTATGAGGAATCATGTACATTCTATTGGGACTCAAAATTGAAGCCCTAATTTTGAGTACCTTTCTAAAAATTGAGCCCTATAAGTGCATTTTAGTGCATGTTTATCTAGCTGTTTGTTTGAGGCTAAAAAGGTGTTTAATATTTCTAACACCTTGCATTTAGTATATCCATATGTCCTATAATGATAAACTATCATTTTGATTCATTCTACAAAGTTTCATTTTAAGCAATGTTCAGTTCTGTATTTTTGCTGAAGTGCCAAATAGTGACAGGTAGCCTAGTTTGCAATTGAATATCTCACACCCAATAAATTTTCATTTCTTTCCACTTTGGAAGTGTTTAGTATGCATATCAGAGAGCCTATGTTTTAGATTTCAAGTCATTTTAACATTTTTTGACTAGGTTTTGAATCCCTCAAAGTCAGTTGTTCATTGTTGTCATGCTGATCTAAATTGTTTAGAATTTTGGGAGGCCCTATTTGACCAATTATAACTTTGACCCAATTGACCAAAATGAGAAAATTACTTTTTCATTATATTTAAGAGGTTAGAGACTTGTTATGCTTGATATTTGAGCTTATGATGAATCCATTTGATCAGTTTTAGAATATAATTCCAAATGCAATTTCTAAACTTTTACTGGTGTCAAAAAGCCTAGATTGATCAATACCACTGATCGGGATGTCATAACTCTGAATCTATGATTGCCTAAACCAAATAGATTAT
Source organism: Cupressus sempervirens (assembly GCA_028749045.1). Classification (NCBI taxonomy): domain Eukaryota; kingdom Viridiplantae; phylum Streptophyta; class Pinopsida; order Cupressales; family Cupressaceae; genus Cupressus; species Cupressus sempervirens. Next base: position 1,038,548,961 of record CM053785.1, on the reverse strand, counting down.
AGTACACTATTCTACTATGAAAATTCTTTAAGTATGCCTATTTGTAAATCTTGACAAATCTGTTTGCACACTTTCTCAAGTCCATTCTGTTTGCAAAAATCACTTTTCTACCATTTTTCCCAGTTCTGCAAATCTAAGTAGCCCACTTTGACCATTTTCCAAATGTGGTTAATTATTCATCATAAGTTCAAATTCAAAATTTACACTCTCCTCATGACATTAAACTAACGCCCCAGTTTTTGTGCCCCCAAGTGTCAGTTTGACCTATTTTTGAAGCCAAAACCTAATTCATTTTATAGTTTTTTGACATGTTTTCTTGTAGGCATTTCTGAGAAGGCAACTTTGATGATCAATATCTTTTAAATTTCATTTACTTTACTTATCCTTAATGATAAACCTTTAATCTAGTCAACAATAAATTATTCTATTTTGTTGTCCCAATGGTTGCTCTTACTTATTCTTAATTATAAATCTTTAATCTAATAAAAAATAATTTGGTTTCTACCAATAGTTTTTTATATTAGAAGTAGGAAAAAATAAGTGATTGGACGAACAGAACAATCAAGAGGAAAAACCAATTACTGTCACCAATAGTTTCTCTTATTTGATCTTACTATCACCACTTACTAGAACCTAGGTAATTCCCACAAGGCCACCCATTGCACATTGCACTACATTTTAAAGCTCTTCCCAAGAATCGAGTCAACAACTCCAGAATTGAACCTAATAAGTTTTCCATACAATGGAACCCACCCTATCTCTAAAGCACATTGCTCAAATTCTTAAAATCTCAAAAAATACCTTTGTAAAACTGCATTATACAATATAAAATAGAACAAAGAAAAACAAGGCCTGGTTTGCATTTGTAGAAAAATCTTCGTACGTAATATTGGGAACAAATTCTTCATTTTTAATTTTTTTGGGAGCTATTTGTCTTAGAGGTAATACTTGGTGAATTTGAAGGCTATCTTTTTGGGCAAATTCTCCTTCTTCCTCACTATCTTCATATTCTACCAAATTTTTCGTACTCATAGAAATATACATAATTATAAATTATTGTGAGAAATACAATACATGGATGCAAAATAAAATCTATATAATACAATGAATCAGCTGTCACACTCAGCATACCATTTTAAACTAATAGCAAATTAACATAAATCTTGGCAAGCTAAGAAATTTCTGCACTATGGAAGTTTCTGGCTACCAAAGAGTGATGAGAGAATGAATTTATGCTCGCTCTAACATTGAGGTTCATGTAACTTTCTAAACTACGTGTCCTAGATGGCTTTAATTCTCATTTGATTTATATAATTGTAATATAAGTTTATATATTAGAGGAAAGGTCTCAATGGTTATATATGTAAGATTTTTATGTTTTATTTTTATTTGATTATTTTATAATGATCACAATTTGTTTAAATAATTTCACCTTATTAGCTAAGTTCTAACCAAAAAAATTATAGAGTACAGAAAATGAAAGACCCTGAAGATCAAAAATACTTGATATCAAAATATATCAAAGTTATACTTGACACATCAAGAGTATTGAAAGAATTGCAACCTATGTATGTGTAAGAGTTTCACATCAATATTTAAGAATATTTATATAGGTGATGATAACTTATTGGTATAAAAAGAGTGATCACTTGGAAACATATATCATAGTTAAACCATAAATAAAATAGCTTATTAAACCCTTAAAGATCACAATTAGTGCAACCTACAAGTACATCATAGTTAGACCATAAAGTAGAATTATTTTTAACCCTTAAACCCCAGCATTATTGTAACCCATTTACAATCATAGTTAAATCATTTAAATATGATAACTTATATTAAAGTATTAAACCTTGACATTTGAAATGGAAACAAAGAATATTTATTATATGTGTTAAGTAGAACCCTTATATGCATAACAAGTGGTGGAATATGAACATCAATCCTTAATAACCTTAAGAAAACATGTTTCCTTCACAACAAACTTTCCAATGATCCTAAAACACAAGTATGATTCTCTTGAGGACAAAGTGTTCATGAAAACAATAGACCATGCTCATAAACACAAAGCAACCACAAGATGCAAGAAGCACTCAATATATTAAAAAAAACATATGATACAATTGATCTTAATTTATTAAGCCTTAAAAAGATATTTAATTGGCCCTAATGGAAAATGGTGTGCAACTAATTTATTTATTTTTCTTTACTAATATTTATTTATTACATTAATAAAAAATATGAACATTAAACTCAATAGTGGTGAATTAGAATGTATTTTTCAAATGACTAAGTATATTTTTAAATTTTTTTTCAACACATAAGTTACATTTCCATGCATTGACATGACTTGGTACCTAAAATATATTTATAGGGAACTTACGTGGTTAGATTAATAGGGTTTGTGTTAGATTCAGATTTGATTAGGATTTCATTCTAGGGTTTGAGCTAGGGTAACTTGAGTTAGATTAGGGTTCAATTTCAATTAGGATTTAAAGATTAGGATTTCAGTTATAGTTAGGGTTAGGTTCTAGGGTTATCTAGTTATCTATTAAGATTAGGATTTGAGTTAAAGATTAGGGTTTGATCTAAAGGGTTAAAGTGTTTTCAAATTAGGGTTAGAGTTTGAGTTAGGGTTAGGTTATGGTTAGTGTTATTTTTTACGGTTATAGTTAGTTTAGGGTTATTCCCAGATCTAGCTTGTTCTAATATTTTTTAATTTTCTACACTAATTTATTTTATTTTATTTTTTCTTTTTTTTTTCTAATAATTCAAGTTTAATGTTTTTTCTAATATTTTGTAATGTTATATATTCTAATTTATTTTCTTTAATGTTAAATACTAATATTTCTTTATATTATAATACTAATTTACTTTTCTAATATTGTACAAGAAATTAACATTTTTTTAGTATTTCACTTAGTAATATTTTCCTAATAATTCTACATTGTTGTTTTTTATTTTTTTATAATGTTTTTCTAATATTTTCTAATGTTTTTTCTAATATTTTCTTATTTTTTAAAAATATTTTTCAAACTAATATTTTTAAATATGTTTTCTAATGTTTTCTAATACAATTAATATTTTTGTAAAAAAAAATTTCTAATGTTTTTATAATAAAACTAATATTTTTCTAAAAAAAATTTTCTAATATTCTACACTATTATTTTTTTAATATTTTATAATGTTTTTCTAATATTTTCTAATTTTCAAGACTAATGTTTTTAAAAATATTTTCTAATGTTTAATCTAATATTTTTCTAATATTTTCTAATTCCTTTTTATTTTCTCATAGTTTTCTAATAGTTTCCAAACTGATATTTTTAAAATATATTTTCTAACATGTTTTTCTAATATTTAAATGTAATGTTTTTCTAATATTTTTCTAATAAAAACTAATATTTGAATGTAATGTTTTTCCTAATATTTTTTATGTAATATTTGTTTTCTAATGTTCTGATATTCTAGAAATTAACTTTTTTTAATATTTTCTAATGTTTTTCTAATATTCTAAACTATTGTTTCTCTAATATTTATCTAATTTAACACATTTTTTTCTAAATTTGTTTTCTAATGCTATATTAATATGTTTCTAATATATAATGAACATATACAAAAAGAAATTATAAACGTTAAATTAATAGAATTAAGTAACATAAATAAATAATAAAAATATTAAATTAAGATTAAAATATGCTTTGAAAACATTTAAAATATTCAAATAATAACATATAGACATACCTGAAATAGTGCAATGTTGAGAATCTAGAGGAGAATAATAGGGCACGCTAACCAGTCAAGCATGTTCACTCCAACGTATAAGTCAAAATCAATGAGCCGTAAAAATGAACAGAGAAATTAAGAAAACAACATTTAGAAATGTCACAGTCACTGTAAAATATGTTCAGAGTGAACATATTAATTGGTTATGTTCTCTACAAACATACCTAATAAATGTAAAACATGTTTGCTATGAACACTATTATATTATATGTTCATTGTGAACATCTTACTATGTTTGTCCAAACAAACGATAAATGCAATTAGCACATTTTGTAAAGTTTTTGGATTTTCTTCGTTCCAGAAAAGTGGAACCCATTATTGTGGGTTCACCCATTATCATTTTGATCTTCTAGCTACTCTGACCCTCTCCTTTAACTGCATTAATAATTAACATTGAACCCTCTCAATTGCTAACCTATTAATTCCTCAAGTTCTTGCAATTCTCATTCCCCACAAAAGAGCCAGGGCTTCCGCTTCATTGTTCAAACCCCCTCTACAGTTCCTAGTATAGGAAACCACAAGCTCCCTCATACTATGCTAGAAGACACCCCTAGCTGGAGTGCTTCTAACCATGGCTAACCCATCAAAATTAAGTTTAGGAGTCTACATCACCACATCCTACTGCATTCCTTCAGGATTCTAGTAACCTACTGAGCCACTACCAAATTGGTAATGGTGTTGTCCCTAAAGATTTTTTTATTTCGCTCCTTTCAAATTTTCCATGAGATATATAGGGGAATTATTATCCATAGGGTTTTCAAATATCAGTGATACCCATCCTAGTGAAAAAATTGATGTAAGTTCTCATTAGCAAACCACTAGACCTCCCACAACACAAGAGTCCCCCTCCACACATCCAACAAAATTAGGTAGTGGATAAGAAGGTGTGGGATAGATTTCACCTCTTGGTAACATAAAACATAGTAGTTTTCTAGCTGGCAACCTCTCCTTTGTAGATTATCAAATGTCAGGATAGTCCCATGTAAGGTTGTCCACTAAAAGAAATTTATCTTTGGTAGGATCCATGGGTGTGAGACCTACCCCAATCAGCCTAGGCCACATCCTTGCTCAAACAAAAAAAAAAATCAATTTCATCGTGAAGTCAGCCAAGGTAGTATGTCTCCACACCAAAGAGTCATGAACTAGGGTGGAAGGAATCCAATAAAACTATAGAAGATTTTTTAGTTCTAGGGAAAGGCCCATCCTAGTAAACTCCTAATTCTAAATTCTTTTCCATTGATGATCAGAGGTGATATAGCTTCAAGTCAGAGTACAATTATGTCTAGTACAAGCCTCATACAAGGGCTGGAACTTAGTGTGCATGAGGGGGTCATCTTAGAACCAATGGTATTCCTAGAAGTTATTTATTGATCTTCACGATAGATAGGGGGAGGCGAGGATGGTTTTTGGGTCATTACAAGTGTGGGATGAGCTAGCGATAGCTATGCTGATATCAATTACAGGGCAATGGTTTGCATATGAAGCTTCAACCGCATTGCAGTAAGCAAAGGGTTTTAGATCAGCATGGATGGTTACCTCAGTGCCCTGATGCAGAAATTTGATGCACTGATGGTAAGTGGATGGAACGGCTTTCATGGCATGAATCCATGGGCGACTAAGGAGGATGTTAAATGATAGGTTTAGATCAATAACATGGTAGAGTGTTTCTTGGATGACTGGTCCAACCTTGATTGGCAGAAAAATAGTTCCTTCTGTGATTCTTTCCAAGTTGACATAAACTTTGATGGTGATAACCTCACTGATGATATCTGCCTCAGTATATGCAACTTGTTTTATGAATTTTAGGGTGCAAATATTAAAGGCTAATCCATTATCTATCATTACTCTTTTTACGGAAAAATTGGATACCATGATGGCTATGCGAAGTGGAAGGGTGTGATCTGGCTCAACCACGTGTATGTCGGTGGGTTTGAATGATAGGGCACATGAGGATGAAAGGTGTCCAACAAGATTATGAAAATTAGTGGCGTTGATATCTGAAGGGACATGGGATTCTATGAGAGCACTGTCAAGGATGTTCTTGTACATAGGACTGGTGCAGAGAAGGTCTAAAATGGAGATTTGGGTTGGCATGTTCCCAAGGTGTTCCAAGATATTGTACTAGCTTTTTGATGGAGCTGATGGTGCTGGTGAAACTGGTGGGTCTGCGATGTTAAATTGTGCTCTTCGAGTGGTGACTGCACACTCATTGTTTGGTCCTTGGATATTAATAACATTGACAAAAGGCTCTTTCTTAGATATACAACCTATGAGGCTACCGCAATCTATGTATGATGAATTGTGGTCATTGTTCTTCCCATGATGTTGGTTTGGCTGGTGGTTGTTGGTGTTGTTGTTGTTGGTTTGGATAGGTGCTTTTCCAAGATTTTGGTTGTTGTGAGGAGGAAAAGCATTTTGATAGATCTATAAACCTACATTGGGAGAGGTTTGGGCACCAATGGTGATTTCTTTTTGATCAATTAGGTCCTGCACATAATCTTTCAGTTTCATGCATCTGAGGGTGGTGTGACCTTTTACCCTATGAAATTTGTAGTACTCACTATCTTTGTACCATGCAGCTTTGGATTGGCTTGTGTCAATTTGTTGGGTAGGAGGAAATTTGATGAGGTTTTCCTTGACTAATTTTTCAAAAATGACATCCAAAGGCTCACCAAGGGGTGTATAATTTCTAGGTGTAGGTTGGAATCTAGGCTTTTTCCCTACAGCTACATTGATGGCATTAGCTTGATTGCTAGACCCTTGAAAGTTGGGTCTTGGATTGTGGCCTTAATAGCTTTGGTGATTCTTCTATTGGTAGTTGATAGCTTGTTGATTGTTTGGTTGATATGGTGGGTTAGACTAATTTTGAGAAGGACCAACAATATTCACATGTCTAGTGTTAGTGACACCATCTGTTGCAATGTGCTTGTTTTTGTTCCAATACCTAGACTTGTCATTGCAATGTGATTGATTTTGGTTGGTTTCCTTGTAAATCTTGACCACACCATCTTTAATGAGTCCTTGCTCAAGGATCATTCCTTTCTCTTAGATATCTTTGGAGCTCTGCAAACAGTTCATGGTCATGTGGTGAGCCAAGCTAGGATGGGCATTATCAATAAACATTTTCACCAAATGGCACTCTGGAAAGGTGTAAGATATGTGGGTGGTTAGTGTATATGAGCAATTTTAGTATGCTAATAGAAACCAAATTTAAATAAAGCTTCTACAAACTAAACAAAATTCATAAACTTCAAGATAGACTAAGATGAACTCTTAATTGAGAATATGAGTCATTAATGGACTCTCTCAATGAGAAGCTCTCTTGTTGAGTGGCTTTGTCTAAATAGATAGGATGTATGCTCAAGCTTATGCTTTAAAAAGGGCTTCAAATGGAGTTGGAATTTGGGTGTGAGTGTATGGTTTTGATGTAAAATGGCTTCTTAAAATGGCATTATGACTTTACTTCATGGATTGTGTTAAAATGGCTCGGGAGAGGATTCCTTAAATAGGCAAAGGGCTTGAGGGATTGAGGGCTAAGATGCAAGGATGGGAAAAAGATCATGGAGGGCTCAGATTGCATGAGAGGAGAGCACATGGATTGTGCTTCCTTATAGCCAATCAAGGAGTGACACATGTCATAGGGTGAGAGGATGGAGGAAAGGCGAAGGATGAGTCAACAAAGGAGGCTCAAGGGATAAAATCTTCATAAAGACCCTCATAATGGCTTGTAAGAGTAATAAAAGGGCTTTGGAAGAGTCATTTATGGCCTAGTGGGCTTCATAAAGTTTTATGGTTGGGATATTTTGAGGGAGATGAGAGCAATTTCGACTTGGGCTTGATTAGGAAGGTTGTAAGCTTTCTTAGGCTTGTGCAAATGATTAGAGGATGGATTAGGATGGTTTAGGATTAGCTTAGGGATAGGCAAGTGGATGGCATTTAATGAGGGTGGGTGAAGGAGGAGATATTTGTTAACTTTGGATTGGGTTAGTAAGTTTTAACCCATGTTTAGGGAATGTGATAAGGTTAGGAGGGGATTAGGATTAGGTTTAAAGACATCTTCTAGAAGAGTCTAGACTTTGGATGAGGATAAAGACTTTCTAGAATAGTCTAGAACTTCCTAGGATGAGGATGAAGACTTTCTAGAAGAGTCTAGAACATCTTAGGATGAGGATAAATTAGATTTTTAGGAAATAAATAAAGTTTTATTTATTTCAACGGTTTGGGTTGAGGAGATATTTATTAAAACTTTTTTTTAATAAACATGAGGATTAATATTTAATCTTAATTAAATATTTTGAGTTGGGATTAGGGGTAGGAAATGATGGGATTAGCCTTTAATCAAAATTAAAGAAGGATTAGAAGATTTTGGAAGAGGTTAGTGGTCTTAAGGAAATTGGCCAAGTTTTGGGCAAAAAATAAATTTTTAATTTATTTTGGGTTTTTGGTCAATTTATTAATTAAATAATTAATAAATAAGGAAATCATGTTTAAATAAGATTTAAACATTTTTGGGAGGGATTCCTTAATTAAATATTTTTAATTAAGATAAAGCGATTTAATGGCATAAAAATAAATAAATTAAATAAATAATTAATTAATTAATAAATGATGATGTCATCAGGAATTTTTCAGAAAATAAAAATTCTTTATTTTCGAAAGGTTTTTAGGTGTCTACATTTTGCCCCTCTTTGATGTGATGCCGCAAGTGGCATGGCATCAAAGATAAGAAAATAAGATGCCCAATGCTAGACCAAAAGAGGAGAGAATGGATTGTGAGATGCCCCCTCAACAAGGCGACAGGGAGAGAAAGCGAGGCTTGACAGCTTTTTGAAAAGTACAAGAATCTTGGATGACCAAGGAAACTCAGATTGGAAAAGAGAAGGGGCTAAATTAGCTCAAACTCTCACTATGGGAGAGTGATAAAGGAGAATCAGATGCACAAGAGGAAGCAAGCTTAAGACTTTAGGGAAGGTGGAGGATGAAGGAGCAGAGCGCTATAAAAAGGAATCCAGGATAGGGAGATGGATGAGGGGATTATAAAGCTGATGCAATAGGATTTCAAATAGTCAGATTGGCAAAAGATGGGTTTTGAAGATCCCTAGGACTAGGATTGTGGATCTCGAAAGATGAGGCTTGGTGGATTGATTTGGATTGGTGGATCTCTAAGACTAGGATTGTGGATCCCTAAAGCCTAAAGTGCAGATTGATTTAAAGAGATACTGATGCATAAGTTGGAGGAGGAGTGACAGATGGTAGATACGGATGGGGGATAATGGAGAGGAAGGGAATCCATTGAAGCTTTTTGAGCGGGGGGATACTTCAGAGAGAAGTACCACCATGTAGTTGAGCACTAGATTTTCTATAGGACGGTTGGTTAATTGCCAAGGTTACCAAGAACATCAAGGTCATGTCACCAACCATCTAGAGGACTGACAGACTGACTCGAAACAAACACACAAGGATTGCCCTAGCATCACACATGAAACTCGGAGGAAAGAGTGTGGAACCGACACTGGCTAACCCACAAGCAAAAAAGAAAGAAATGAAAGACTTGATCAAAACTGTATGCTCAGAGTGCCCCATTTGTAGCATACCATGATATGGAAGATCATGGCAACCTTGAGGAGGGAACAAAAAGATTGCTTGGAAAAGATACTTCAAGACCCAAAAGGGAAGATTCTAAATCAAAAGAAAGTGAAAATCCAAAAGATAACTATTTTCCAATGATATGGGTAGGATGAGGTGCTAACAGACCAAGATCAGACATGAGGAAAGCTATATCCTACAAGGATCTATCAGAGAGCACCTAAGCCAATGGATTTGGGTGAGTGATGCATGTGGCAAGCTAAACTAAGAAGGATATCACTTTGGTGACAGGATATCTAGCTAAAGGATGCATCGGGGGAAGGATCGGGGAGCTTGTGGAACTTGACTTTGGATTTGAGGAGTTTGACCAATATATGTGGGTTGTGCCCCCATTTGGGAAGGTATCTGCATGGCAAAGGAGGCCAAGTAATTGGTGGTTGGTGGTGGTGGATTTCCTCCTAGAAGGGGCATAGAAAAATAGTTGGTAATAGGAGGTAATGGATTAGTTGGTAGTGGAGGTGGTGGGAATTGAAAGCTTGGGAATGGAACTGATGGGGTTTGATAGCTTGGTGGCTAGATTTGAAAGCTTGGTAGAGTGGTGGTAGGAGTTTGGGTCACTTAAGAGCTTGGCAGAATATTGGTAGTAGCTTGTGGGGTTTGATAGCTTTGTGGAGTGAGGGTAGTAGCTTGTGGATTTGTGGCTGATGGTACTGAGCTCCAAGGACCTAGTGGAAATGATGGAATTGTGTTCTAAGATGAGGTAAACAAGTTGGAGGTGATGAAGGGTTGATTACTTGGCCCCATGGGTGGCATCCTAGTTGTATATTGCTGAGGTTGGCCAAAGATGTTAGCACTGATTTGGGAGATGGGTGGATTTGGAAGGCTTTGTTGGAGGGTAGTAGCAGCAATAGTGAAGGGAGTGAATGGTGATGTGTTTTGGGTGAAAGGGGTTTGGGATGGAGTGGTATGGACCAATGGTGGAGTGGTGATGGTTGAATTGGCTTGCGGAGGGGAGATTTCAACTTGAGTGGAGGCTGATATGTTTGGGTCTGTTGAATCAAAAGGATTGGCTTGAGGCTCTTCTTTTGGCACATATTGAGGATAATTTGAATCATAAGAGCCTATTGGGAGTGGTAGTTTCTCAAACAATGGGTGAGATGGATCTGATAAGGGAGGAGGTCTTCCAATGTCGAAGGCTCCTATGTTGTCCCTTTGAAAGTTAGCCATGATTGTTTCTTTGTTCTTGTCTGTAATGGCATTCACCAATACTGCATTTCATGGTTGGTTCATGAAAGCTTCAATGTCAGTAGGTGATGGTATAGTGTTCTCTGGGCTGAAGGATGGTTGAGTGCTCAAGGGGAGCGATGTTGTTTGATCCAAATGATAGGGCTCCATTGTTTCCCTCTTCTTCTTGGCTAAGCGAGTGATGGGTGGCATGAAAATGAAAAATGTTCCTAGGGATGAGATGCAACAATGTTGATGGATGCAAAAGGGGAACGCTTTTCTATGCAAATGATTTCCTAGGTTGAGGCAAAGATATATGACAAAACCTAAGGAGGATTGGGTTGGGGATTCTAATCTTCAAAGATATGTTGCCAAATCGTGAAAGGTCTACTTTCCTATGTGCAAGCTTGGTGGTGATTGTGTCAACTTAAGGATAGACTAATGATCCTTTAGGAAGAACACGAGATTGACCACTTGTGAATCCCAACCTTTAGCTCAAGATGATGAGGGATGACAAGTGACAAAGCTAGATTACCCTAGAAAATGCTCTATCAAAGGGATAACCTTGGTGAGGCTGGTGGATTTTGGAAGATGTTAGGAATGGCAAACTTTTGGCAAGGTGACAACAATTTTGAAGGCTTGGATGCAAAGTTTTTGGATTGCTAGCTAGATGATTTGGTTCTAAATGATATGAATGAGCTAAAATGCTTAAGGGGAGGACTAAAGATGGCTTGCTTTCCTACAAAGATGACTCTAAAGTGAAGCTTATGCAAGAAAATGTGGAGAAACAAGGGGGTCTAATCATAGAAGTCATGCCTAGTTGGTAAGGCATAAGCATTGTTAATTCTTGGATGTTGGTTAAGTTGGATAGTGTGATTTAACTAGGTGTCCTGAAGGGCTTCGTCAGCAACTTTGTCCTCTGCTTTGTGGAGTTTGGAAATTTGAGGGCTTGGTGTTAGTTCCTTTCTCTTGGCTGAAAGTTCTTGGTGTGCCTAAGATGGCTTGAGTTTGGCTTTGTGAAACTTTTGTTTGGGTTTGGGTTGTTCTGACATGAATTCTTGAATCTGCTTGGCTTTGAGAGATCTTAGTTGTTTTGCTTCAACTTTTTCAACTTCTAAAATAGGCAGTGAGTACGCTAAGTATGCCCTAAGCTAGGATTGACTAAGTTTGGCAAACATTCATTCAATAAATAAAAGATCAAGCAATAGATAGGAACAACCAGATAGAAGTTTTTGATTCTTAGAATGTGATACTTGTGCCAAGGAGTGTGTATGTTTTACAAATGTTTCGATCAGTCACTTCAAACACATTAACACCCTAGATGGTTGTCTGCAAGGCTAATAGTTGGTTTAGATAGGAACTCATTGATATACCCAAGGTACGTGAGGCCCAAGTCCGTAGATGAAACCAAAAAGATGTCGCACAGCCAAGAGGAGCGGTAACCCACTTCTCCTCTTTCACTTCTCAAGGGTATAAAGTTCCTTGAGGCTTAGCTTGAGTGACAAAATCTTGATTCCAAGAGAGGTGTCTTTGGATTCACCTCCCGATCTTTACACTCCACCGGAACACTGGAGTTGAGGTTGTCCCAAGGGGTGATGAAATCCCCAAGCAGGCCTCCTAAAAAGAGAAACAAGGTTTTGGATCCTAATCTTATGCACCCAAGATGGCCTCGAAAGATGACAAGGGGAGAGAAGACTCGGATGACCTTGGGCTAAAAAACACGCTTGTTCTTTTTCCACCTGACAGTTAAGTTTGTTGATCTAGACTTTGAAAAAACATGTTTAGGATGAAAATGTCAAATTCCAACTTGAAGCGTTAACAAAAATAAAATTGATAGAAGAATGAATACAAGAAGAAGAGTTAGGGTCAACAAAAAAGTAAACCCGCGTGCCCGAAGGCCCTCCACGTCAAGTATCAATTGATTTTTCTTTGAGGCATTCAAGATTGAGTGTGAGTTTGTTTTAAGCCCAAAACAAAAGTGTGTGAAATTAGATTTCAAACGCGCGCCCAAAGGCCCTCCACGTCAAGAGTTGTTCAATTTTAGTGCCCAAATGAAGTGTTAGCGAACCTAATGTGCATTCAAGAAATTTTTTAAGTTAGAAAAACTAATAAAATCACAAGTGAAGTTTGATCTTTGTGGAGCACTTAACACCCTCTTAGGTGGACCCATCCCCATAGATGGCGCTGAGATTGCAACCAATGGTTAAATTGATGGGCAATTAAAGAGGGTGAGTCCAACTACAAACTCACTTAAAGTGTCTTTATTTGATTTTTATAATTTAGGAAGTTTCTAGAATGTAGATTCTTTTTATGCCCAAAAATTGAAGTGTAAGATATTGCAATGGATAATTGATCTTTTGCATTCAAGATTGAGTTGTTTGTTTTAAGCATGCATTTCAAGAAAAATTGATTTTAATCCATGGCATTCAAGAGTGTGTTTTGAGCAACATACATTCAAAGAAAAATGTGTTTAACCATTCAAGTTCATTCCATGAAAAACCTAAAAAATATGATTAAGTTTGTTGCTTCAACCTACAATGAGACAAAAAAAACAAATTGATTAGTCACCCAAAATCTTCAAAAATGAAAGCTTAACTATGGGAAAAAAAAAATTAACTTTTTTTGTTTTTTTTCTTAGGCATAAAAATTCTTAGAAAAACCTCTACTCTATGGAACCACCAAAACTTAAAATTTGATTTATAACCTTTTTTTTTAAAAAAAAAAAAAAAACAAAAAGTGCAAGAACTGATATGCTAAAACAGAAATGCAACAATAACAGGTAGAGATGATAGTTCATCAGGCAGAGACACCAAAATTCAGAGACTTTGATCTAAAGAGACGCCAATCTTCGGAGATGACAGAGAGATGCGAAGATGACAAGTTAGTTTGGCGGCGTAGAAAATAGGAGACAAGTGGAGATGCTGATTTATGGAGATGATGGTTGAGGTTGGTGGCAGCAGAGATGACAAAAGACTAGAGGCGGCGATGGAGATGATAGAGTATCTGGCGGAGGCGCTGATCTGCAGAGACAACAGTAAAGGATGCAAAGATGACAGTTTAGGGGCGGCACCGACAGAAGAAGACCAAGCGGAGATGCCAAACTGCAGAGATGGTAGTTGGCAGGTGCAAACACCAATCTGCAGAGATGACACTGCGCGAAAAGAACTAAAATGCGTAGATTTTTTCCAAATTTTTTTAATTTGTTAGTTATTTTCAGATTTTGGAGGGTATGTCTTCTTCTGAAGTGCGCCCTTCAACTTGCAAAAATAAGCAAAACACCCTACAATCCACTCAAACAACAAGAAACATTAGATGGTTAGTTAATAAAAGCAACATATAGATTGAAATGGATGATTAAATGACCCATAGTGGGGTCCCACTAGGCATGCCAAAATGTGTATACTGATATGTTAGCAAGTAATACTAATCTATTAAGAGAACAAAGCATTAATTAACAAAACTAATATAACATATAAGAGAGACTAAAGAGAAATCCCTAATTAGGAATGTGAGCCAAATGAATGGACTCTCCTAATAGGAATTAGCTCTTTTCTTGGTAGATGAGTCTATGTAAATGATTGGTATGTATGCTCAAGATGCTCAAACTATGCTTCAATGGAGATGGAAATGGAAAATTAGTTTGGATGGATGTAAAAGCATGAATTTAGGCTTCTCAAAAAGGGCATTATAACTTTAGCTCAAGGATTGTGATGAAATGGCTTGGGAGGGGATTCAATTTATAGGCTAAGAGCTTGAAGGTTTGAGGGTTAAGATTCAAGGAGAGATGAAAGCTTAAGGAGGTCTAGGATGCACTCAAAGGGGAGCACATGGATTGTGCTTATTTAGCACCAACCAGGGAGTGACACATGTCACAGGGTGAGTGGATGGAGAAAAGGGCAAGGATGAGTCATCAAAGGAGGCTCAAGGGATAATATCTTTATAAAGACCCTTCATAAATGGCTTGTAAGAGAAATGAATGGGCTTGTAAGAGTCTTTATGGCTTTGTAAGAGCATTGAAGGCTTAGTGGTTGGGATATTTTGGAGGGAGTTGAGATTGTTGACTTTGCTTGGCTTAGGAAAGTCTTAAGCTTGCTTAGGGAATGTGACAAGGTTAAGGGGGGGATTAGAGATGGTTTAGGATTAGATTAGGCTTGTTAGAGATTTTCAAGTGGATGGCATTCATGAGGGTGGGTGAGTTAGTGACTAAGCTTGGTTAGTATGGGTGGATGGGGTGGATTAGGCTAAAAGGGGGGGTTAGGAATAGGTTAGGGGTTATTAGATTTGGGGGTTTTATTTATCAAATAGATTTATTTAATAAACGGGGATTTTGGAATTAGATAGAAGAATAGGATTTAATTGATAAACGATAGGTTATTTGATTTATCAATTAGGACTATAGATGATTAATTAAATTAATCAGCTAGGGGATGGCAAAGAATTAAATAAATAGAAATTTAATTAATGATGCCTTTAGAGATAGCTAAATAGGATTACCAAAGTGGTGTAATCAAATTTAGGTGTCTACAGTATTATATGTTGATGATATGCTTGTAGAAAGTAAGAGCATGACTGAAATTAATAAGTTGAAGGCTCTATTGGCTAAGACATTTGATATGAAGGATCTAGGAGCAACAATTAATTTTTTGGGTATATAGATACATAGAGATAGGGAACATGGTAAGCGTTGGTTCTCACAAAAGAAATAAGTGGAGATGATTCTTATGAGATTTCGTATGCAAATTGTGAAACCTATTAATATCCTTTTAGCTTCCCATTTTTATCTTTCTTCAAGTTTGTGTCCTAGTACTAAGGAAGAAATAGATTATATGTCTTGTGTAACTAATGCAAATGCAGTAGGAAGTTTAATGTATGTGATGGTATGTACAAGACCAAATATTTCATGTATGTAGTGGGTGTTGTCACTAGATACATAGAAAATATAGGTAAAGAGCATTGGACAATAGTAAAATGGGTGATATAGTATCTTAGAGGTAGAAGTAATTATTGTATCACCTATAATATTGGTTGTAGTTCAATTTAGTGTGTGATTATGTTGATTCTGATTTTATAGGTGATTTGACTAAAAGGATATCCCCATAGGTTATGTCTTTACTCTTGAAGGTGGAGAAATTAGTTAGATGTCAAAACTCCAAGTGACAGTTGCTCAATCTACAATTGAGGCAGAATATATGGCTGTCTGACATGCTTGTAAAGAGACAATTTGGTTATAGGGTTTTTTGAGTGAGTTTGGAAAAGTGAAGGATAATGTGATAATGTTCTATGATAGTCAAAGTGTTATCTGTTTGGATAAAAATATAGTTTACCATAGTAAAACTAAGCATATTGAGATTAACTATCATTTTTTAAGACAAGTTATTGGAGAATGTGGACTATCACTTGGAAAAGTTCATACACCTAAAAATTGTGCAGATATGTTTACTATACCAATGTTGGTATAAAAGGTGAAGTGGAGAGTGGCTTCTCTTGGTTTTCAAAAAGGTGATACATCATCTTGGGAAAGTATTAGCTAAATTTTTTTCAAGGTGACAATTTTTAGATAATGACAACAATGAGGAAAAGTGAAAAAAATAAGATTGTGAAAACAATCTTTCTCTATTTTAGAAAAAAGGACAAAATTTTATCTTCAAAGGGAAACTTCAAGTTTAAAATGAATAAATCAAGTTTTTTTCTATGTTGAGAAGTTTTTCTCTTATCTTCAATAGGTTATATCTTTCTTCTCTATGAAGCGAAACCATAATGTTTTCAAGAGTTGTATTACAATAGAAAAGTTGGTTAGAGACATAATAGAGTTTCTTCTGAGCAATAAGATTACCAATACTTCCCCCATGGATGTTTACTTGAGATATTGTCAAGGTTTTACCACATATATCAGTGTATTTTTGGTTGTGTTTTTTTTAATTCATTATATCTCTTAATATTTGTTTGGATCTAATTTGTGTTGTAAGTTTATTGTTTCTGATTAATGCTTTCTCTTTCATGACAAATACCCCAAGAGAAATGGGATTGAATTATGAAGAAAATATCATATATCTATGGACAAGCTTTCTTTTAATTGAGCTATGCCAATCTTGGTGGAAGTAAGATAAAGATGGGTGATAAGAGATGTTTGAGATCAAAGAAATTTATGAGATGTGTTGATAAATAGACACCCACACTAGATGTTGCACAAATATTCTATGAAGGGGTGATTGTGAACTTCGTAGACTTCACCCTCAAGTTGATGAGTATTGTGATATCCATGGAATGATGTTGATCAATAGGTTTATTTCATGATTTTATGAAGAAAGGGATCCTTTATTAATTCTGCATAAGAAGAGAATTGTTGGGGTCTTGAATTAGGGAGTTATTCTCCTAGGATTTCAAGGTTTTCACTTATTTAATAATCATGGTTTAGTTCTTGAATTTTAAATGTGTGTCTTGTTTGGAGTGAATTATTATGGTTGATTGATGAAATAGATTAGAAATTCTAAATGGAGATAAATGTATAGTATTAGAATTTGTTTATTTTTCTTTCAAATGATTAGATGAAAAAAAACCACAATTGTAAAATTTGAAAGATTTGAGTTGCATACTTGGCAAATTAAAATTTTTTTGCTTTTAATTGAAAAATATTTATGCGACATTGTGTTAGAGTGGGGTTGCCATTGCACCAAAAGATAGATCTACCAATTCTTGATATAAGCACTCAACTTATAGTACATAGGAGGTAGTTAAGCCCTTGTCATGAATCCTAAGGGAAGTGTTGAAAAAATTTCCAACAATCTCTCCCTCAACGTTACTTGAGGGTTTGAGGATTCAAAACTGTGACCAAGCTCTCATACCACAAAAAATTGCTTTGTTGACATAAATGAAAAACATAGTCATGAATGTAACATATCATAATGATAATGATCTAATCATGTTTTTCCAATGCTCCCCCAAAGGGATTTCATCAAAATTCATGCTTTCAACAATCTCCCCCTTTGACATTGATGGCAACACAGATGAAAAACATCTAGTTCCAAGAATACCAAATGTTAAAGAGTGTTATCCTTTCTTTTCAAATCCTCTTCATCAATCATATTGGCTTCTTTGTTCACACACTTCTACCCCATTGATATACCTTAATGTGCTCTATATCAAAAAAAATTCATATTGTAATCTCTCCCTAATTGACATCAATGTCAAAGGTTTCAACAACCATCTATCATTTCATCTTGTCAATCTCTGTAACAATTGTCTCTGACCTACTCAAGTGTCCAAAGACACTATTCAAAACAAAATCTATCAAGAGTCCTAGATGAATCTATCTATCACAGATACTTCCCCATATAGGAAGCATTAGCATTCAATCCAGACAAACAATAATGCTATGTTCCACTAGAATGATGCACTCTTACATCATCTACAGTAATGTAGGTAGTGGCATAACCCCTAGCATACCTTGCGAATGCTGAAAAGTCTCTTTGGAAAGAAGCTTAGTGAAAATATCTATAATGTACTCTTTGATGCTTACATACTACAATCTAATTTCCTTTTCTACAATTTTCTCTCTCAAAATGTGATACTCGATAGAAATGTGCTTAGTATTAAATGAAACATTGGATTCTTAGACATATTCACTATGCTTGTGTTATCACAATGTATGACAATAGGTTCACTAAATTCTATCCTTATATCCTTTAGCATCTACTTCATCCAAACAACTTGATTGCAATTTTTTGTTACTACAACATATTCTTCCTCTGTTATACTCTGTGAGATACAATCCTACTTCTTTCTTAACCAAGAAACAGATAGTCCTCCAAGAAAGAATGCTCTACCACAAGTGCTCTTTCTGTCATCCACACTTCCTGCCCAACTAGCATCAATATAAGCATATAAAGTGAAGTAATTAGATCTGGCAAACCATAATCCAAACACTGGTGCTCCCTTCAAATATCTAAATATCATCCTAAATGCTACATAATGTGCTTCTCTAGGGTCATCTTGAAATCTTGCAACAATTCCAACTGCATCTTTGTGTGAGTCAGATACTGTAATCCTCTAATCATAGATCTATACTTCTTATGCTCAATAGTAGGTGCCTCATCCTTTGTAGATAACTTGTTAGAGGATGGACCCTGTTAGAGTCTATTAACACATTCAATACATAAGAGTCCCTATTATGAGACTTTGAATCCTTGTTAGAAGATTCTAACCCTGTTAGGAGTTGTAGAATGTAGAAGGACCCACTATCCAAACAACTTTTGGGGAAAAACCATTGAACTTCATTGTCCATCTAATCTCTCAACTATTCCTTGCAGAATAAATATTTGTGTTTGAATTCTTTAAATTAACTAAGAGGGGCATGCATCGGTTATTCAAGGTCCAGATTTATAAATTAAACTTTTCATAGCTTAGTGAAGCCATAAAACATTTATCATCATGCATACATCTATAAGATTATGCAATTACTTGAAACTTGTAGGTTACTGTCAAATAAATTTGCAAAAATGTAGACATGAAACATAAAAGATTCAACAACACACTTGACACAATTTTTTATGTGGAAACCCAATTTGGAAAAAATCACTAGTAACATGCTACTCTCTCACTCTTTTGAAGTAATGCTCTATGAAAGGCCAACCCTATTAAAGGTTACAATACACACTGTTAAATGTGACCCGGTTGAAGAATTTCAATCACCCTATTAGGAGTGAGCCTTGCTAGAGGAATTTTGACCATTCACTTGAAATGTCACCTGGTTAAAGGATTTAAAAATGAATGTTAGGTCAACCTTAATCCAAAGGACTTACCCTAGATTGATATAATTCTTATGGAGTAACAATAAGGCTTGATCTGATAATAACTTACAACTTCATTTGCAGATTATAGATCTTTGTTTTAGTCCTCTATTTTTCTTGGCTTTCACACTCTTTAGCTTTGATAGCTTGTTCACCCTTCAAGCATCCATACCCTTAAGCCTTTTTGCTCAACATGCCAATGGAGACTCTCAATTAGGTCAATGAATGAAGCAATACCCTTGATTCCTTGTCTTCCTTAGGCTCTCACACATGACAACCTTTGCTTATGACCAACCATCTCTATAAATAGGAAATTAAGATATTTTTTCATTCATTCTCCATTTTCCAATTTAGGGTTAGGATAGATTAGGTAGGATTCAATGAATCTACCCCTTACTTCATTTCGTCCCTTTTTTGAAACTTCTCCTTCAATCCTCTTTGAATTCACCTCAAAAAATTTACCATGGATTCTGTGCCACTAGCTCATCAATCTTATCTTTCTCATGGTTCACAAAATCTAAGAAAACAAACTTGTTAGCTTAGATCCATTGAATTCATGATCTTTCAAATAATGTTAACACTCGACATTAACTTGCTTTTGATACTCAACACAAACTGTGTTGCTCGACATCCTCTATAAAATCTCTAAGCATGAACTAAAGTTTATTAGTACTCGACATCAACTAAACTTTACTCGGCATCCGCTATTTTGCTCAACATACACTAAAATAGACTATTAATTGGCTCTAATTGATTTTTTGCTTAGCTTGCACTGACTTTGCTCAACACCTACTATCTACTCATTCAAGCTTTGCAGACAAACTTTGTTATATTTGTTCTTCTAAACTTGCTTAATGTAATCAACCTATTGAAACCTTAAGAAAATTATCAAGTGACTATCTTACCATTGTCTTAATTGATTCTTGTACTCATTTTCATATCACAACTCAACCTTTCCTCAAGGTGCTATTGTTATATTTTTTGATCAAATCTTTTTCATCAATCAAATAAGTAATAGTACTTAAATCATATAAGTAGTTGTCTTACCAAAACAATAGAAAGTTTGACATCAATGACAAAAAAATGATTGAAAGAAATTTATCATAATTGTATCAATATATTTTTAACAATATCCTTCTTCAACAATATCCCTCTTTGGCATTGTTGGTAAACCAAATTGATCAACCAAACTGACTAGGTCAAATAGTAAGACCAATAAAATGCCAAAAAGAAAATAATTCCTTGTATTGAAATCTCTCCCTTGATCAGCAACTTCTATCTTTTGAATAGGTTACAAAGCTCTGTTGTGTCATTCATATGACTCCCTCTACATTATTTTCCTCTTGCTAGGTAGATGTAATCAACATATACACTTTCTATTCCATTAGTCAAGATTTTTCCCTCTTACTGTGAGCTAGGTTTTCTCCATCTTTGTTTTCTTTTGCTATATTATATATCTCCCTCTTACCTGTATATCTCCCTCTTTCTGTAATATCACCCTATTTGACAACAATGCCAAAGACTTGTCATCTTAATATGTAGGTATGAACTTGATCAGTTTCTCCCTCTATCACCTTGCTTGTGATTGATTTGTAGTTCCAACTCTTTGATTACTTTAGGTAGCTCCTAAAGTAAGATCCACTGCATCAATTTATAACATATGGCAATCAACTTGTTTGATGCAGGGCACTCCTTTGGTTACTTAGATAACCTTTGTTAGGGGTATCATCCCTAGTTTTTCTCTTAGATACTCATGAGAATCCTTAGGTAATTATTTTGAGAAGATATCAACAATTTTCTCTTTTGTGTTAACATATTGCATCTTCACCTCTTTGTCTTGAACTAATTCTCTCAAGTAATGATACTTGATTGCAATGTTCTTAGTCTTTGTGTGCATCACATTATTCTTTGATATATTTATAACACTTGTATTATCACAATAAAGTATCACTAGTTTAGTAATTTCTTCCTTCATACCTTTGAGTAGCTGTTTGATCCATACAACATTTGTACAATTTTCAGCAGCAACAATGTATTTAGCTTCAGTAGTAGATTGTGAGGTGCAACTTTGTTTCTTGCTAGTCCATGTAACCAGCCTCTTGCCTAAGAAAAATGCTCCTCCACAGGTGCTCTTTCTATCATCAATGTTTCCAACCTAATCAACATCAGTATAGGCTCTTAATTCAAATTTCTTATTTTTCCTATAGTATAGACCATATTTCTTTGTTCCTTTCAGATATCTCATTATTCTCTTTATAACCGTCAAATTATTTGCTAGGATTAGCAAAGAATCTAGCAACTATCCCTATAGATAAAGTAATATTAGGTCTGCTATGTACTACATATTACAATTTTCCAATCATAGACCTGTATAATATTTGATTCACCTCAGCTAAATCATCATTCTTTAAAAATTTATGTCATGTTACCATAGGTGTACTTACTATTTTAGAATCCTCCAATCCAAAACAATTCAGTATCTCCTTGACATACTTAGACTGAGTGATGTATATACCATATTTTATTTGATGCACTTGCAAACCCATGAAGAACTTGATCTCTCCAAACATAGACATCTCAAATTCTTACTTCATTTCATTTGTAAAAGCCTTACATAAAGCATCTTGATCTCCAAATATGATATCATCAACAAAAATTTTAGATTTCAAAATACCTTTTCCTTTCTCTATCTTCATGTACATATTGTTGTTATCATCAATCCTTTCAAATTCAATCTTCATAAGATAATTATGAAGTCTCTCATACCATACTCTTGGTGCTTGTTTCAAACTATATAAAGTTGTGTGTAATCTACACACCATATTTTTATTGTTAACATCAAAAAATTCTTATGGTTGTTCTATATAAACATCTTCCTTTAATATACCATTTAGAAATGTAGATTTAACATCCATTTGATAAACTTTGAAACCTTTGTATGCAGAATAAGCAAACAAAGTTCTTACTCCTTCCAATCTAGCAATAGGAGAAAATATTTCTCCATAGTCAATTCCTTCTTCTTGTGCATATCCTTTGCAGACTAATCTTGCCTTGTTCCTTATGACTTCACCATTTTCATCTAACTTGTTTTTATATACCCACTTGGTGTCAATCACATTTTTGTCTTCTAGTCTAGGAACTAGAGTCCATGTCTTGTTTTTCTCAATTTGTTCAATCTCTTCTTCCATAGCTTTACTCCAGTCCACATCTTCTAAGGCATCTTTCACTATTTTGGGTTCCTTGATTCTCAAAAAACATGTATCACTTCTCAACTTATTACTTTTCATTGGTCTAGCATCTTTATCTCCAATGATTTGTGCAGCAGGATGATGTCTCTTCACATATTTAGACAATCTTGGTTCAGCTCTAGTTTCTTCATTTGGTCTTTCAGTTTCTCACTCACTATGTACATCTCTGTCAGTTAATTCAATATTTCTTTCATGTACACTAATCTCAAAATTAGAATGTGCCTCAACTTCATTCTATAACTCAGCATTTGAATGTAGCTCGATTCCAAAATGCAACTCAACATTCATAGTATGTGACTCGGTAGTCACTAAAACTTGCAGTTGGTTTGTAGCTTGATTTGCAACATCTTCTTCAATAGGCATACCTTCATAAAAATATACAAATGATTTGTATTCTTTTGGTTCTTTCATAGGTTTAGCCTCATGTACTTTTGCATATTCATCAAATTTCAAATTTTCACTTTCCACAACTTTGTTAGTGTTAGTATTTAAACCCTTATAAGCTTTACTTCTTGTGGAATAACCTAGGAATATACCGTCTTCAATTTTTCATCTAGTTTTCTATTCCTAAAATTTTTGACAATATAGTATTTTCTTCCAAGTACCTTAAAATATTTTACATTGGGTGAGTATCCATACCATAGTTCAAAAGGTGTTGAAGGAGTACCTTTCTTGACTTGTACACGGTTCAAGGTATAGACAACTATACTTCGAACTTCTCTCTAGTATTTCAAAGCAACATTTTTGTCCATCATTAGTGTCCTAGCATAGTCTATTATAGACTTTTCCCTCTTTTAGCAATTCCATTTTGTGGAGGGGTTCTAGGAGTAGATGTCTGTCTTTTGATTCGTCTGTCATTAGAGAACATCTCAAACTCATTTAATGTAAATTCTCCTTCTCTATTAGATCTCAAACATTTTAGACTTTTACTTGTTTCCTTCTCAACTCTTGCTAAGTACCACTTAAACATTTGGAAATCATCATATTTTTATTTCAAAAACATAACTATCATCATTCTAGAATAATCATCAACAATCAGGATAATGTACTTATCTCCTTTATAGCTTTGCACTTCAATTGATCCACCCAAGTTAATATGAACAATCTCTAGTATTTATTTAGAGGTATAAGTTTTACTCTTAAAACATGACTTTGTCATCTTGCCTAATTGGCATTGTTTGCATGTTATATTGTTAGGCTTCTTCAACTTAGGCAAGCTTCTAACTCTTCTCATGTTATTGATACTAACCAAGTTATCAAAATTAACATGACATAACCTCTTGTGCCATAGTTACACAGTCAAATTCTACAACTAAACAAGTAGCATCCTCTATATAAAGATAGAATAGATTACTCCTAGTTTGATAACCCTTTCAAATTAGTTTTCTATTAATATCATATACCTTAGCAATCTTGTTTTCAAACTCAACCTTACATCTTGAATTATTCAATTGTGACACACTCAATAGAATATAGTTCAGTCCTTCAACATAATAAAGATTATCGCATAAAATCTTTTCTGTGAGTTTGATAGAACCTTTTCCTTTAATCAAACATGGAGCATCATTACCAAATTTAACACTATTTCCATCATAATAATTCAAGGTAATGAACTTACTTTTATCTCTAGTCATGCGATGTGAAAACCCACTATCAATAATCCATCTATCATTCTTATTCACATAAGACAGAAGTGCAATTGCCTCATTTTCATTAGATTCATCCTTCATTTCAACATACACCACTTTATCATCATGTTCATTAGATTCATCTCTTGTTTCCTCTTCAGTAATGTAGCAAGACATCTTGCCTTTGTCTTTGTAATCCTTATTTTCTTCATCTCTTCTACTTTTATACTTGTCACCACCTCTCTAATTCTTCTTTTTTGGACATCTAGTAGCAATATCAGCAACCTCATTGCAATTGAAACAAGTGATAGATAATTTACCTTTAAACTTGACTTTACCTCTATGAAATCTTCTTGCCATTAGTGCTTCAAGTTGATCTACATCCTCCTCATTTGTATCAATGTCACTAGGTACATATTTTTTCTTTTTCTTCTTCTTCTCATCAGGTTCCTTCAATGAAAACTTGGCTTTGAAAGGAGATTCAATATTTTTAGGTTTTTAATTATCAAAGTTAGATAGCTCAACACTATGAGCCTACCCACTAGACCTTCAAGAGTTAGATCATTCCCTAGCACACATCTTAGCTCTTGTATTGCAAAAAATCTAATAGCATAGATGGGTAGCAGTGTTCTCAAAAATTTTCTTAGTACACTATCATCATCTATTTTATCAGTAGCTGCCCTTATTGGATTAACAACATCTTTTATTCTAGAGCAGTATTGAGCAATATTCTCACCTTCTTGCATTCTCATATCATCAAACTTACCTATGAGAATTTTAGCTTTGGCTCTTAGAACATTCTTGTCTCCTCCATAGATGGTGGGTATAGCATCACACATTTTCTTTGCACTATCAAGGATTTTGATATCATCAAACTTAGCATAGCTTAGGGAAGAGGCAATCTCCAACATTGCTTGGTTATGTTCTTTCTTCTTATTCAAATCCTTAGCAGTTAGGGCTCTAGTAGGATCAACATGATCGTAGTAATGGTAGATTGTGCATGATCTCTAGTCCTCCAAGGTGTAGCTTCATTAGACTTTACCATGTAGTAAATTTATCTCTATTAAGCTTGGGTACTTCTCTTTTTGACATCTTGATCTTTGTGCTTCTAGTACCTTCAAACTAGTCCTCTTAAGAAGATGGCTTTCATACCAATTGTTGGAATTATTTAGAATAATTGAGGGGGGGGGGGGGGGGGGTGTGGGTGAATCAATTATTAAAGGTCTAGATTTATAAATAAAAATTTCACAGCTTACTGAACCCATAAAACATTTATCATCATGCATGCATCCATAAGATTATGCATGACTTAAAACATGTAGGTTACTATCAAATCAATTTGCAGAAATGTAAACATGAAACATAACAAATTCAGAAACACACTTGACACAATGATTTATATGGAAATCCAATTTAGGAAAAACCACCAGTAACATGCTACTCTCTTTCACTCTTATGAAGTGATGCCCTGTGAAAGGCCAACCCTATTAAAGGTTACAATACACACTGTTAAATGTGACCTGATTAAAGGATTTCAATCACCTTGTTAGGAGTGAGCCTTCTTAGAGGAATTTAGAGCATTCACTTGGAATGTCACCCAATTAAAGGATTTACAAATGACTATTAGGTCAACCTTAATCCAAAATATTTACCCTAGACTGATAAAATTATTAGAGAGCAATAGTAAGGTTTGATCTAATAACAACTTACAACTCCATTTGCAGATTATAGATCTTTTTTTTAATACTCCATTTTGTTTGGCTTTCACACACTTCATCTCTAATAGCTGGTTCACCCTTCAAGCATCCATACCCTTAAGCCTTCTTGCTCAACATGCCACTGAAAACTCTCAATTAGTTCACTGAATGAAGCAATACCTTGACTCCTTATCTTCCTTAGATTTTTGCACATAAAAACCTTTGTTTTTTACCAACCATCCCAATAAATAGCAAATTAAGATATTTTTTCATTCATTCTCCATTGTCCAATTTAGGGTTAGTAAAGATTAGGTAGGATTCAATGAATCTACCCCTTATTTCATTTCATCCTTTTCTAGAAACTTCTCCTTCAATCCTCTTTAAATTCACCTCAAAATGGTTTACCATGGATTCTGTGCCACCAGCTCATCAATCTTATCTTTCACATGGTTCACACAATCTAAGTAAAAAAACTTGTTAGCATAGATCCATCAAATTCATGATCTTTCAAATAATGTCACTACTTGACATTAACTTGCTTTTGATTCTCGACAAAAACTGTGTTGCTTGACATCCTTTGTAAAATTACTCAGCATGATCTAAAGTTTAGTGGTGCTCAGAATCAACTAAACTTTACTCAACATCCACTATTTTTCTCAACATATAGTAAAATAGACTTTTACTTAGCTCCAACTATTTTTCTACTTGGCTTGCACTGACTTTTCTCAACACCTACTATCCACTTGATCAAGCTTTGCAGACAAATTTTGTTATACTTTTTTTTTTGAACTTGCTTAGTGTAACCAACCTTTTGCAACCTTAAGTGAATTATTAATTCACTATGTTACCATTGTCTTAGCTAATTCTTCTACTCCTTTTCATATCATAACTCAACCTTTTCTCTAGTTGCTATTTTTACATCTTTTGATCAAATACTCTTCATCAACCAAATAATTGATAGCACTTAAATCATATAAGTAGTTATCTTACCAAATAAATAGAAGGTTTGACATCAGTGACTTGATTGAAACACATTTATCATAATTGTATCAATCTATTTTCAACAATCTCCTTCTTCAACAGTTCGTACTATACTTTATCCTTTTTTCTCTATCCTGTATGTTGGTGTTTTGAAATGTCACATCTTCAAATCACCTCGATGAGAAAAAAAATACATCTAGGGGCAACTACTTCCCATCTGCAACATATCCTTTCAAACATAGGGCCAACTATGAGGTTGGACCCTTCTTCTACTTTAGGCTCTACAAAACCTAGGTTGGTGGACTTGTAGATTCTTCATATGGTACCAGTATTCAAAAGATACACTGAATCTAAAACAAATCAGATAGAACCCTTATATCTTTTGTACTTATGTAAAGATCATAGACATGAAATAACTAATAACATGACTTAATAAATTGATAAACTAAGTGAGGGAAATACCTTTCAGTTCCTTCAACATTAAAGGGAAAAGATATTTAATTAATGATGTTGATTTCAACAAAATTAAGACATGAACAACATAACACTTTGATCCTATAGCTGATCAGTTTCTTATCTATTGGGAAATCCCATAAACCTCTAACATACATCCTAAAAGTCATTGACATATCTCATACATCAGGACTTACTGATCTATCCATTCACCTTGTGAATCAAACATCTACATCTTTCTAAATCTCATACTCGACCTATTTCTTCACAAGATCTACAACACTATTATGATAAAATAAGCATTTATAGGACTCCTTGAATCACAAGAAAACAATATCAAAATATATGAGCTAAAAAAGATGTAATTAGACAATATGCACCTTGTACATATATCACAAAAGATCACAAATAGCGTGAACAAGAGACAAAAACCAGAAAGAAGATTAACTTGTTGCTGCACTTTTATTTATTTCCTTGAAAAAAAAATAAGATGCATGAAATTGATGCAGGAGCATCCTAGGTTGCACTGCTATCCTGCATGTTTTCAATTTTTATCTTGCTACTGAAACTATGTTTTCTAGTTTCTACGTGCCTATTGCAGACTGTGTAACTAATTTTCCATAATGAATGAGGGTCTTCTCACTTCATAGATAGAAGAGGGCATAGAGTGCTATCTATGATCCAAAGTGCAAGTTCTAATTCCGCATAATTTTGGAGTTATGGAAATTCTCCTAGAGTATCAATTTCTAATAGTTCTTATCGACTATTTTTTGTGCTTAAGTTTTAGAATGGATGTGCACTTTTTCTTGGTGAATCAAACTTTTCAAATTTGTGGGGTTTTAGAGGACCTAAATTAATAAATGTAGTTCGAAGCACAAGTTCTAATTCAATCAGCATAAGGAGATATTGTGATTTTTCTTGGGCATCAATTTTGTAGTCATTTAATTTTTGTTGGAAGATGACTTGTGGCCCTTTAAGTATTTTATTTTATTTTTTAGCATTTTGGGCCAACTTGTGACTAGATTAGTATAAGTAGGGGTCCTAGGTAGAGTCTTAGTCATAATGTTGGGGAGATAAGAATTGATGGGAGACAGTTGATGAAAATCCAAATTTGAAGTTGGATCTTGAATTTGAATAAATTTTGTATTTGGTTGTAACCTAGAAGGCCTTATAGTTGGGCATGTATGATGATATTTCCATGAATAAATGAAGAATATTTTTCTATCTTTGTGTCATGTTGTTGTATTTTGTGTTTTCTTCTATTTTGTTAACTCTTTCAAGGTGGTTTGGGTAGCTGAGTGTACCATTCACCTTAGTTGCTCACGTCACCCTGTGTCAAATGGTATCAGAGCTTGAGGTTTGTGCTTGTGGAGATTGGATCATGTAGAACCCTGATTTAGATTTGGTTGTAGGGTTGTAAATCTATGGATTTGTCCTATAACTTGTAATGGGTTATGATCTTGAAGGAACCTAATTTGCAAAGATGGTTTGAGGTACAGGAAGTGCTAATAATGCAATATTGGATACATTGAGACAAATTTCAACCAGATTAGATGCTATGGAGACACCCTAGAGGAGAGGAGCACATATTGAGGATGTGAGGGATGATGAAGCAATAGCACTAAACCATAATCTAGAACCCAAATAAGATCAAGATGAAGAAAGATTGCTGAGAGTATTGTCTATGGCACATTCAAAGCCTATTGTAGAAGTTGTTCCTTATGATGGAAATTTGGATACCAATGTTGTGTTGGATTGGATCTCTAAAATGGAGAAGTTCTTTGAGTATGAAAAAACTCCAGATAATACAAAGGTGAAGATTTCAGTTACTAAGATGAAAGGTCATGCTTCACTATGGTGGGAGCATTTGCAAACTAATAGACAAAGGAGAGGAAAGGAGAAGATCAGAACTTGGGTGAAAATGGTGAACAAGGTAAAGAACAAATTCCTTCCTACTAATTACCAAGTTAGTTTGTTGAGAAAGATGCAAAATTCAAGACAAAAGGATATGATTGTGAAAGATTATACTAAGGAATTCTATAGATTGGACATCAAATCTAGACATGTGGATGATGATTTTGAGAAAATTGCAAGATACATAAATGAATTCACATTTGAAATTCAAAATGAAATAAGTTTTGTGAAATTGGAAAGTGTAGAAGAAGCATATCAATATACCTTAAAAGTTGAAGAGATCTTGACAAAGAAGCATGAACAAAGACAAAGAGGTAGAGGTGGTAGATTCTAGAGAGGTACAGGTAGATCTTATGGTGAAGGTGGAAGATCTAATAATTGTGTGCAAGATAAAGCCAAATCTGAATGGAAGAATTATGAAAAAGACAAGACCAAGTGGAAAGGTGGTAATTCTTACCAAGGAGGTACTAATTCTTACTAAGGAAGGGGTAATTCATATTCTGGAAGTAGTTTTTATGTTAATTATTTTAGATGTGGTAAAGAAGGGCATAGGTCATTTGAATGTAGATCTTTTGAAAGTGGGCAAAATAATAGAAATGTTGTGATTCAAGAGGACATTAAGAGTTCACCAAGTGGACCTAAGGTTGGAAATAATTTGATGGTGAGAAGAACCTTATGTAATAAGGGAAATGATGAGGAACTTGTCATTAGAAGAAGTGTTTTCAAGACCAAATGTAAGATGGTTGGAAAATCTTGCAAGGTGATCATTGATAGTGGAATTTCAACAAAGTTGGCATTAGAAGAGCTGGTTACAAAGTTGCAACTGTAGAGGCTAAAACATCCCAAACCCTATCATGTATCATGGATCAAAGATGATCATAAGATATTGGTAAGTGAGCAATGTATTGTGAAGTTCAAAATTGGAGATTACTTTGATGAAGTATTGTGTGATATTATTCCTATGGATTGTTGTCATATTTTTTTGGGTAGACCTTGGCAATATGATAGATATGCTATACATGATGGGATATTGAATCAATATACTCTTTAGGTGAATAGGAAGAAGTAAACATTAATGCCTTTGATTGAAAGTCCAGATGAGGTCCATTGTATTGCAATAAAAGTTTGCATGTTTAATGGAAAATAGTTTGAAAAGGAAGTAAAGAAAAATCAAGTTTTCTTTGCTATAGCTCCTAGAGGATCGAGTGTTGGTATTAATGACCAAGCAACAGAAGTTGGTAATGATAAAGTGACAGAATAAATTATAGAATTGTTGGATGAGTATAAAGAAATTGTTGCAGAGGACATACCTAATGGTTTACCTCCAATGGGAAGTATAAGTCATTGTATGGATCTGATTCCTAGAGCTAGTTTGCTAAACAAAGCAGCATATAGATTGACACCTACAGAGAATGAAGAACTTAATAGACAAGTGCATGAGTTGTTGTAAAAGGGTTTGATCAGAGAAAGTGTGAGTCCATGTGTTGTACCTATTATATTAGCACCTAAAAGGAATGAAGAATGGAGAATGTGTATTGATTCTAGGGCTATTAACAAAATCACAAGGAAATATAGGTTTCCTATGCCGAGTATGGATGACATAATAGATTATTTGAGTGGAGCAAAGTATTTTACCAAAATTTATTTAAAGAGTTGTTATCATCATATCAGAATTAGAGAAGGTGATGAGTGGAAGACTACTTTCAAGACAAAACATGGTTTCTATGAATGGTTGGTTATGCCTTTTGGTTTGACTAATGCACCTAGTAGTTTCATGAGGTTGATGAATGAAGTTCTAAAAAGATTCTTGGGTAATTTGTGATTGTTTATTTGGATGATATTCTAATATTTAGAAAGATTAAGGAAGAACATCTTGAACATGTTAGACAAGTATTGCAAATATTGAAAGAGGAAAAGTTGTTGATTAATCTAAAAATGTGTTCTTTTATGCAAGAAGAGATTTTGTATTTGAGATTTTTTATTTCTATTGATGGTTTTAGAATGGATCTAGACAAGGTTAAAGCAATTTTGCAATGGCCTACACCTAAGAATGTGGGTGAGGTAAGATCATTTCATGGTTTGGCTAGTTTTTACAAGTTTATAAAGAATTTTAGTGTTTTTTGTAATGCTATGACTAAGACAATGAGAGGAGATAAAAGGAATTCAAGTGGACACATGAAGTTGATAAGAGTTTTGAGACTTTGAAACAAAAGATTGTTGAATTACCTATATTGGCTTTTCCTAATTTTGACAAAGTATTTCAAGTTGAATGTGATGCAACTGGTAATGCAATAGGAGTTGTATTAAGTTGAGAAGGTAAACCTATTGCTTTCTTTAGTGAAAAGTTGAATGATGTTAAAAGGAAGTATTTTGTATATGATCAAGAGTTTTATGCTATTGTTCAAGCATTGAAGAAGTGGATACATTATTTGATTCCTAAGGAGTTTGTGTTGTATACTGATCATAAAGCTTTATAATACTTGGGAAGTCAACATAAATTGAATCAGAGACATATGAAGTGGGATGAGTATTTGCAAAGTTTCACATTTGTAATCAAGCATAACAATGGAGTTACTAATAGATTTTCTAATGCATTCATTAGAAAACATTCTTTTTTGACTAAAATGAAGGTTGAAGTTCTTGGTTTTGATGAAATGAAAGAGTTGTATGATGTTGATCTTGATTTTTCTAAGGCATGCAGAGATTGCAGAGCACCAAATCTGATAGATCACATAAGTATGATGAATATTTCATTCAAGAAGGTATGTTGTTCAAAGGTATTCAATTGTTTATTCCTAGAAGTTCTATGAGGCTGAATTTAATTAAGGAAAAGCACAGTGGTGGATTGGTTGGACATTTTGGAATTGATAAGACATTTAGTTTGCTGAAAGAGAACTATTATTGGCCATAGATGTATAAGGATGTTCAAAAATTTGTAAAGAGTTGTGGAGACTGTCAATTTTCCAAAGTAGTGAGTCAAAATACTAGTTTGTATACACCTATTACTGTTCTTGAGAAACCTTGGAGTGACATTAGTATGGATTTTGTTCTGGATTGCCTAAAATAGAAAAAGGGTATGATTCTATATTTTTTGTAGTGGATAGATTTTTTAAGATGGCTCATTTCATACCATGTAAGAAGACATCAGATGTTGAGCATGTTACTAAAATTTTCTCTAAAGAGATTGTGAGATTGCATGGATTACCAAGAAGTATTATTTCTAACAAAGACAATAAGTTTTTTGGTTATTTTTGGAAGACTTTGTGGAAGAAGATGGGTATTGAATTGAAGTTTAGTTCTACATTCCACCCACAGATAGATGGATAGATAGAGGTTGTGAATAGAAGCTTGGGTAATTTGTTGACATGTTTAGTTGGGAATAAGCCAAGTAATTGGGAGATGGTATTGGCACAAGCTGAATTTGCATATAATAATTCTATGAATAGGAGTATAGGGGACAAACTTTTTGAGATTTTTATTGGAATGAAGCCTAGAGGAGTATCAAATTTGAGAGATATTGTTGGTGAAGAAAAGAGAAGTGATGCAAGAGAAGAATTTGGTGATTTCATGGAGTCTTTACATAAGGAAGTGAAGTTGACGATAGAATAAAGTAATCAGAAGTATAAGGAGAATGCTAATCAATCTAGGAGACATCATGATTTTCAAGTTGGTGATGAGGTGATTGTTCATTTGAAGAAAGGAAGATTTCTTGTTGAAACATATAGTAAGTTAAAGATGAAGAAGTTTGGACCTTGTAAGATCTTGAAGAAGTTTGACAGTGGAAATACTTATGAAATTGAGTTACTTGATAACATGGATATATCTCCTATATTCAATGTTGCTAATCTATATAAGTATCATGAGTTAGATGATGAATTTTTTGTACTCGATGATTATCCTAAGAAGTATATTGAAGAAGTTGAATAGATATTGGATTAGAGAATTGGTAAGAGCACAAGGGGGAAAGATTATTATGAATATCTAGTGAACTGGAAGAATGGACCTATGGAAGATGTTTCATGGATTTTTCAGTTTGAGTTGGATTCAACTCAAGTTGTGACATCTCAATGATTTAGGAGAATAATTTCTTCCAACCCTAGTTGTCTAATTCGAGAGCATCCTGGGTTGCACTACTATCCTGCATGTTTTTAGTTTTTATCTTGCTACTAAAACTGTGTTTTTAGGTTTCTGGATGCATGTTGTAGACCTTGTAACTAATTTTTCATAATCAATGAGAGGATCTTCACTTCGAATATTGAATAGAACCTAGATTAATATCTATGGTCTAGAGTGAAAGTTCTAATTCCTCATAATTTTGGAGTTATGGAAATTCTCCCAGAGTATCAATTTTTGGCAGTTCTGCACGACAGTTTTCTGTGCTTAAAATTTGGAATGGAGGCACACTTTTTCTTGGTGAATCAGCCTTTTCTCATTTAATGGGTTGTAGAGGACCTAAATTAACACCTATTATTTGAAGTATGAGTTCTAATTCAATGGGAGTTAGGAGATATCGTGATTTTTCTTGGGCATCAATTTTTTGGTCATTTAATTTCTGTTGGAAGCCGACTTCTGGCTCTTTAATTATTTAATTTTAGTTTTTAGCATTTTGGGCTGACTTGTGGCTTATATTAGTATAATTAGGGGTTTGGGGTAGAGTCTTAATCATAATTTTTGGGAATATAAGAATTGATGGGAGATAATTGATGAAAATCCAAATTTGAAGCTAAATCTTGGATTTGAATGTATTTTTTATCTGGTTGTAACCCAGAAGGCCTTACAGTGAGGCATGTATGATGATATTTTCATGAATCAATAAATAATATTTTTCTCTCTATGTGTGGTGTTATTGTATAAAGTTTGTGTTTTCTTCCATTGTGTTAACTCTTGTAACTCAGTGTGTCATTGGCCTTAGCTGCTCATAGTTGCCCTGCGTCAACTATCTATTTTTTTATTAGATGTTGTTTGCTACAAGAGAAAATTCTAAAGAAAATGGTATCATAGTAATGAAAACATATCAAAAACTAGAACCAACTGGTCTCATAGTAAAAATTGGAACCAACCTAGTCTCATAGTGAAAACTGCCAACCCTTACAATAGATGAGAAAAAGAAAGATATTGGAAAGGAATGCAATCCCAGATCTAATCTGGAAGCAACATGTGTCCACTTGAATCTTTATTCCCTATTTATTTAATTCATATCTTATCTTTTTTCAACCAAGATCTGATATGATTCTAGTCATTATTGTGTAACAAACTTAAAAATATCTCTTCCTTAATGATGAAAACCCTTGTTTTGGACAAATATTTGAAATGCATCTGAAATGCTAATAATAACTTCATCAAACTAACTTGGAGGTGAAAATATCCATCCCAATTACATTCTTACTGCCTTTGGCTTTCATCCATTTCACTAACTTGCCAAAATTCAAATATGAATTTCAATACTTAAATGAGACTAAAAAATAGGTATATGATGAAAAACCCTAAATATCTTGAGTGGGTGGCTTCCTATGTAGAAACAAACTCAACAAATGGAATGTTCATTCTCTCCTAGTTCTAATGGTATAATAATGTTATATCAACATATCGAAAATGCCCAGAATGTCAAAATGAAAAATAGGATCCTGGCATGGCTTTCTGGTATACTTTTCCTGAAAACTATTTAAATCTCTTCTAAAGTTCAAACTTTACAATATAAATCAAAAGATTTAAAATGGCCTATCACATTCACAAAACAAAAGAATAATAAAAATTATTATTTTTTGAATCTTAACTTTTCCCTCTAGAATTTGATCTAGGTCAAATTGGTTTGATTGGCCCTAACACATGTCAGCACCCCATTGGTAAGATTCTATACTACCACTTGCCACCTGGGTGACACGTGGAACTCTCTAATTGGTCCACTAGTCACCTGACACATTGCCACATGGAAGCTTCTCATTGGTTCTCCAACTACTTGATCACCTTGCTCAATCATCACTGACCAACATTTGCTACCATGTGTTGGCAAGGTGCTTCCCTGCATGCATAGTTAGCAATTGCCATGTCCCATGTGGGAATGTGCCTTTCCTACCTTTCCACATTAGAACCTCAATTTTTGTGCCACATCCAGAGTCCTCTACCACATGTCATTTTATAACTCATCCTTCTAGCTACCACATGTCACATTTTAGTTGGTTGAGAAAATCCAATCAATGTGCCACATCATCATTTTGGTCTATGTGCGTTTGGTTAAAATTTCTCTAAGGTCACCTCTAGTTGGTTGGATGGGCCCTATGCATGAGATGGGTGGCTAAAAAGAGCTCTTTTCTTAAAGACAATAGTCTTTTGTGTGTTTTAGCTTATAAACAACTAAAAATATCTCTATGCCCCCAATGTGGGGATAAAATAAAATAAGAAACCCTTTATGTTTAACACATAATCCTAAAGAAAAATCCATTCCTTTCACTATGTGGATGCCCTGCTATTACTTATCCTTCCATGGCTATCCTGATTATGACAACATCCCCTTCTATATGTGGAGCTCTTGTTCATGCTTACTTTGGTGCTCCTGTCATGGATTGTAGGTGGAATTTCCTTACACCTCCTCTCTCATAAAATTCCACAAGGAATGACTAGCAGTTAATTTAAATCTTTGCAAGGATTAATATGACATCTTTCTCCATTGTTTGCATTGTATTATCTATATAATCCAATGAGTAGCCTTTGCGATTCAAAAACCATTTATGCATTCTCGTCCACACTACATAGAGATTAATCATGCATTCAATTTTTTGGTTTAATTGTAGGTGTATGTGGAAGAAGAAAATTTTGGTCTGTTGGCTACCAAATATCTTTGCAATTAATACCTTGGTCCATCATTTTCTACACATTTCCTCATACATAAAATGAATTGCCCCATTGAGGGAAGAGGCTTATACCTTCAACCTTTCATAGTTCTATATGGACTGACAAACTACGACAATACACATCTGGAGATTGCTCATTGTAGTACAGTATCAAACTTTTGCCAAGCGTTAGAGATCAATCATGCATTTGGATCAATCCATGTAGGGAAGGTCTCATTGTTGATTTTATACTAGTATCCATGTGTAGTACCAAATTTTTTAATCCATCCAACTATGATGACCAAGATGAGCCAGTCCATTGCAGCATGCAACCACATCTAGGGAACTAAGTCACGGGTTTGTCTAGTTGGGATTATGACTGCTACATTATTATGATTAACAAAGAAGAATTGAAGGCATCGAATGTTTGATGAGGAAGGATAGGAATCCTTGTGAATATTTCATATGCTTTTGATGTATGCATAGAAACAAATAGATTCAAAATCACACCACTCCTATGGTTCAATAAACTGAAAAAATAAGACCTTCCTCAGATCATGCTTAGAGAACATGCCCAAATCATCATACCAAGAGATTACAATTTCCATGTCATTAATGAGTAACTTGTAACACATATGTATCAAAATACATGTGTGTTCAATATTAGATGATGACTAGGTGCTTATTAATAACATATTTAACTCCACATTGCTTTAAAATAATCCATTATTCTTTGATTTAATAATGCCCTTATTCTTGACCTTCAATCATTAAGTTGAAATAATTCTAATGAGCATAATCATTATAATCTCTTCAAATAAAACCACTCCCAAATGTTATCTCAACAACCTGGTGAATTTGGTCGTGCCCCAAAGTAGGTCTAGCCCAATTTTTTTTGCATTTGAAACAACTAATACTTTAAACTACTCTAATGGACTCCTTGTACTAATTAGGATTAAATTTGGCCATTAAAACATCAACTTTTACTTGTTTATCACTTTTCTGTAAACTGAGAACTTTGTGCCAAGGGGTCCTCTGCCTGGCCTTAAAAATTGACTGAATCACCTGGCTAAGTTGTGTAATCTAACATGTTGATTCTTCACTCCACATTATCTTACCTTCTCAAATCTCATCTCATGATGGCACCTAGGTCAAAATATATTTACCATCAAATTTGCCTTCTCAAAACTAATTGCAAGCAAACATGTTAGAAGACAATAAATCATGTTCAGTTTTGGCTTTGAAAATAGGTCAAACTAACACTTGGAGAAATAAAAATTGGGGTATTTGTTGACTGTTATGAGGAGATTAGGGAGATGTGATTTGGGCTCATTATGAATATCTAGGTGCACTTGGCGAGCAATCAAAATGGGCTACTGGGATTTGTAGAACTGGGAACAATGGCAAAATAACAATTTTTACAAATAGAATGGACAAGAAAAAGTGTGCAGACGAATGCATTGAGACTTGCATTTTATCTCACCTATCATGGATTCAGAGTTATGACATCTTAAATAGGGGTACCTACCAATCTTCACTTTATGACACTAGT
Source organism: Cupressus sempervirens (assembly GCA_028749045.1). Taxonomy (NCBI): domain Eukaryota; kingdom Viridiplantae; phylum Streptophyta; class Pinopsida; order Cupressales; family Cupressaceae; genus Cupressus; species Cupressus sempervirens. The sequence goes on along the minus strand of CM053785.1, from coordinate 1,038,511,282 downwards.
AACACTTTACTAATTGCAAATCGAATCTTTAATGGATTCGTCATAAGCTCAAATCTGAAACATAAAATTGTTTTGACCTATATAATTCAATTCAAAAGGAATTTTCTCATTTTATTCAACTGGGTCAAAGTTATAAAAGGTCAAAAAGGACCTTCCAAAATTCTAAACAATTTACATCAGCATGATAACAATAACAACCTGACTTTAGGGGATTCAAAACCTAGTCAAAACATGTCAAAATGACTTGAAATCAGAAACATAGGTTGTTTGATATGCATACTAAAAAATCCCACATTGGTGAGTCATGAAACATTACTAGGTGCAAGATATTCAAATACAAACTAGGATTCCTATCATTGTTCTCCACTTAGGCAAAAATGCAGATTTGGACATTGCTCAAAACGAGACTGTTAGAATTCTTTAGAATAACTGAGAAAGGGGGGGCGTGAATCAATTATCGAAGGTCTAAATGCCCTAATAATACTTTTTCACAAATTATAGTGATCCCATTAAACTATTCATCCATCCAAGCTTAAGTCAACCATCTTAGGAAGTTACAAAAAATCAACATGCAAGATCAACACATGACACAGTGATTTACGTGGAAACCCAATTTGGGAAAAACCACTAGTAACATGCTACTCAATTCTCACTCTTCTGAAGTGATGCCCTATTAAAGTCTTACAACACACTATTAAATGTGACCTTGTTAGAGGATTTCACCATACTGTTAGGAATGGGCCTGGTCGAAGGACTTTGGAACATTCACTTGGAATGTCACCTTGTTAAAGGATTTACAATATGGCTATTAAACCAACCTAAGTCCATAGGATTTATACTAACTATTATAATTTCTAGAGAGTAACAATAATGGCTTTTGATCTTATACAACTTACAACATATCTTGCAGATTACATATCACACTTCAGTTCAGTCCTTTTCTTGGCTTTAATCACTATAGCTCTGACAGCTTGTAATCTCAAGCTTCGTCACCTTGAGTCTTCTTCCTCATCATACGAATGCAATCATATCTATGGTCATCTATCACAATAGAGTATCTATGCTCTCTTTCTTGTTAGCACCTTCTTCAATACGTCATGCTTTCATGCTTGACCTTCTGTTTGCATCGTGGCCTTATGACTCCTTAAATAGAAATCTGGAATACCTTTTCTACTTCATTCTCCCTCTCAAAATTTATGGTTTCAATAGATTAGGTAGGATAAAATGTATCTATCCTATATCTTGCTCTTATCTAGAAACTTTGTCTAGAATCTACTTGTATTTGCCAAAAATGTTTTACATATTGTTCTCTGCCACCAGCTCATCATTCTTATCTTCTATCTAATTCACAAAATTTTAGATAACTACCATGTTGGCTCAGATCTGGCAAATCTTCAATTTTCAAAATAATGTAGCAACTCGACATCATTGGTTTACTGATGCTCGACTTCTTCTGTGTTACTTGGCACTTGTATCATGCTCAACACCTAATCTTTACTCGGCACTTGAAGGCTGCTCGACAGCTGAAGATCACTTGGCACTTGAAGATCATTTAGCACTTACTAAAGTTAAACTTTGCTTGGCTTCAACTAAGAATATGTTTAGAACTAACTAGCTTGCTCAGCTCTCTCTAATGAACTTAGTTAGGCTTTACAAATGACTTAGCTAAATCTTACATCTTTGATATATTTTAGTGTGTCCATTCTCTGTGTCTTAAAGTATGACATCAATACACTATTTTATCAATGGCTTAGCTGATCCTTATAGTTCATTATAACATCATAACTTCAACCTTTCTCTTGGTGCTCTAGTTACATCTTATTGATTGCCTCCTCCTTGTCAATCAACCAATTGATAGTATTTGGATCATTAAAGCAATTGTCATTCCTGCAAGTAGGAAGTTTGACATCAATGACAAAACAATGATTGAAAACATTATTTACCATTTCCATTACTTTCATTCATGATCTTTTCAATCATTTCCAACAATCTCCATCTTTGGCATTGATGGAAAACCAAACTGATCAATTGATCAACTTAGTTACCACCAAAATTATACATTTTCTACTACTTTATGCTTTCTCCCTCTTGTTTGCTACATCCTTACTACTAATCTCATATTTCTCCATATCTTTACCTTTCAGTTTCTCATAAATCTACCTCTTTCATATATATCTCCCTCTAGCTTTTGTATTGATCAATTTTTTGCATATATCTCCCTCTTTGACATAAATTCCAAAGATGTAGCATCTTTATCATGAAAAATATAAGCTTTGCATCTCATGTTTTCTCCCTCTATCACCATGCTTGTGACTGATTTGGATTTTTTGCTCCTATTGTCATCCTCTGCATCATTCTTTTGATATTTCAATTATTAGTTCCTGTTGATGCAGGGTAGCTTCTTTGTTTCTTTAAACTGCTTTATTTAGGGGTATTACCCCCAACTTGCCTCTAAGATATTCATAAGCATCCTTGGGCAATGGTTTGGTGAAGATATCAATGGTTTTCTCTTTTGTATTGATATATTCCATCTTCACTTGTTTGTCTTCTACCAATTCTCTAACATAGTGATACTTGATTGCAATATGCTTGGTTTTTGCATGCATTACTGAATTCTTGGATATGTTTATAGCACTTGTATTATCACAATACAATATCATAGGTTTGGTTACCTCTTCTTTCATTCCTTTCAATAGATGTGTGATCCACACAATGTTTGTGCAATTGACTGCTGCTACCACATATTCTGATTCTGCAGTGGATTGAGATGTGCATGTTTGTTTCTTGCTACTCCAAGTAACTAGCCTTTTACGTAAGAATAATGGTCCTCCACTTGTGCTTTTCCTGCCATCAATGTTGCCTCCCCAATCTGCATCTATGTATGCATTGAGCTCAAACTTCTCATTCTTTTTGTAATATAGGCCAAAATCATCAGTTCCTTTGAGGTACCTCATTATTCTTTTTACTACCATGAGATAATTTTCTTTAGGATTAGCAAAGAATCTAGCCACTATTCCAACTGCTGATGCTATGTCTGGTCTACTATGTACAACATATTGTAGTTTTCCAATCATGGATCTATAGATTGTTTGATTGACTTCAGGTGATACATCATTTTTGGATAGCTTATGTCCTACTACCATTGGTGTGCTGACTGGTTTGGAGTCTTCCAATCCAAACATTTTAAGTATCTCTTTGATTTACTTGGATTGTGTCATAAATATACCATGTTTTAGTTGATGTACTTGCAAACCAACAAAAAAATTGATCTCTCCAAACATAGACATCTCAAACCCATGTTTCATTTTGTCAGAAAAACTTTTGCAAAGCACTTCCTTTCCTCCAAAAAATATGTCATCCACAAAAATTTCATATACAAGAATATCCTTACCTTCTTCTAATTTGATGTACATATTTTTTTTATCATCAGTTCTTTCAAATCCTATTTGCACTAGATACTTATGAAGTCTCTCATACCATGCTCTAGGTGCTTGTTTTAGACCATAGAGTGCTTTATGTATTTTACAAACCATATCCCTATTGTTCTCATCAACAAATCCCTTTGGTTGTTCAATATAGACTTCCTCTTCCAATATACCATTCAAAAAAGTAGACTTTACATCCATCTGATAGACTTTAAAACCTTTATATGCAGCATATGCAAGTAAAGTTCTTACTCCTTCCATTCTAGCAAAAGTGGCAAATTTTTCCCCATAGTCTAATCCTTCTTCTTGAGCATAACCCTTACATACTAGTCTGGCTTTGTTTCTAGTAATCTCACCATTCTCATCTAGCTTGTTTTTAAATACCCACTTGGTGCCAATCACATTCTTGTCAACTAGTTTGGGAACCAAACTCCAGCTTTTCTTCTTCTTTGTTTGGTCAATCTCTTCTTCCATAGCTTTATACAAGTCACCATCTTGTAATGCAACATACACTATTTTAGGTTCAAATTTTCTTAACAGACATGATTCATTTCTTAGTCTATTCCTTGTCATTTTTCTTGCATCTTTATTACCAGTTATATGTTCAGTAGGGTGATGTGTCTTCACATATTTGGATAATCTTTCTTCTATCCTTATTTCCATGTTTGATCTTTCAAATTCAGGATCACTATGCACTTCATTGTCAGGTAGTTCTATATCTCTTTCATGTGTACTAACTTTAGAACTAGAATGTGTATTTCCTTCATTCTGCAACTCGGCCTCTAAATGCAGCTCGACATTCACTGGTTGTGACTCGGCTAAAACTAAAACTTTTTGTTGAATCCCAATTTGATTGATAGCATCCTCGTCAATAGGCATTCCTTCATAATAATACACAAAGGTTCTGTATTCATCCATTCTCTTTGGTTTTTCAACTTGGACATCTGTATGCTCATCAAAGTTTACATTTGTACTTTTCACAATTTTGTCAGTGTTAGTATTTAAACACTTATATGCTTTACTTCTAGTGGAGTAACCAAAGAATATGCCTTCATCACTTTTTGCATCAATTTTTCTATTTCTAGCATCTTTAAGGATAAAGCATTTGCAACCAAATACATTGAAATGCTTTACATTGGATGAGTGACCATATCATAATTCAAAAGGTGTTGCACTTGTACCTTTCTTGACTTGTACTCAATTCAGTGTATGAACAACTACACTTACAACTTCTCTCCAATATTTTACAGCAACAATCTTTTTCATCATTAATGTTCTGGCACAGTCAATCATAGATCTATTTCTTGTCTCAGCAATTCCATTCTATGGGGGAGTTCTAGGAGCTGATGTTTCTCTCTTTATTCTTTTGTCATTGCAAAATGTCTCGAATTCATTTGATGTGAATTCACCACCTTTGTTTGATCTCAGGCATTTCAAACTCTTTCCTGTTTCTTTTTCAACTCTAGCCACATACCACTTAAACATTTGAAAAACATCAAATTTTTTCTTTAAGAACATAATAGTCATCATCCTGGAATAGTCATCAACAAACAATATTATGTATTTATCTCCTTTATAGCTTTGTACTTCTATTGGACCACATAAATCATTATGGACTAACTCAAGTACTTCTTTAGATGTATAGTTGTTACTCTTGAAAATTGACTTAGTCATCTTTCCTAGCTAACATTGTTTTCTTATGATGTTGTCAGGCTTCTTCAATTTAGGTAAACCTCTAACTTTCTTTATTTTACTGATATTGACTAGATTATCAAAGTTGACATGACATAGCCTTATATGCCATAACCACACATCATCAAATTTTGCAACAAAACAAGAAGCATTTTCCATATCAAGATAAAATAGATTACTTCTTGTTTGATCTCCTTTTCATATCAATTTACCATCACTATCATAGATTTTTTCAGTTTTGTTTCCAAATTCTACTTTGCACCCTACTATACCTTCAAAACTTAGATTGTTTCCTGGTACAGATCTTAGATCTTGTATAGCTAATACTCTAATAGCATAGATAGGAAGCAAGGTTCTTAAGAACTTACTATTAATAGTATCATCATCTAATTGACCACTCAAACATCTTATTGCACTTACCACTTCCTTTATTCTAGAGGCATACTGAGCAACATTCTCACTTTCCTCCATTTTCATATCATCAAACTTTCCTCTGAGGCTTTCTCTTTTAGCTCTTTGGACATTTAGATCTCCTCCATAAATGCCTAATAGGGCTTTCCACATCTTGAATGTTGTGTCACATCCTTTGATATCATCGAATTCAGTGTAGTTGAGTGTAGAAGAAATCTCCAACATTGTCTGATTGTGTTCCTATTTTTTTTCAAATCTTTTGCACTAAGAGTACCAGTTGGATCAACATGTTCAGTAACAATTGAACTTTGGGCATAATCTCCTATGGATCCAAGATGTAGCTTCATCAAAATTTTCCATGCAACAAATTTGTCTTTGTTAAGCTTGGGAACTTCTCTGTTAAGCATTTTGATCTTTTCTACTTCTAGTCCCTTTAAACTAAGTCAGCAGCAAGGCTCTGATACCAATTGTTAAAATTCTTTAGAATAACTGAGAGGGAGGGGGGGGGGGGGGGGGGGGGAGTCAGTTATCCAAGGTCTAAATGCCCTAATAATACTTTTTCACCAATTATAGTGAGCCCATTAAACTATTCATCCATCCAAGCTTAAATCAACCATCTTAGCAAGTTACAACAAATCAACATGCAGGAATAAAACATGCAAGATCAACACATGACACAGTGATTTATGTGAAAACCCAATTTGGGAAAAACCACCAGTAACATGCTACTCAATTCTCACTCTTCTGAAGTGATGCCCTGTTAAAGGCTTACAACATACTGTTAAATGTGACCTTGTTAGAGGATTTCACCATATTGTTAGGAATGGGCCTCGTCAAAGGACTTTGGAACATTCGCTTGGAATGTCACCCTATTAAAGGATTTACAATATGGATATCAAACCAATCTAAGTCCATAGGATTTATACTAACTGTTACAATTGCTAGAGAGTAATAATAATGGCTTTTGATCTGATACAACTTACAACATATCTTGCAAATTATAGATCACACTTTAGCTCAATCCTTTGCTTGGCTTTAATCACTGTAGCTACTTGTCATCTCAAGCTTCATCACCTTGAGTCTTCTTGCTCATCATACCAATGCAATCATATCTGTGGTCATCTATTGAAACAGAGTATCTATGCTCTCTTTCTCCTTAGCACCTTCTTCAGCACTTCATGCTTTCATGCTTGACCTTCTATTTGCATCGTGACCTTATGACTCCTTAAATGGAAATCTGGAATACCTTTTTTTCTCGATTCTCCCTCTCCAACTTTAGGGTTTCAATAGATTAGGTAGGATACAATGTATCTGTCCCATATCTTGCTCTTATCTAGAAACTTCATCTAGAATCCAGTTGTGTTTGCCAAAAATGTTTTACATAGTGTTATGTTCCACCATCTCATCATTCTTATCTTCTATCTAATTCACAAAATTCTAGATAACTACCATGCCAGCTCATAGCTGGTGAATCTTCAATTTTCAAAATAATGCAACAATTTGGCATCATTAGTTTACTGATGCTCAACTTCTTCTGTGTTACTTGGCACTTGTATCATGCTTGGCACCTGAAGATCACTCGACAATTGAAGATCATTTAGCACTTACTAAAGTTAAACTTTGCTTGGCTTCAACTAAGAATCTGTTCAGCACTAACTAGCTTGCTCGCTCGGCTCTCTCTAATGAGCTTAGTTAGGCTTTACAAATGACTTAGCTAAACCTTACATCTTTGATGTGTTTTAGTGTGTCCATTCTCTGTGTCTTAAAGTATGACATCAATACACTATTTTATCAATGGCTTAGTTGATCCTTATACTTCATTATAACATCATAACTTCAACCTTTCTCTAGGTGCTCTAGTTACATCTTATTGATTGCCTCCTCCTTGTCAATCAACCAATTGATAGTATTTGGATCACTAAAGCAATTGTCATTCCTGAAAGTAGCAAGTTTGACATCAATGACAAAACAATGATTGAAAAAATTCTTTACCAGTTCCATTACTTTTCATTCATGATGTTTTCAATCATTTCCAACAGAGACTTCATGAAATGACTCAAAATGGCAATTTTTCTTCATGGGATGCATAGATATGTTGAATGCAAGGTGTTAGAAACATTAAACACCTCTTATGCCTCAAAAGGATAATTGGGTACACATACATTTAATGCACTTTAAGGGGCTCAAAAGCTTGGACTGGTACTAAAATTGGGAAAGAAATTTTGAGTCCCAACACTATCAACTAGACAAATCACTATCAAACCTTGTAGATCAGGTCACAAACTTTGGATCCAAATATCAAACCTTAGATCCCAAAATAAAACATTAGCAATGAAGTTTTCTTCAACTTCGCTCTACTCTACTTATCTTTGCAATTACTCAATGCTCATATATTTTCTCTTCTTTTTCACTTTTCTTCCTTCATTTAATAATTCATATGGGTAAAAGCACAAACCTATGTCACCTTTTATAAAGGAAAAGTGATATCAAAATTTAAAGTCTTTAACTTTAACAACATAAAAGTGGCATTTGTGCTTAGAATTTGAAGATGATGTAAACTAATGAAATGTGTAAATTTAGGTGAAGTTTATGTCTATAATTTTTTTTAAAAAAATTGTGTGAAATTTTTATTTATTTTTGAATTTTTTAAGACTATTTTTGAATTTTTTAAAAATGCTAAAAATAGAGTTTTTTTTTCTCGTCAAAAAAAATATGCAAATGTTCATATTTTGGTGGAATTTTGGAATATGTTAGAGTCAAAACATATACCTAGTGCACCAAAAAAAATTTGAAATTCGGCTAATATTTTTCAATTTATAACTAGTCAAAGTCAAAGTTATCAGAAATTGACAATTTTTTTTTCCCGTCAAACTTTTTCTATCAAATCTATATTTTTTTTTTTAAATTACATATTCTTGAAGAAGACTCTCTCCTCTAGTGCAACATTAAAAAATAATAATTTTGAACATGATTTACTATTTTTTTCCTATTTTTGAATAGACATCTTCCTGAATCTTAAAATACCTACTTGTAATATTTTCAAATTATACCATATTATCAATAATCAAAATTTTAAAAAAAATTATATGATCATAATATTGACTCTAAGACCTACAAAAGCATATTTTTAGTTTCAAAAAAACCTTCAATTTAGTAGGTCAAATTGGCCTTCAAAGTGAGAATTTTGTAGAAGTTCTTATTTTTGCTTGTGTGGTTGCCACCTAGGTAGTTATGGTTGAAACTGTTTTGGTTGTAATAGTTCTGGCCGGAACAATTTTGGCCCAACAAACTGCAAGCAGTTAGTTTGGCAATTTTATATATAAAATAAGTTAGTTTCCAAGCTATTTAATGTAACAAATAAGATTTTTCTTTTCTTTATTTTAATAAATATAGAAAATAGCAAAAAAGTAGAAGAGCATTTTTGGAAGACAATGATTTTTGAAGCCATTTTCAGCAACTATTTCACGAAAATCCTCAGAATTGCAAAGGATTGAATATTTATAAGGTGCTTTTTCCTATCTACCTATTTTTATTTTTATATATTCTAAATTGAAGCATTAGCTGGTATTCAGTGTTCAAAATCTAAATTTATTTTTTTGTTTCTATAGATTAAAGTATTCAATGGGTAGTAAAAGCAAAAGATCAAAAAAAATGATAGGAAAAGAGATGACAAAATGAAAGGTCATACAAAACGTAACCAAAACCAATCTACTAAAATTCCTAAATAGGATGAGATTCATGAACAGAATGAAAGTAATGAAGAGGAAGAAATGGGTAGTTCTACTAATAGAAACATATTAGAAGGCATAAAAAATTTGATGAATTTGGATAAGGAACTACTTTTTAACCAAATTCCATCTAAAGATATGATAAATGATAACACTATTAGAAAGCATTGTCAGAACATGTGGGATGAATATTTCAAAGATAAAAGTATATTTGGACAGGCACAATTATTTGTCAAGTTATTTAGGAGAAAAGATATGAGACCTATTTTAGAGTTGTTGGGTATTGATAATAGGAAAAACCATGCGCATAATATTAATAAAACAATAGTTGAAAACTTGCAAAATGTTTATAACAAAATTGACAACACAACTTGAGGAGGTGATTTGAGTAATGCACGTAGATCATTGGTGACTACTGTATCTAGTAGAAAATTGACACATAGAAAATAGGTACATGCAATTTTTGATGTACTACATATATCTAGAAGAATTGTTCAAAGATACATCAAGAGGAGAAATATGCTAGATGATAACACTGAGAATAACTAGGTGAATATTTGTAGAGTTCCTTGAAAAGACAAAAATTTTGAAGATGTGAAAAGACAAGCTATTGAATTTTGGACCACAGATTCTTATGTTTCTTCCAATAGGCATGATACTACACAAATTAAAGATTAAGAGATAGGGGCCAAAATTGAACATCCAAAATATTTCATAGATATAACTCAAAGTGAATTACTTCAAACATTCAAGCAAGAATTTTCAAATGTTAAAATATGTTAGAGAATGTTTGAGAGTTTGTGTCCTTCCTTTGTATGCATAAATACGATGTGTGAAACTTGTTGTTGTTGAAATCATGTTGAATTTGGTCTACACTTGCAATCATATAAGAAAGTTATGGTAGTACTTGATCCTAATTTGGTCATCCCTAGTAGTACAACACAATTTGTGAAGTCCATATTATGTGATAAATTAGAAGATTCAGATGAGTTCAAAGTGCAATGCATCAAAAATTAGTGGGAAGATTGTGGAGATTTACGCAAATTTTTTGAAATGCAAATTGAGAATATTAATGAATCCACACCAGTTTCATGGATGAGATATGAATATGAGACATACCAAAATAAGACAGGAGATGAATCAAGAAAAATTATATTGAAGGAGAGTGAATTGCATTATGATGAGTTTATGACGAAGTTTCATCCATTAATATATCCACATATCCAGCATTGTCATGGTGCACAATGGCATGCTAAACAGTTTTGTGATTCCAAAAATTGTTTTCCACTTGGTTGTATACTTTTAGTTGTAGATTTTCTGAGAATTATACATTTTCACCTCAAATAGAGCTTCAAGGAAAATATTATCATTCTAAACAAGTCGCAATATTTGTGCAAGTGACCTATAGACATGCACAATTTAAGGTGGATTAGATATAAAGGTTGGATGAAAATAAACGCATCATCATCAAAGAGGTTGGATGAAAATGAACACATCATCATAAAAAATATTCATCTCTATATTAGTGATGATAGATTTCATGATACGAGTTATGTGGCTCATTGTTTCACGATGTTCTATGAAGATCTTAGAAATCATGGAATAAATGCTTCAGAGCACTAGATTTAGTTTGATGGATGTGCAGGTTAGTATACATGAACTTACACATTTATTTAACTTTATTATAACTTATATTTATTTGTACATGCCTTTTTTGATTTGATACATGTACACAGATAATTGTAGATACTTATCATGTTTCATGTTCATAGGACAATTCAAATCTACAAAAGCATTTAATTGGTTAGCAATGCAACATGCTAGAACCAATGTTAGGTTTGTATGGAATTTCTTTGAAAGTGGACACAAAAAAGGGGAGCATGATGGAGCAGGAGCATGTATAAAGTGTGCGTTGTGACAACATGAACTTGTAGGTAAATATATGCATTTAATGTGCATGTTTAATACTAGTAGCATATATACTTTTTAATTTTATATATATGCATATTGTATGTACATATAGGGAATATGATAGAGAATGAAAATCAAATTGTTGAATGGTGCAAAGTTCATTTTTCTACTTGAGAGACTGAATACAAAAAGCGTTACTTTTGGGAAGTGAAAGGTGAACTAATTTATTTTTATTTTTAATTTATTTTTCAAATTGTTGATTTTTTTGATTAAATATAAATATTTTGAAATATGGAAACTCTTTTTTATATTTGTAACAGATATGGATTAATCTAATCCTTACAATTGTTAAACGATCCCTAGTATTAGAAGTTTATATCAAGTGATGACTATAGGAAACCATAAACCTCCAGTAATTAAAGTAAGAGAGAAAACATGTTTTTGTGATGATTGCATTAAGGAAAATCCAGTGAGTGCATGTGAAAATATTGTGAATGGATATGTTTCATATTGGGATTTGAAGGAGATAGTTAGAAAGCCTCCTTTTGAAGATGTTGAGATTGACATTGACATTCATGATCATGTGTATTCAGCTGATTATGAGCACATTTCTAATTTAGTTATGGTCGGTTTGTGTGCATATATATATATATATATATATACATGTATACATTTTAAAATTAATTTATATTTATCTATATTTTTATATACATGTAGGAGATTTTTTGCAGTTCAAGCCTTACCAAATAATGTAGAAAATGTGGACTATTATCTTTTAAGATGCACAAAAGCAAAACACAAGTTGCTAGAAGGAACTATAGATGCTGATCAATAGTCATATCCAATTGGATTAGTTGTTATTGAAGGAACATATTATCAACAAACAAGGGTAACTGATAGTGGTATTGAATTTATTGAATAAAAGCCTGGAGGAAAGGTTTTACATTACAATGACCATGTTATAGAAACCAAGCTACAATTTGAAGCAATACAAAGAAGAGGACGTCATGAAAATCAAAAGTGGAAACTACCTATTGAAGAACATGAAAAATTTCTAGATATAATAAACACTAGAGAGGATCCTAATAATACATTGTTTGTGGAGCTCTAGTTTAGCTATGTGTATATAGCTCTTATACTTTCACATTTAATGTTGACAAGATATTTGTTTTATAAATTTGTATACATTGGATCATTTATCTTGGATATGCAAAATTAGACACGTTAAATTGTTATTTTTATTTAAATTAGACATGGATATCTCATTTAAGACAACCTCTTAGGACCTCCCCTTAAGGCAACCTCTTAGGACCTCCCCTTAAGACCATCCTGTTAGTACCACCTTTTAGGACCTCTCCTTAAGAAAACCCCTTTAGTATTTGTATATACATATTTATATACATTGTTTATGTTTTCTTACATATGATTGTTAATGATGTTATGTATTTATGTACATATAATCTTTATTTTCTTATATGTATTAACTTTTATTAATTAAATATTGTAACATGCATTCTTTAAGTCATACTCTTTATATGTTCTTATATGTATATTTTATATTCTATGTTACATGTTATATTTTATTAATTAAATGTTGTAACATGCATTCTTTCTAGGTCATACTCTTTATATGTTCTTACATGTATATGTTATATTCTATGTTATACTCTTTATATGTTACATGTACATGTATATGTTACCCTTAAGAAATGTCATTAAATATAGTTAATTATAATTAGATTAAGGCATTAAAAATAATAACATATACATATTTACATAAATATTGAAAACATACATGTCTACATTTAACACATGAACATAGTTACATGTACATCTATGAAATAAAATATACATGAATATATTGAATTTATGTATGAATATTGAATATTGAATTTTGTACATTTATTGATTAAATATTGAAAACATGAATAAGGTATTAAGATGAATAACATATACAGAAACATGAATAACACATATATTTTAAACATAAAAGATTAAGACATTAAAAGATCAATTTAACATGTGTGTACATAAGACATTAAGTTCTAGTACTCAAGTTATGTTCTTAAATATGTATTAAATTTATTGATTAAATATTGAAAACATACATACATTCAACATGAAAATAATATGTACATCTATGTAAAATAACACATCTATGAAATAATGTATACATACCAATGTCAAATGTATCCAAAATAGCATATAAAATGTCTCCAAAATATCACATCAAATATCTCTAAAATAACACATGCATCAAATATATCTAAAATAACATGTACATCCATATAAAAGTATCTAAAATAAGACATGTATCTGAAATAACATACATATCCATATAAAAGTATCTCTAAAATAATGCATGTATCTAAGATAACATGCATCTTTGGATATAAAAGTATCTGAAATGACATGTATATATATAAAATATCTTGGCAACATCAATGAAAAAGACACATGTGTAAACTAACATCAATCACATCCCCCTCCTAATACTTGACCCCAAAAGGCTCTACGATCTAGATATGCACCTTGTATCAAATGAAAAAAAATTGTAAAATTATAAAATTATACATATTCATGTGTGTACATGCATGTATTAAATATCATATGTGTACAATATATATATCCATCAAATATATAATAAAAATTACATAACATACCTATGACTCATGTCGTGGAGGATCTGTTAGGGTCTGAAGATCCTATAGATTATCACTAAGACCCTATAGAACACACATGTACATGTACACAAGTTAAATTGAATCACTCAAGAATATGTACATGTGTAAATTATAGTAACAAATAAATGTAAACATATATAAATTTACAATATTTACCATAGCATCATGTAATTCTCTTCCAATCTGACTAATATTTGAGTCATGTAGTGATAGAGTGATCTTTGAATCATGGAATGTAGGTGCTCTAAGGCCAAGCTATGCAGGAGCAGGAGCAGGTGCTATAGGATCCCAGGTAGGTGCGAGAACAAGTGCTATGGGGATAGGAGCTATATGGACCTCTGTAGCAGTAGGTGCTATAAAATGTGCAGGGATATCCTCCTATCTTTGTGAGGGTTGTGGTCCTACTCTGCATGACAAAATATGGCTGATGTGTCCACCAATGTTATGAAGAGGAATCCCTATGACCGTCGACAATGCTTGATATGATCCAAGAAGATTAGATGCTAAATAAGATGCCATACAATGCAATGCATCCACATCTAATATGGCCAAAACCTCTTGTGGTGATGGTATATCTGCCATCTCATACAAATCATCAGCTCCTATGCTAGAGGATGCACTTGTCAAAATGGGACCATGAGATCGTAACATGTATCTGCTACATCTATCTAAAGATATCTCCTATAACTATGTGACAACTATGGCAATGCTAGAATATATATGAGTCCTAACTGTATAATCAAGAACACTCAAACTTGTAGTAGTCATCTATGGACCTCTCGGCACGACCAAAAGGTTTGGACCCACCATTGCCCATTTATTAACGGGTGCAAGGGTGTCAATAGGTATAAATCTCTCTAACAATCAGCCTCAACCCTATCCAACATGACCTGGAAAATTTTTATAGTCAACATCATGATGTGAATAAAATTTTGTAAACAATTGTTTGCAGAAATAAAGGGGAAACTCATCCTTCTGTGGCCATCTATGATGCGCAGCTAACCACTGAGGATATACAAATGGAGTGACAAGCTAATGTACACTTTGTTGCTAAATAACCTCTAACCCTAGCCCTATTTGTATAAAAGGGAAACATGGTCTTCACCATAGCGATGGAGACATGACCACCAATCTATGAATACTTCACAGTACTAGTGACACTATGAGAAAGGGAAGAGTAAAATGTCTCAATACTAATATCATCAAATGGGTTGTACCCATAGATTGTCTTGATCATCTGGCAAAACTCATCTCTAATAGAAACAACCTTCTCCCTATTAGGGAGAGTGGTAGAAGCTAACAATATAGAATCAAGATACATGAGAGCATGAGATAATCTAGCAATAGTATCTATAAATAAATGTTGTCTCTCCTCAGTAGATGATGTCGATCTATGTGTTGTACTCAACTCAACACTAGGACCCCCTCCATGAACACTAGGTTCCCTTGAGAATGTAGGTGCTCCACCAATACCCAATGCCATAATGATATATGCGAAGATCTAGATATCTATAAATATAGAGTTAAGATATACATACATAAGTACACATAAAACTAAAAGTTAAATTTAATTTAAAACTTGTATGTATATGAATATGTACAAAGTTGAATGTAACTAAAAACATGCACATGTTATTTAGTACATCTAGCTCATGTATGTGAATAAAAAATATGCATGTATGTTATTTAGTACAACTAGGTTTACTATGTTAATATTTTCTAAAATGTAACTAATAGGTTTGTAAAATGTAATGTTATTTAGGACATATAGGTTTACTATGTTAATGTTTTGTAAAATGTAACTAATAGGTTTGTAAAATGTAATGTTATTTAGGACATGTAGGTTTACTATGTTTTTTTTTTGTAAAATTTAACCAATAGGTTTGTTGTTAATCTTTACTATGTTAATATTTTCTAAAATGTAACTAATGTTTTTTAAATAGGTTTGTTGAACATTAATGTTTACTATGTTAATGTTTTGTAAAATGTAACTAATGTTTTATTATCAACTACTAAAAAAACATTAAAATATAATTAATTTAATTAATAAAACACTTTAAAATAATTAATTTAATTAATGTTATCATGTAATAACCAAAAAACATTTTTAAAAATAAAAAATCACCTACATTTTATGTCCAAAACACTCTAAACTGTTTGCTAACTACTACAGTGACATGAACAGTGAAAATGACTGCCGAAAGAAATTTTTACCTATTTATAAAACCAAAAGTGTTATGGCTGAAACCCTTCTAGCCAAAAGGGTTTCAGCCAAAAACCTACCTGCCACGTCGATGCTGGTAAGTGCCACATTTGAATGGCTAAAAATCTTATGGTTAGAATTGTTCTGGCTGAAACTGTTTTGGTTGGAACCCCTACGAATATCACCAAAGGTGAAACAAGTTTGTGCTTCCACCCATATATAACAAAGGAAAATGTCCTTCCTTTATACCAAGTCCATAAAACAATTCCCTTGAGTTGGCTATTGCACATTCTCAATTAATTATTATGGGACCTCATTAAGAACATATTTTACTTAGCGATAACATTAATCTATCTCCTTGTAACTTGAATAACTTTACTTACGTGTAATATTATGATGAGAAATCTTAGCCACATCATCTCCATAATGTCTTCTACATGCCTTTAACCTTGTTTCTCAAAATAACAAATCTGCTAAGAGATTTAACAAGTTTACTAGAACATGCTTCTACAAACTCTATCTCAGAATAGTCTTCACCAAAACTTGCATAACTTCTTCCAAACTTAATATATTTTGCACCTAAGGTTAGTTACGCATACTAGACACTTAGTAGTATCTCCCATTAACCTTTGTAGTGAAAACACTCAATGATTTGTCCATACCGACTTGATCTTTACCACTATTTATGTAACATATCATCATGATAATGATCTAATCATGTTTCTACAATACTGCCCCATAGGGATATCATCAACATTCATGCTTTCAATAATCTCCCCCTTTGGCATTGATGGCAACATAGATGAAAAAAATCTAGTTCGAAGAATACCAAATGTTAAATACCGATATCCTTTCTTCTCAAATCCTCTTCATCAATCATACTAGCTTCTATGTTCACACACTTAGCCCCGATTGATATACCTCAATGTGCTCTATATCAAAATGTTTTTCCTTTTGTAATATCCTACAGATTGACATCAATATCAAAGGATTCAACAACCATCTATCATTGCATCTTGTTAATAGCTGCAACAACTATCTCTAAGCTACTCAAGTGTCCAAAGACACTATTCAAAACAACATTTATCAAGAGTCCTAGATGACTCTATCCATCACAAATACTCCCCCATACAAGAATCATCAACATTTAGTCCAAACAAATAATAGTTCTTTGATACCACTTGTTAGAGTGGGGTTTTTGTTGCACCAAAAGACTGATCTATCAATGCCTAATACAACCACTCAACTTATCGTACACAAGAGGTAGTTAAGCCCTTGTCACAAATCCCAAAGGGAGCACTGAACAATTTTCCAACACATTGTTAGATAAACTATTAAAAATCCCCTAGATATAGATGAAGAAACTAAGTGGATAGATAAAGACACTAAGGAAACATCATGGATTGGACTTGGTTTTTCACATGCATATTTGCATCACATTGATTTGTCAAAGAATTGAAAGAAATATGGAATGAACTTAACACCCTATTTTGGTTCATAATTTCTTCTCTAATTGATGAAGTAGAGATAATAAAGATCATCAAATTGTTGAGGAATGTGTATTGGTTTCATGAAATAAATCTAATATTTCATGTAGAAGAGAATTCAAATGATTTTATTGTCAAAAAAATGGGTATGTTTAGATGATATGTATTCAATGGGTCAAAGATCTCATCAATAGAAACTCAAAGAA
Organism: Cupressus sempervirens; assembly: GCA_028749045.1. Taxonomy (NCBI): domain Eukaryota; kingdom Viridiplantae; phylum Streptophyta; class Pinopsida; order Cupressales; family Cupressaceae; genus Cupressus; species Cupressus sempervirens. Next base: position 1,038,493,535 of record CM053785.1, on the reverse strand, counting down.
AGATACAACTTTTGTTGCCACAAAAAGTGAGACCAAAATTTGTCAATTTCCAATACATAAAAATGACTCATCTAATAGTGAGAGTCCACTTGATGATGTAGGGGTGGATACAAGAGTTTTTCTATAGAAAATAGAAAACATACAAGAGCTCAAAGGCAATGAAGGTAGGAGGATTTTCATCATCTCGAGCTAGCTTCTTGCTCATAGATTATTATTGCATGAAAATTAATTACCAATGTGCATGTAAAGATGAGGCTTGGAAGATTCATCCCTAAAGGTAAGACGATACTTGACATACTTATGTCCCTAAAGAAAAGAGGGACCTTAGCAGCATGATTTGCCTTCCATGGAGCCAAGAGGGTAGGATTTGAGTATGATTTGTCAAGCACTTGAGGAGGTGTTAGAAAAACTTGGAGGAGATATGGATTTTCAGTGGAGAGATGTCCATGTATAGACATATAGGTGGTGATTATTTCTACAACACTTGAGGAAGTGTTAGACACACTCTAAGTAGATGTGAACTTTTGAAAGAAATGTCTCATGTGCAACAATGGAGGAGGCATTAGAAACACTCATATGAGATGTGAAATTTTAGAGGAAATGTGTCTCCTTCTAAAGGGGGGTAGGAATACTCATATTTTTAAGATAGCTTTAGGATTTCTAGTCAAGAGATTCACTAATGTGATTAGTTCAATGTTTCCTCAACAAACGAAGAAGATGGGTGAAGGTGCTTCATCCAAATTTCTAGAGGGTTACATTAAACCTCTTACAAATTCCACTCTTGTTTGGATTAATGCTATAAGGGGGTAATGTTGGAATTATTACATTAACTATAGTAGTTAATAAAATTTCACAATCTATTTATGTGGTTATGCAAGTATAAAACTTCTTATCATCCTTGTAATGCATATTTAAAGGATTTATCTGAATGATTAGAACATATTGAATGTGGTTTTGACTACATCAATATATTATAAGTTTTCACTCTTCTCCTCTCATTTCAATTACTATGAAGATTTTTTGATCATATTGAGAAGATTAAAATCATAATGACTTCATACTTTTATTCATAATATATTATGAATTCTATGTGAAATTAAAATTTTCAAAGTTTTTTCTAGAAATCATATAGCAATCATATGTGTGTAGATATACATGTTAGAAATGTAGTATAGACTAGGTCACTGAGGGGGGTGGGGAATTAGGAACCAATAAAACTTATACTTTAATTCACCAATTAAACATCCACCATATGATTTGATCTAATTGCATGCATAAAACATTGAAAGCAATAAAACATTCATAAAACTTGACACAATATTTTGTAACACAAAAAAATTTCGAATAGAAAGTAAAATTGAGTTGGGGATGAAACCCACAAATTTTATTACTATAGTATAAAGTTAGCCTATTAAAGCTTACAATTCATCACTTTTCATGATCTTCCTTGTTAGGAGCAATAGGGATTATTAGGTCCACTTTGTGAAAGGATTTACAACATATAATGAAGTATGCACTCTGTTAGGAGATTTCGAAAAGACTCTTAAGTTTGCCTTGTTAAAGGATTTGGCTGATGCACCTGTTAGGATGAATTAATGGTTGATCTTTGATCTGGAACTTGGTTTTCTGAATAAGATTCCTTTGAAATAAAATGATCACCTAACTATGATAGATAAGTCTCTACTTTCCCTTATACTACTTGTTGTTGAGATAATAGATGTTGCACACATTGCATAATATTGTTATATTGTATTATTTAATTTGTTTATGTAATGTTGCACCTAGATGGACATGCAACACATAAAGATTTCTATGGGATATACTTGATGAGTTTTATTGTAATATTGTGATAATATTTCATGTAATTATTTAATATTGGGGAGAAGAATTAAATTTTCAATATTAAATGTGGGGTCAATTGGTTAGGTAGCACATGGTTTATGTAATACCACTTGGTAGTTTTGTGGGATTTTCCACTATATAAGTAGCCACAAGGGTAGTTTTTATATGTGTGAAAGATAGAAGACAAAAGGGAAAGAGTCGAGTGTGACAACGCTCGACAAGTTAGCCAAGGGAGCATTTGTGAAGGTTGGAAGCATGGAATGGGATGTGTGGATTCATGTTTGTTCACATTGATTTCTTGGTTGTGGCTATGGCTTTGAAGGCTTCCATGGTTGTATTGCAATGGTGTTTTTTGCTTAATAATACATGGCAATGAATCCTTTTGGAGGCTGGCTTTTTCCCTCAATGAGGGTTTTCCAAGGTATATCTTGTGTCACAATTTTTGTGAGTATGTTATCTATTCTCTTGCATGTGGATTTTAATTACATATTTTTTTTAGACCTATTATGGGTTATGTGGAAATGGCTATATTCTTTATTGCAAATTTTCTTACAAGTGGTATCAGAGCTATGGTTTTATTATTGTAACCCTAGATTGAATCCATGGGAATGCATGAGAGGATAAAAGAAAGGACAAGATATATGATTTTTTATTGCAAATATGATGTTTTTGGGTTTTTTGTTATGATGGGATATTGGTAGATTTTGGGCATGTGAAATTATTGGACAAAAAGAATTTTTGGATGTTTCATTTAAATAGGGGATTGGGGTAGCTAGCATAAATGACCTCCTAGGTAAAAATAGACTGCACCATTGGATCCGGGTTGATATTTCCATAAATTTTTATATATAATATGCCCTAGCTTGGCCATGTTCAAAAGAAATCAAAGAGTTTTTAAGTTTTAGCTCGTGATGGCCATCAAATTTAATCCTGTCAGAGTTTTCATCACAAAATTTTTTTTGCAATGAAAATGGTAAAAAGATTTTCTTAGTAAAATGACCATAACTTTCTCTCAAGATATCGTATTTTAGACTTCTTATAGGCATTAGAAAGCTAATTCAGAGCACTACAACTTGGTGTAGGTTTGGTTATGTGATTTTGATAATTTGTTAATTTTAAAGAGCCAAAATTTAGATATTGTTTATTTTGAGCATAGATTAGGGCATAACTTGGGCATACAAAGTCAGATTTTGGACTTTGAGTAGTCAACGGAAAGCTCTTGGAAAGATCTACACATTGGTTTAGATTTGGTGCACATCTGACATGGTTTATTTGATGATATATTAATCTGATTATTTTATGGTATATATTTACTATGGTAGCATTGTGAGTTTATGAAAATGTGTGTTTGGAGATTTGAGATTTGATGTCATTGTATTTCAGTTCATATTTCAAATTGGTCTCATGATGATATGGTTATAAGTGTTTGGTTTGGATATGTATGATGACTTGTTGGGTCTACAAGTTATGTAGTGTTATAAGCGGTCTATACTTATAGGTTACATTTATGGCTTGGATATGGGTTGTCTTTGCCCATTGATCTTTCATTATTGATGCATATTTAGATGGGTGGCTTGGATTTGGGTTGTCTATGCCATAAGTCACACGATTTTCTAATTTTTTTCTTCATGTGGAAGGGATGAGATGTTACCAGGTATAGTCATGGTGGAGAATTGTGGTTGAATATTTTATGCTAACAGGTTAGACATATTGAGAGTTAGATGCTCAGTTCATGCATGTGATCATAGTGTCATGGATTTTGGCATGACATGATTGGATATACAAGTAGATTCTTGATGGTCATTGGTTTGGATTTTTTATTTTTTTATGATGGTATATCTTCTTGGTTTAGGATCATAGTTATTTGGTAATAGGTTGGACATATTGAGAGTCAGATGCTCGATTCATGCATGTGATCATAGTGTCATAGATTTTGGCATGACATGATTGGATATACAAGTAGATTCTTGATGGTTATTGGTTTGAATTTTTTATTTTGTTATGATGGTATATCTTCTTGGTTGAGGATCATGGTTATTTGGTTTCTTTTGAGGAGCTCATGATGTGCACTTTGTGTTCTTTGATGGTTTGATGCCTTGGTTGATTCTCATGGTTGGAGGATGGTTTTTTTATCATAATGCCATGGATAGCTTGGATACACAGTTTAGTGGGAGCTTGTGATAGTGATGAGGTGATAATACAAGATTAGTTCTTGGTTTGGTTTTAATCTTCTTGGTTTGGAGATCTAGGTTTCACTTGGTATTGACACTTTGGTTATGTGAGTGTAGACTAGAGGATCTTCATGTAGGAGATGGATTTTATAATGTCATAGGTGACTTGGTACTGTCGTTCAGTGAGAGTTTTCTAGCATTGATATATTTATTGAGTATTTATAGATGTTGGAGATTTGTCTTAGATCTTATTGTTGTAGAAGCGTCTTTGACATTTGCATGGTGCACTTGTTATCTTAATGGTGTGTGAATATGGCTAGGTCTTGAGGACTCATGGGGTTCTTGGTTATCTTCATGGTGTCTGGAGATGGTTCTTCATGGTATGTGGAGATGTTTTTTTTTCATGGTTTGTGGAGATGGTTTTCTTCATGGTGTGTGAAGATGGTTGCATCTTGAGGACTAATGAGGTTCTTGGTATAGGTGTGGTTTATGCTTTCATTTGACATGTTATCATTGGTATGACGATGGTTTCATTTTATTTCATGGTATACTCTTGATACGCATTTAGAGTTTTGACATGTTATGGTGCATTCATATTGTGCATGTTATCTCTTTGGTTGAGATGGTTAGATTATTTTGTCATGTTTATGTTCTCGAGGCCATGGTTGGAACTTTGACATTGATCTTGGTTTAGTTTCTTGGTATTGAGTACATTAATCATAAGCTAGATACTTCATGATATTGCTATGTTTCATTTAGAGTTGGAATGGATTGATTGTTTATAGGTGCTCATGGATACTTAGAGATGGTGGTGATGTTGATCTCTCTTGGATTAGAGAAGTATTTGTTGGGACAACTTTTTGGTTTTATTAGAAAGTCTGAGGGACATTCACCTAATATGTACTTAAGAGGAGATTGTTCTTAAATGAGTCTTGGTTGGAGACTTGGATATCTTGATGAGCATTCTCACTCCCCACTCTTGGTCTGCTCGGCGATTTTGCTACTTGAGAGATATAGCCCATTGTTTCTCTTAGGTGCTTTATGTTTATCCTTATCTTTCATAGATATGGATCTTGAGCTATGGTACATGAGTTTTTTTTTGGAGATTTCATTTGAGAGATGGTTTAGCATTGGTTTTCTCCATTTGCATATTTTTTTATGCTAGTTGAGTTTGGGAGATGGTTTTATATTGGGCATATTCCTTGGATTAGGAATGGTTTATGAGTTTGATCTTCTTGTGAGAGGCTTACATCCATGATTAGTTATATGGTATGGTTTGGGTGTTGTTGTGGCTTCTTGTTGACATTTTATGGAGGAGATCATACTTGTACAATTTACATCTAGAGGTGTGTGTAGAAGGACATGACACAAGTTATGATTTGCATGGTTTCTCTTTGGTCTTGGTTATCTTCCTGGATGTTCAATTTTTCTTACATTGAATTTGAGATTGGTTGGAGATTGTGATCACTGGTTTGTGCTCATGTATGTCATGTGAGAGATGACATGGTTATTCCTTTATATCTTTCCTCTATTGGTTATGGAGAACTTGTGAGAGCATTGGAGATTGGTTATGAGAGTTTTTCTTATAGGTTATTGATTTATGTATTGTGGATGTCCTTGAGACTACATGGATTTACTTCTTTGAGATGTTGTGAGTGGATTGGTTATAGATTTTACATTATCTTTTGTAGTGGGAGCTTCATGGTATATATGTGGAAGGTATTGCTCTTGAGGCTTGTGATTGCAAGTTACAAATTGATATGTTGATGATGTGAGATTCACTTGGTATAGCTTTGGAGGTATGGATAGTTGGATGTGTTTTGCACTTTCTGTGGGTACTATTTCAACTATGGGTATTTTGACAACTATAGATACATGTGATTGACTTTGGATCAGGTTTTTTGTGCTTAGTATTTCAGTTGGTATATGAATTCATGATCTTTTAATGTGATAGGTTGGGTGGTTTTCTCTTTGGATGGCTTCTATGTATGTCCAATGGCAGTGACATAGTAGAAGGTGAGATCATTCATGTTTGAGATGCTGGATACTTTGATTTTTTTGTGTGTACCAAGATGGAAAGCATGGTGTACTTTGATCCATGATGGTGGATGTGTTGGGAGGGATTGTTCCCTTGATCTTTTATGTAGCTATAGATTGATCCTATGCAATTTATACAACAAGTGGGAGATTGTTGAGATAATGGGTGTTGCACACATTGCATAATATTGTTATATTGTATTATTTTATTTATTTATGTAATGTTGCACCTAGATGGATGTGCAACATTTAAAGATTCCCATGGGATATACTTGATAAGTTGTATTGTAACATTTTGATTATATTTCATGTAATTATTCAATATTGGGGAAAAGAATTAAGTTTCCAATATTAAATGTGGGGTCAATGGGTTAAGAAACACATGGTTTTAGCACATGGTTTATGTAATACAACTTAGTGGTTTTTTGGGAATTTCTACTATATAAGCAACCACAAGGGTAGTTTTTGTACGTGTGAAAGACAAAAGAGAAAAGGGAAAGAGTCGAGTGGGACAAGGCTTGACAGGTTAGCCAAGGGAGCATTTGTGAAGGTTGGAAGCATGGCATGGGATGTGCGGATTCATGCTTGTTCATATGGATTGCTTGGTTATGGCTATGGTTTTGAAGGCTTCCATGGTTGTATTGCAATGGTGTTTTTTTCCTAAATAATACATGGCGATGGATGCTTTTGGAGGCTAGGTTTTTTCTTCAATGAGGGTTTCCCAAGGTATATCTTGTGTCACAATTCTTGTGGGTATGTTGTCAATTCTCTTGCATGTGAATTTGAATTGCATATTTGTTTCAGATATATTATGGGTTATGTGGAAACGGTTATATTCTTTATTGCAACTTTCCTTACACTTGTAGCCTTCTTAATTTGCACTCATCCAATTCTTTCTTGATATGCTTTGACATATATTTATAGTAGATAAGAAAATAAATGTTACATATATACCAATCTAATAAATTACCTTCTGGATTCAACTTTAATACCAAATTCAAAAAATCTTCACAAAGTCAGCTCACTACTAAAACATGGGTTCTAAAGACCACTTAGGTGATGTTCTAACACTCAACAACACTTGTCAACACTCAACAAACTCTAGCACTCGATTGATTTAGATGATCAGTCCATACTGATCACTTAGAGTGACAAAAACTTGGTGAACACTTGATAACTCAGTGAACACTAAAGAACTCAGTAGACTTGGTTGACATTGAATGGCTTGGTCAACACTACCTTCATTCACTTCATTAACACATTATAGCTTGGTGGAACGTAGATACTTGGTAGAAACTACATAGCATAGTTAACACTAAAACTGGATCACTTACACTAAAGATCTTAGTAGCAATTGATATGCTCATCTTATACTATATTCTATCTCAGATGCTCGATAGACACTATGAAGCCTATGAGACTCTTCTTTCTACATGTGGAGCTTGGTAGCAATGTAAACAACTGACTAAGTGTTAAGTCACTAATAGACAAAATATTTGACCTTAATGTCAACAATCTCCCCCTTTGACATTAGTGACAAAAACACTTATCATACCAAAATACAAAATACTCAAAATATAAGTCAAAACTCCCCCTATCAACATGTGTGGGTTTGTATCTCAGTTTTAAATGTTGTCTGTTGTTGGCACTACTTGGTAACATCTGAATATGTTTTTTTCTCCAAAATTATTTTTGTAAACACATTTTCTACTTTATATATACATCTTTTATACTACACATGAATTTCCTTCTTGTATATATACATTCCCCATATATTCCCCTTGTGTATGACAATATTGTTCTCCCCCTTTTTGACACAAATGCCAAAAAAGTGAATAACTACAAGATAACACCAAAATCTAAAGGGAAATCATTGTGTACCTTCAAAACAATGGTCATTTTCTTGTCCCAATTCTCTTCCAAAACTTTTGATGTGTGCAAAGCTATCTGCATCTTTGCTAATAATTCTATCATGTGATCTCCAATAGAGAAATTATTGTCATGGACCACTATTTTTGTATGTGCAATATGTTTTTGCATTGCGTCCATGTTGTGAAGTATCATGCCCTAGATTTCTATTAATGTAGCTCTTATCTAAGCTTCTTCCCTCAACAATTCTACCTAGAGATCTATCAAATATTTGATTTTCACAAAATGTGTAGAACTATAGCTAGGATCAAGTGATAATTGATGTAAAAATTGCCTTCATATCAACATCTATCTTAGATAGTTTCTCCTTTAACTCCTTCATGAAGTCATATGTATCACTTAACTTTACAAATAAAGCAACAACTTTATTTACAAATATTTCAAATATAGCAAGAATAGTAGATAATTCTACTTGATCAATAGCGATCCTTTGTGCTACTTTCTCCAAAACTTTATTTTCAAACTTCTTTTATGCCCTTTGTAGAAGTTTGTCTTGCCCATCCATTTCCTCATTATATGTGTGAAAATGTTAACAATTTGATCGAGAATTGGTTGTTTCTCATAAACCTCAATGTTCAATTCATCAACAAATATATTCTTGATGTCTACAAGAACTTGATTCTTCTTTTTCTTCTCCTCTCTAATTTTTTTTTGTTTTTTCCTCTTCTTCCATAGTCAACCAAAGGTATCCATTTGATCAAGAGTTTGATTGGTAAGATCTCAATCTAGTATTACAATTTCCTCCTCTAGATCAATTTCTTCTGTAGAGGCATCTACCTCTTTACCCTATTCCTTTTGAATAACACACAGAATAATTTCCTTATCTCTCTTCAAAACTTTAATGCTCAGTTGAGGCTTAACCTCAACTATCATTATACTTGCCACTGTAGAAATAATAGTAGAAGTAACAATAGTAGAAATAGTATCAACAAAAAATATGATCAAAAAACTTACTAATATTGGCTATGGAAGTAATGTTGAGATGATTTGAGCTTGTTGCTCAGTAGATGAAGTGAACGAAACTTCACTCATCCTTGCACTCGATAGTATTTTTCCAATGTTTAGTTGGGTTCTTGGTGAAGGAGTTTTTACCACAACTAACTTGTAGCAACTTTCACTAATCTAGGTGGCACGAAGGCTTTTCTCAAAGAGAGATGAAGGGAGGTCATTATCTCTCCTATTATCTTTTCAGGATCTAAGTCTTCAATACTCTAAATTTTAGGATGATTAACTCCTACTACTTCTTGATCCTCTACATCATCTCCTTCTACACTGTCAATATCATCAATTTCATCATCATCTTTCTCCATACCTTCTTCATCATCAATTTGCACAATTTTCTCACTAGGTTTGTGTAGTCCATATATATTCTTCCATGCAATTGTATTAGACTTCACAATTGCTTTAATGACTTTTGATAGGATCAGGAATGCATTGAATCTGGGGGTCAACTTTGTTTCATTCTCCTTCAATGATTCCTACACTTCCATATCAGATAGACTCAACATAAGTTGTCCGAGAGTTTTCTCTCTGATGTCCCTAATAAAATTTAATGCATTCTCCCAATGATCAGTTACTATCTTCAGTAGGATATCACGAACTTTCATTTTCAGCTCCTATGGGAATTAATTCCTATATCTACTCTATATTTTATCTTTGAAAGTTTTAAAATATACATCCATTATACTTTCAAAATAGTCACCCATCTCTGTTATAAATTTATTGATTTGATACAAAACTAGTGTATCCTTCCACACCATAGTTCCTTTGGAAGGAAAGAAATTTTGTATATAAAAGAATAAACAAGTCAATAGTGATCTAAACTTACATGGATTGTTCTTTGGTGACTAAATTCTCTCCATATTTTTGTTGAGCTGACTAAGTTGTAGCTCAACAAGGTTGAAACATAAGTTGTTGTTCACAACATTGAAAGCTAGGTCAACAGCTTCACACATAATGTTGTTCAATCTACTAGATTTGTAGATCTTGTGGGATATAACATGGTGTTGGAAATGTAGATGGAGTAATTGAGAGGGGGGGTGAATCAATTACCACAAAAACACTGTTACAGATCCCTTAGATGTCAACAAAATTACTTACTTCTATCACTTGATAAACATACTAAAAATGTTGTAACATGGTAAATGCAAGCATAAAGAAATAATATGAACACATGAGACACTAGATTTAACGTGGAAACCCAATATTGGGAAAACCACCAATGCAACTAGATACAGATTTTCACTCTTCTAAAGTGAGCCCTGTTAGGAGCCAACCTGGTTAAAGGTTACAAAACACACTGTTAGGTGTGACCTTGTTGGAGGATTTAATCACCCTGTTAGGAGTGCCCAAGCAAGAGGTCTTAAAACAATTCAATGGAACTATCACCTTGTTAGAGGATTTACAACTAGCTATTAAACCGACTCTATTTAGAGATTTTAGTATCACTGCTACAATCGTAAGAAAGTAACAATGAAATGACCTGAATGAGATACAACTGAATTGATGATTACAGATCTTTGTTTAGCTTCATACTAGATTGTTCTTGATCGAATATAACGTTGCTACTCCTCAAGGATATCTAACCATCCTTCAAGTTTTCTCACACTTTCATTCTCAAACAATAAATACACTTGCATACTCGCTCATAAACTTTAGAAACTCAACTTGACCTTTCATATATACCACCTAGATTATCAAGTGTACTCATTTATAACTTACAATGACCAATAATTATTACCTCAGTTAGCTAGAAAAATACTTGAATTAATTAAACTTCATAACCCAAAATTAACAAAATCCTTCATTGGCTGACCTTGCTCGGTAAAAATTGATCTTGAAATGATTTATTGTGTTGGCCAACAGATGCTTGGTTAACACTATGAACTTGCAAAATCCTTTGGCAACTAAGTGAACTCAGTGAACACTAACTCTAAACAACTATCCTTCGTTAACCATGAGAGCTCGATTAACACTACTTTCTGCCATAATCTCCTTTGATGCCTGGGTGAGCTCAGTAGACACTATCTTCATAGACTAATCTCTAGGAATGCTTGGTAGACAAAGAAAATTGCCTTCCTAACCAAGTGAGCTGGGCAAGCACAGACTGACAACTAATATGATGTTTGTACAACATTAAAGACAACACACAATTAAAAAATTGTATCCAACAATCTCCCTCTTTGGCATTGATGGCAACACAACATGTCATAGCACAATTAAATTTAAAAATAGGATTTTCTCTTATAGAAAGTTTCTCCCTCTTAGATCTTTATACCGCAAGCTTGTCATATGCAAAAATCTTCCTCTGTGAAGGAATTATAGTAAACTCTCCCTCATAAATTTTTTAGAAAGATATGACAATAAACTCTCCCTCTTTGACAACATATGCCAAAGACAACACATAACAAATGAGTATCAATGTACCTTGAGTATTGATTCATATGCAATGTTCTCTTGACTATGCTGCATCAACTAATAGATCTTCAACTTGGTTCGTATTGATGCGTCACTAAACCTTCATTTTAGTGAGCTTCAAATAGGGGAATGACCCCTAACTTACCTCTTAGATACAAGAATGCATCCTTAGGTAATGGCTTGGTAAATATGTCTACAATCTATTCTTTTGTATGGACATATTCTAATCTGATCTCTTTATCCTGCACCAATTCTCTGACAAAATGATATTTTATAACAATATGCTTAGTTTTGGAATGCATCACTGGATTTTTAGATATGTTAATTACACTTGTATGATCACAAAACATGACAACTAGTTCTCTGATCTCAACCTTCATACCTTGCAACAACTATTTAAACCAAACAATATTAGAATAATTCATTGCTACTACAACATATTCTACCTCTGTTGTAGATTGGGATGTCAAATTTTTCTTTTTACTTGTCCAAGATACCAATCTTTTGCCAAGAAAGAATGCTCCTCCACTTGTACTCTTTCTGTCATCCAAATTTCTAGCCCAATTAGCATTAGTGAACACTTTTAGGTCTAGATTTCCTCCAAATTTATACCATAGTCCATAATCTTTAGTACCTTTCAAATACTTCAAGATTCTTTTGATTGCCATCATATGATTTTCTTTAGGTTTAGCTGAGAATCTTGCTACTATACCAACTATAAGAGGAATATCAGGCCTTGTCTAAACCACATACTGTAGTTTTCTAATCATTGATCTATATAAGGTTTGATCTACCTCTTTTGGATCATCATCTTTAGTAAGCTTTAATCTAGTACACATGGGGATTCCAACTGGTTTACAATCTTCCATACCAAACTTCTTGAGTATATCCTTGATATAATTAGACTAAGTAATGTAGATACCATTCTTGCTCTATTGTATTTGCAATCCAACAAATAATGTAATCTCACCAAACATGGACATTTCAATTTCTTTGTTCATTTTCTCTAAAAATTCTTTGCATGGATCATCATTCCCTGTAAATAAAGTATCATCCACAAGTATTTTATCCAATACATTCTTGTTTTCTGGTCCTTCCTTGATGTACAAACTACTTTTATCATTTGTTCTTTGGAAACCAATCTATATAAGGTAGTTGTGAAATCTCTCATACCATGATCTAGGAGCTTTTTTCAAACCATACAATGCTTTGTGTAATTTTTAGACCATGTCCCTTCTATCTGGATCAACAAAACCTTCTAGTTGTTCAATGTAGACTTCTTTATCGAGAATACCATTGAGAAATGCATATTTAACATCCATCCAATATACCTTAAATCCTTTATGTGCAGCATATGTAAGTAAGGTCCTGACACTTTCCAATCTTGCAATAGGAGCAAAAGTCTCACCATAATCAATGCCTTCTTCTTGAGAGTGGCCGTTACATACCAATCTACCTTTGTTCCTTGATACCTAACCATCTTCATTCAGTTTATTCCTAAATACCCATTTTTTTCCAATCCCATTTTTATCTTTAGGCCTAGCTACAAGAGTGCATGTTTTGTTCTTCTCTATTTTCTCTATTTCTTCATTCATAGCCTCAATCCAAATTTTATTTTTCAATGCATCTTTAACATTTCTAGGTTCAAAATTAGCAAGTAAACATGTACATTTTAGCTTAATTTTTTTATAGTACCTTCTAATTTATCTCCAATAATCTGGTCTGGTGCATGATGCCTCCTGACATACTTGGCCAATATAGGCTCTTTTCCTTTTGACTGAATTCCACTATCTTCATTTTGAATTTCAACATTTGGCTCTGGTTTTTCTATCTACGGCTCGGGTCCTTCAAACTTGGTAGGCATTGGCTCAATAGCTTTAGATTGTGACTCACTGTGAACTTCTTGTAACTTGATGAGAAAGGAAGACTCAAGAGTTGAAGTTTACTCATTGGTAGATGTGTCTAACAGTGTATCAAATTCTATGTAAACAAATCTCCTATAGTCTTTGGGTTCCTTTTTGCTTTCTTCTTCAATCTTCTCTACAAACTCATCAATTCTCACATGTGCATTTTTTATGATTTTATGAGTAGATAGATTCAAACATCTATATGCCTTACTTCTGTAGGAATATCTTAAGAATATACCTTCATCGCCTTTCACATCAATTTTTCCTTTCCTAGATTCTTTCAAGATATAACATTTACTTCCAAATACTTTCGAGTAACTTACATTGGGTTTGTATCCATACCACAATTCATAGAGAGTTTTAAATGAGTCCTTCTTCAACTATACTTGGTTTAAGGAATGAACTACAGTGTTGATAGCTTCCTTCTAGTATTTGATAATAATGTTCTTTTCAATCATCAAAGTTATTGCACAATCCATGATGGATCTATTTCTGCTTTCAGCTATTCCATTTTACTCAGGAGTTCTAGGAGCTAATACTTGTCTTTTGATTCCTCTTACAGTGCAAAAGTTATTGAATTCATTGGAGATGAATTCACCACCTGTGTCTAATCTTAAGCATTTTAGTATTTTCCCTATTTCTTTCTCTACTCTTGCCAAATACCATTTGAATTTCTCAAATGCTTCTGACTTATCTCTAAGATACATAACAGACATCATTCTTAAATATTCATCAATAAAAAGAATAAAGAATTTTTCTCTAGTATAACTTTCTATTCCAATAGGTCCACACAAATTAGTATGCACAATTTCTGAGATATCTTCAAATTGATAGTTTTTGCTCTTAAAACTAGTCTTTCCCATTTTGCCAATTTGACAATTCTTACATAAACCAACATCTAGTTTCTTGAAACTATGAATGCCTCTTACTTTCCTAAATTTTCTTATTTTCACCATATTATCAAAATTTACATGACATAATCTTCTATGCCATAACCAACTTTCTTCAACTTGAGCAATAAAACATGAGCAATCACCTAGATCAAGATAAAATAGGTTACCTTTTGTTTGTTTGCCTAATCAAATCAGTTTTCCTTTATCATCCAATAGTCTTGCCTTGCCATGCATGAATTCCACCTTGAATCCAATATTGATTAGTTGTTGCACACTCTACAGATTATGTTTTAGTCCTTCAACCCAATAGGCATTGTCACATACAAGTTCTTTGGTTAATGAAATTTGGCCTTTCCTTTTTATGCAACAAGGTTCATTATTTCTAAACCTTACACTACCACCATCATAGTCTTCAAAATGTTCAAACTTTGTTTTGTCGCCAGTCATATGATGTCAACATCCACTATCTATGATTCATGTATCATTTTTTCTCACATGAGAGATAAGTGCCATCTTATCTTCTTTATCATCAAATTCATTTTTTACAGCAATGTAAACTATTTCATCTTCACTATTATTATAATCTTTAGCCATAAAACAAGTCTTCTTATCTTTGTCCTTGAATGATTTGTGATTTTTGAAAGTCTTCTTTCCATTGCACTTGTGACTCTTCTTTTCATCTTTATCTTTGTTTGGGCACTTGGCAGCAATATTACCAAACTCTTCACATGAAAAATAGATTATGGGAACTTTACCTTTGTATTTTTCTCTACCTCTAGAATATTTTCTTGCAAGTAGAGCTTCAATAACTTCAAGGTCACTATCAGAACTTTTCTCTGATTCTTCTTCACTTTCTGACTGAATGTCTTTTATTTTCTTTCCTTTCTCCTTGAGTGAAAGCTTGGCCTCAAATGCAAATTCAATATTCTTGGAAGCTAGAACATAATTGTCATAATTATCTAGCTCAAATGTTTTCAATATTCCCACTAAGGTATCCAAAGTTATCTTATGATTTGTTTCACATCTTCTTTCTAGAATAGCATATACTCTAATTACGTAGATGGGGAACAATGTTCTGAGAACTTTACTTACAATAGTTTCTTCCTTGATTTCTCCTCTAGAAGCTTTGATTACAATGACATTGGCTTTGATTCTTTCCACATATTTGGTAACATTTTCATCTTCTCTCATTCTTATCTGATCAAACTATCCTCTAAGTCTTTCAGCTTTGGCTCTCCTCACATTGTCTTCACCACCATAGATTTCATTTAGCTTGTTCGACATCTCAAAAGAAGTTTTGCAATCCTTGACATCATCAAATTCTTCATAGCTAAGAGTAGATGCAATATCTATCATCATTGTGTTATGGTTCTTTTTGTCAGCAATGTCTCCAATGGATAATGTACCACTAGGAGTTGTATATTCTTCATCAAGATATTTACACCTTGAATCACCAATGGAAGCTAGATGAAATCTCATGAGTCCCTGCCATGCTAAAAAAATTTATCTATTAAGCTTCGGAATTTCTCTCTTGTAAGACATCTTGATCTTTAGCTCAGGTCTTTGAAACCTTTCTGGCAAGCACGAAAATATCTGATACCAATTGTTGGAAATGTAGATGGAGTAACTGAGAAGGGGGGTGAATTAGTTACCACAAAAAAATTCTACAGATCCTTTAGATGTCAACAAAATTACTTATTGCTATCACTCAGTAAACATACTAAAAATACTGTAGCTTGGTAAATATAGTGTATGTTATACTTTGATAAGTCTATTCATAGTGATTAACTTGCAAGTATAAAGAAATAAAATGAACACATAAGACACCAGATTTAATGTGGAAACCCAATATGGGAAAAAACACCAATGCAACTAGTTAAAGACTTTCACTCTTCTAAAGTGAGCCCTGTTAGGAGCCAACCTAGTTAAAGGTTACAAAACACAGTGTTAGGTGTGACCTTGTTAGAGGATTTAATCACCCTGTTAGGAGTGGTCTTGCAAGAGGTCTTAAAATAATTCAATGGAATTGTCACCTTGTTAGAGTATTTACAACTAGCTATTAAACCAACTCTATTAAGAGATTTTGGTATCACTGCTACAATGGTAAGAAAGTAACAATGAAATGACCTAAATGAGATGCAACTGAATTGCTAATTACATATCTTTGTTTAGCTTCATACTAGATCCTTCTTAATGGAATATAACTCTACTACTCCTTAAGGATATCTGGCCATCCTTCAAGTTCATTCACACTTTCCTTCTCAAACAATCAATACACTTGCATACTCGCTCATACACTTTAGAAACTCAACTTGACCTTTCATATATACCACCCAGATTATCAAGTTGGCTCATTTACAACTTACAATGACCAATAATTATTACCTCAGTTGGATATAAATAATACTTGAATTAATTAAACTTAATAACCCAAAATTAACAAAATCCTTCATTGACTGACCCTACTCAGTAAACACTGATCTTGAAATGATTTCTTGTGTTGACCAATAGATGCTTGGTTAACACTACGATCTTGCAAAATCCTTTGGCAACCGAGTGAACTCAGTGAACACTAACTCTAAAAAACTATCCTTCATTAACCATGAGAGCTCAGCTAACACTACTTTCTACCATAATCTCCTTCGACACCTAAGTGAGCTCGGTAGACACTGTCTTCATAGAGTAATCTCCAAGAATGCTCAATAGACAAGGAAAATTTCCTTACTGACCAAGTGTACTCGATAAGCACAGACTGACAACTAATATGACATTTGTGTAACATCAAAGACAACACACAATTAGATAATTGTATCCAACACATGGATACCAAAATTTATCTGCATGTCAATTACACCATTCAACTTCTTTCCTCTTTTTCAGTTCAACCTCACCTAGGGTTTTGTGGTCTTTGCCTTGTTCAACATTAGCAACCCTATAATTATGTGTATCATCTTCTTAGTTATCAAAATAGGTTGATCCAACCAAAAATGCATTTTGTGGACTCAATTGAGAATTAACCTAATCCATTTCCCTCAGAAATCTCTTGGCATGTGCCAAATATATGTTAAACATTTCATCTCCAAATGCTTGTGGTTGGGTTTCAAGCTCCCATCCACACATAACTCATTGAATGTCTGGTTCATTTCTAAATTTTCCAACTCTTGAATTGAATAGTGGTAATATGACTTAATATCATGAATAAGGAGTGCTATGGGAGGAATTCATGATTGTTTTCCTCTTTTAATGAAATTCAATCTTAAAATCATCATTAATGCATCACACAATAGTTCACTTGGTAATAGTCTATCCTCCACTAGGTTAAGTGTTCAATGCTCAGAAGATACCTTCAACTCGACAGAGTCATCAACTTGGTAGAGTCTTTGAATTGGAAAAGTCTTCAACTTGGCTTGAACTCTAATCTCACCATCTGCATCCAAGCTTAGTTAAGTCTTGCAAGATAAAAATGCTTGGTAAGGTCTTCATCTATCATCTAACTCAATGATCCTTGTGCATCTAAAATGTTGATGTAGATCTTCTGCATGTTGGATGGAACTAATATTTGATGTCTCCTTTTGAATCATAATTATAGTGCTCTCCATGAATAACTAATTTAAGATGGTTGAGTTACCCAACTCATTGAATTGGGTATCAACACTATCATTATTCTAATTTGCATCATCAAGAGATTTTCTTACCCATTTCTACCTCATTTGGCTTTGAATATTGTTAGCTTTATCTTTCTTTTCATCTTCAATTCTTTCATTGTTCATACTGTTTGTGGAAAGATGTCCAAGTTCTATACAAAAAAAATATCTATTTTTAGTGTCTCTCTTCCTTGTGTGATGTTTTTTATATAATTTTCTCCAATGTGCCCAAACTCACCATAGTAGTGACATCTACAGCATGTGTTGTAATCCCAACCATATATAGCTTTGAAAATTTGTTTTGTTGGGTTCCATTTCTTGGTCTTACATTCTAAAGATTTGTTCCCTTTTTTATTGCAATTGAAACACTTCCCTTCAAACTTAGGTTTCTCTTTGCATTTACTTTCTCTATGTCCTAGTTTTTTGTAATTGTAACACTTTCAACTGAACTTTTATTTATCATTGCTCCAACACTTGTTTGATGTATGTCCTATCTTTCCACAATGATTATATGTAGGCCTTTTATTCTTTTGAGCTTCTTGCTGAGATGATTCGCCTTCTTTTGTGTATCCTAATCCTTCTTTATGTTTGTATCTAAATTGATTTTTCTCATTCAACTAATTCATTCTTTGTTGAGATTTCATCATCCTCTTATTGGTTTGTTTATCTATGCTAAAGTCATTCTACAATTTTGTATTCTCTGTCCTTAAGTTGATAAGCTCTTGATTTGCATCATTGATTTGATCAATCAGATCTATTTGGTAAAGAGATAGTTGATGAATTTCATTGTCATTTTCTTCTATTTACTCTTTGGCTTTATCCTTTTTTTCCATGACTTCACACATTCTAACTGATTGAATTTCTTGTTCTCTTTTCAACTTTCTAACTTCTTCATGAAGAGTAAGATTCTTTTCAAGTAGATCTTTGATTTCTACATCAGTTTCATCTGAACTTCTTTCTTGACAAATGTCTTCAATTCTTTCTTCAATGTAGAGATTTTCATTCATCTGTGTTGTAAGATCTTTTCTTCTTTTTAGGGATTGAGAAATATTGCCCCTTCATTTTATTGAATTGATCCATAGCCAATTATAGATCCAAATTCTTATTTTTAATGAATTTTGTCAGTTTATATACTTTCATGGTCTCTGATATTTTCTGAAGTTGTTAAACTTATTATGTGAGAACCAAGAGCTTTAATACCAATTGTTAGAAATGTAGTATAGACTAAGTGACTGAGAGGGGGGGAGGTTAATCAGGAACTAGTAATACTTATACATTAGTTCACCAATTAAACATCAACCATATGATCTGATCTAATTGCATGCATGCAAGATTGAAAGCAATAAAACATTCATAACACTTGACACAATATTTGGTAACCAAAAACCTTCCAAATAGAAAGTAAAACTGGGGTGGGGATGATACCCACAAGCTTTATTACTATAGTATAAAGTTATCCTACTAAACCTTACAATTGATCACTTCTGATGAGCTACCCTGTTAGGAGAAATAAGGACTATTAGGTCCATCTTGTGAAAGGATTTACAACATACAGTGAAGTATGCACTCTATTAGAAGATTTGGAGAAGACTGTTAAGTCCTCCTTGTTAAAGGATTTGGCTGATGCACCTATTAGGATGAATCTGTGGCTGATCTTTGATCTACAACTTGGTTTTCTTAATGAGATTCCTTAAAAATACAATGATCACCTAACTGTGATAAGTCTTTGCTTTTCCTTATACTACTTTTAGCCTTCTTAATTCACACTCATCTACTTCTTTCTTGATATGATTTGATATATATTCACATTGGATAAGAAAATTTATATATTACATGTATATAAAAATACAATAAATTACCTTCTGGAGTCTGCTACAATGCTAAATTCAAACAATCTTCACAAAGTTAGCTTGCTGCTAAAACCCAGGTTTTGAAGACTACTCATGTGATGTTCTGACACTTGTCAACACTTAGAAAACTCTAGAACTCAGTTGATGTAGATGGTTAGTCTATACTGATCACTTGGAGTAACAAAAACTCGATCAACACTTGATGACTCAGTGAACACTGAAGAACTCGATAGAATCAATTGATACTGAATGGCTCGATCAACACTACCTTCATTCACTTCATTAACACATTGTAGTTTGGTAGCAACTGAATACTTGATAAACACCACAAAGCTTGGTTAACACTAAAACTTCATCACTTAAATTGAAGAGCTCAATAGCAATTGATATGCTCATCTTATAGTGTATTTTGTCTTAGATACTCGGTAGCAACTTATATGCTTGTCTTATACTACATTTTGTCTCAGATGCTCGGTAGACATTATGAAGCATGAGAGACTCTTCTTTTTGCATGTGGAGCTCGGTAACAATGTCAACAACTGACTAATTGTCAAGTCACTAATAGACAAAAGATTTGACCTTAATGTCAACAATATAGAGATAAAAAAATTATTTTGTTTATTTTAAATAAATTTTTAATATGTAAAAGAAACATACAAATATAATAAAAGGTTTTATTAATAGTAAAGCATCCATAAGAAATTCAATGCTATTATTATTTCTCTTCAAAGTAGTATTTTAAAATGCAATATAATTTTAGTCTATGGGAAAAAATGAATAAAACCAAACTCTCATTAATGATATGAATAATTTCTATACCACTTTGGATGAATAGATACATCAAGAAAAAGAGACTCAAAAGAATAGTCACCTACAAGAGTTAAAACCTTTATGTACGAATTCCTTCTCTCATATTCAATATCTTATCATCCAAGATCGAGACCTTCTTAAGGAAGGAAAAAATTAATTGTATTGCCTACAATTGTTAGATGGTACAAGTGAAATTGGGAAGGAATTGTGCAAAATATACTATAAAATGAAATAATAAAGGGATAACATTATTCTTTGATTAGGAAATCTCTAGGAGATGTGCAGATAATATCTCATTGATTAATCATGTTGTCTTAAAAGCATAATATGTTGATCCCTCTTGAATATGGATAATCTATTCTTGCATTCATTCAAGTTAATATGAAATTCTTACTAGTAGTGGAAGGATAACAAGGATAAGAAAGTAATTCATATTGAGAAAATTAAATAATATTTTTTTTATAATGCATATTAAGAGTTGTATTTTGAAATTGTGCATGTTTTTGATGTATTAACCCTTGTTTATTGATTTTAGATTGGATAAAAATAGAAAGGAATATATTTATTTTTTCAAAAAAAAGAAACAAAATAGGTATATTCATTAAAGGGGGGGTTTTTTGAATTTTTTTGGAAATCTAGAAGGTTTTGGTATTCTAGAATTTATTTTCTTATTTTTTCATCAATGAAAATGGGTTATAAATTATTGGTTTGTCATTGATGTCCTTAATTCATTCAATGATCTAATATCCATGTCTTATAATATTTATCCAATGTGATTTTACTAACAGCTATGTTACTAGTATGAGTTTTGGTCTATGGAAACGTGTACCCTATGTTTTAGTTGAGTCATATTTGGTATAAACTTGGATACCTTTTTGTATCTAAGCTAACATATCCAATGTATAGTGTACCATGATTACCTAACCCTATCTCTATATTAAGCTAACTTATAGGGATTCATATCTTGTTTCATTTCATTTCACTAATGTTGATTGGAAATGGTCAACAATCATCTATTAGCATATCTAGTGTAATTTAATCTTTCCTTTCAATGTCATTTAAAAAATTGTTAATTAAGATGTGGAAAATATTAGTTATATTTTATAGGTTCTTTTTTTTTATGGCCACTCTTTATCTAATTATAAATACATGATTATAATTCTCTTGTTTAGCAATAGATTGCTAGATCATTTTATCATTTTAATTGTTTATCCATAGAGTTTTGAACATGATAGAGAACCCAATAGATAAAGAAGGCTTACTTTTGGATATTATATAGTGTTAAAAAATGTGGTATGATTTGCATGTATTGTTTACTAGTCCATTCAATGGCTTAGTTTTCTTGGTCTAGCTTTCAATAAGTCCACTAATGGGTTTGAGAGAAACTTGAGAGAGCCAAGCTAGTAATATAAAACCATTTATATTTACCTAGGCTTCTTTGATTATATTGTAAAACATATATTTACAATAATGTCATTTGATAATGTCCTCATCTAGTTTTTTATTGGATAGACTTTTCCTAAGGCCATTTTACTCAATAATAGTTTAGTCTATTTTTATACTATGTAGAATATACCAAATGTCACTATATCCTTTCCATCTTGGTTTTCTTTACCATGAGTGAAAACTATTATATCCAGAGGATATAGAGTTTATTTTTAGATCTTCTTGTTGAGCTTGATTTGAATAATATAAGAATATTTCCTATCATTTGTAGTATGAATTTCCTTTACCACATGACAATTATGTTGCATGTTTTATCAATATTTTCTTGAGTGATCTAGCTAGTGTTTTTTAAGATGTTACACGATCTTGAAGATGGATCATTTAATGATAATATTTTAGTGGTTTATCTCCAATAGAAACTTACTAGAAAATTAATATGAATTAAAATTATGTGAATGATGGTCTCTTACATTATTTATCTTGGGATTGGGATTCAATTCTTTAAGATAATGCACCATCATTTGTAAGCTTATAAAATTATGATGTAAACAAAGTGGTGCATGATGCAAATGATTAAGTTTATAAGCTTTTACATAGAAATTAATTGTGTTCTATCATAGTTATTTTTTTCTTTTAAACTCAAGGCTCCACTCATAGGTGAATCCAAAACTTTCGTGATTTGCAAGATAATTGAAGCTTACAATATTTTTTTATAATAATGTTTTCTCCCTTGATGAGCTTCATAATCTAAATAATCCAATAGATTGTAACTAATGATCTTACGATGATTTTGGTTGGATAAGAAAGGGAAGAGCCATAATTCAATATAAGTTGTCTATTATAGAAATAATAGTGAATCTCACAAGAGGTAAGATTGATAAAGATAAGAAGACAAAGAGAGATGAATATTTTGACTAGAATTAAGAAACAATAGGAGATAATAATTGCAATCCCATATCAAAAACTCGCCTAACCACCATCAAAAGAATAAGTGGAAAAGGACCTTTCCTCACTTTCTAAACTATTTTCTAAGAAATATTATCATCTTACACCCTAATAAATTAATAGAAATAAATGGTGACTCTCTAATAGTAGGATTAACAACCGCTAAAAGTGGGGAAACAAGAATACAAGGCATATCAATAGTAACTAGACAAGATGATAGCTAAGAGGGAGAAACCTACATGGCTGAGGAACAATTAGGAATCAAAGTATTTGTAGAATGCACTTCATGAAATAATGACATGACACTTTGATCTTAATGCACATATTATCTAGGTTATAGCACAAAATTTAGAGGAAAAAATTATTATTATCTATTCGTCCTTAGTGTCTTTCAATCTTGTAGGATAACCTTCATGATACAACCAATGATACTTTGAAGCTAGGTGACCAACAAGAATAATAATGATGATCATAAAAAGGGGAGGCCACATTACTTGATATTTATGTCTAAGCTTTATCCTTGAACATTAATACGACATCCTCATTCAAATATATTTGGAGATGTTACATCAATAAGAATGAAATAAAATGTGGAGTGGCTAAAGAAAGAAATGAAATCATCCACTATTAAGATAAGGCTAGTAGAGTTTCCGATGGCCTCGTAACATGAAATATTATCAAAATAAAGAAAGGGGAAGACCATAAAATATTATCTAAAGTTTATGAATTGAGAGTGATTTTATTAAAAAATTGGAAGAGCGAGTCTAGGGTTTCCTAGAAAAATAATGCTCTCCCTTAGTCCAAGGCTGACTAAGAACTATATTTAGTTGGAAAAAGAAAAATTAACCTATTTTATTTATCAAAAAGAGAGATTTTTATCTTTCACTAGACATAAAGTATTTTCACAAGGCCTATACCTAGTTGTGCAACTCAAGAAGTGTAGGGTAGAGGATGAGAAACTAAGAAAAATACCATGACTAGAGTAGATATCCTCATTATACACAACTTCCTCATTATACACAATTATCTAAAATAAATTTCTAAAAGAAAGATAGAAAAACATACATTAGATTAGGTGGAAATATCTATATAATGAGAAATATAGGCATAAGTTCATGTATTAGTAGGTGATCCAAAAAATAACTAGGGCAATCTTGGGGGGAAAGATCCACAACAACCTTTTAGCCTAGTATGAAATAATAAGTACATGGATAGATATGTGAGGTAAAGCTACAATACCAAATGCCACATCATTGGGTTGTAAAGAGGAGAGAGCCAACCCATCCACAAAGAAAACTATTGAAGGGTGTGGACAAGCCTTGAGAACAAAGGACATGGAGCATCAATAAAAAAGGCCCCCATAATAAAAGGGAGTGCTAATTCTATAGTAGTATGTTGGAAGGAATAATGGTTTAATTACATGTTTTACAAACCTCTTTTGAATACTAGTGGATTCAATAAAGAGAAAGCCTACTTGGTGTCCACTATTCCAAACATGAAACATGAACAAAAAGATGCACTTTTGTACTTCAAAAAAATTATAATTTGAGACTACTATAAAAGCATACACAAATTGGATCATACTTATGCTAGAAACCTATACTAGACAATGACTAATGTAATGCCCATTGGTAATGAGAATTGTGTATGCATAATTTAAACAAAAACAATGCCGTTTTATTTTTTTGTGAAATTGGATATTCTTTTGAGGCCTAGGAGAACCTTATTGTTTACATGGTCATACAAACAAGATATTGCATTGAGTTCAAATAATGGTCTTATTACAGTACAAGACTAGAAAATATCACATGCGAGTCCAATTGTTCATTAAAGAGGATAATCAAAAGCATAGGATAAAGAATTGTGCCTCACTTATTGAAATTTCCTTTTCAATATTAATAGGCAAGTCAATAATGTAATATGTCCCTTTTGATTCTCACTTCATCTTTTCCTTCCTTTTTATTTCTCTTATAGCCTGAATGAAAAGAGATTGACTATTAATTGAGCCTTTAAGTGATTGCATTCATTATAAATAAATGATTCTTGAAACATCAAAATTCTTATCATATTATCTTCTTGCAATTATTTTTAATATAAAAAATCTTGCTTGACAATTGTTTTTTCTTTCCAAAAGTTGAGACACTATATGCTCTCTCATACTACATGCTTGATTGCAAAAATTGATCCATTGAAGTATTTTCTTAGCAAGGCAACTCTGAGAGGAAGGTTAGCTAAATGGGTCATGATCCTAAGTGAGTTTGACATTGAATATGTTGAAAGGAAATCTCTTAAAGGATAGACAATTGTTGATAAACTAGTAGAAGCACCAATGCAAAGCCTTCTACCATTGAATATTGAATTCCCTAATGAATCTATTTTATTGCTAACACATCAAACATGGGTGATTTTCTTTGATGGTTCCTTTACACAACAAGGATCTAGTGTTGTTCTTTTATTTATAACACCAAAAAAAATATTATTTGCCTAAGGTGTACAAGATTCTTTTTCCTTGTACAAATAATATTGTGGAATATGAAGCCTTAATTAATGGCATGAAAGTTGTAGTTGAGTGAAGAGTATATGAACTAAATATCTTTGATGACTCATAGTTAATAATCAATCAAGTTAATGATGTTTATCAAATAAAGGATGAGAAGTTGACACCTTACAAAAGAATGGTTGATGATTTTAAAAAATATTTTGCACATGTCACTTTTAAATAAATTCCTTGGGCATGTAAAATGGTGGTCGATGCAATGGCTACTCTTGCTTCCATGCTACAAATGCCAAAGAATGAATTTCAACACGAGTTCCTCGTGTGGACATTATCCTACCATGCTTATGATTCACCTAAATTCTGAATGGTATGTTCTATCATAGGACATGATTCATCTCAATACCATCATATCTACTCTTACCTACATGACCAAATAATTCTAGACAATCTAACCCAGAATGAAAAATTTCACTTAATCTAAAATGCTTCACAATATGTTATGATTGCTAATAAATCATTTAGGAGAGATCTTGATAGTACACTACTCAAGTGTCTAGAGCTCAATGAGTCGAAATGCACATTAATAGATGTATAGGAAGACATTTGTGGATCCCACTCAAATGGCTTGATACTAGCTCACAAACTAATTAGAGATGGTTTCTATTGGCCAGATATGGAGAAAGAGGAAATAAAATATGCCAAGTCTTGCAAACATTATCAACTCCATGGAAATTTGATTCATGCTCTAGCCAAAGAGCTAATTCCTTTCGTCATGATTTACCCATTTCAACAATTGGCCTTTGATCTGGTGGGTCAAATTCATCTATGTTCTTCAAATGCACACAAGTTCATTATCATAGCTAAAAAATACTTAACTAAATGGGTAGAAGTAGTCCCTCTTTCTAAGGCTAATCAAAAAATTGTAGCTCTATTCATTCTCAACTACATTACATGTAGGTATGGTGTACCATCCTCCATCATTAGTGACAATGGGGGATAATTCAAAAATAAGGATCTCAAGGAGCTCTGTTAAAAATTTAAAATCATGCAACATTGGCCTTCCATCTATTACCCCCAGGGTAATGGACAAGCAAAAGAATCTAATAAGGCTATTCTTAAGATCTTACATCACATAGTCAAAAAATTTGGAAGAGACTGGCACCTTCAGATCAATCCATCTTTCTGGGCTTATGAAACAAGTTTCAAAACTCCTACGGGAACAATGTCCTTTGCTTTGGTATATTGAGTTGATGTTGTTCTTCCTATTGAGGTCAACATTCCTACTTTGAGAATCTCTCTGAAAGACTTTACCATTGATGATGATTACATAACATCTTAGCTGCAAAGGCTAGAACTATTAGATGAACATCGATAAGTGGCATTTGATAATCTACAAGCTTATCAAAAGAGAATATCTAAAAGCTACAATAAGAAATTCAAACCACTTGACTTCTAGGTGGGTGACCTTGTCTTATGGGAAAACCCTAAGAATAAAAAACAATGAATATAGAAAGTGAATTTTGAATCCAATTGGCTTGGTCCCTACATAGTCACTTTAGCGTTTAGATCTTGTGCTTATCAACTCTCAACAACTAAAGGAGACTCACTCAAAGATTTGATCAATATCATTCATCTAAAATAGTTCTACAACTTATTTACTTTTGAAGATTTTTTGTACATATGTAGAACTCCTAAAAATATATATATTATCTTGGTGAAAACCTAGAAATAGGCACCTTGGTAATACAAAAAAATTGAAAAATTGAAAAATACAAAAAAGAAAAGAAAAGAAAGAAAAAGTGCCATTGACTAAAACTTGGAAAATAGGCATCATGGTAGAAAACATAGAATCTCTACCAAGAAGGTAAAAGCCTAGTAAATAGAAACTTCTTGTCTTAAATTCTCTACCTTGCAATGCATCTCCTGGCTCTTATACACTTTCTTGCTTTAATTTTCTTCTTTAACTAATGCTCATGCTCTTAATTATATTCAAGACTCTACCTGATATTTACCTAGATTGAAACAGGTCCTAGTTGTTGGAAGCATGAATACTAAAGATATTCCTATTGGGGAGTATTGAAGAAACATGATTAGATCATTATCATGATGATATGTTATGTTCATGACTATGTTTTTCATTGATGTCAACATAACAATTTTCTATGGTATCTGACAGAAGAACAGTGGAAAGATCAAGTTGGTACAAATAGATCGTTGAGTACTTTCAATAGTGAGGTTAAAGAGAGATACTACTAAGTGTCTAGTATATGTAGCTAACCTTGGAAGCATAAGATATTAAGTCTAGAAGAAGTTATGCAAGTTTTGGTGAAGATCATTCTTAGATAGAGTTTATAGAGGCATGTTTTGGTAAACTTGTTATATCTCTTAGCAGATTTATTATTCTAAGAAGTCAAAGTTAAAGATGTGAAGAAGACATGTTGGGGATGATGTGCAAAAGCTTACTCTTCATAATGTAACATGTATGGAAAGATATTCAAGTTGCAAGGTGAAAGATTAATGTTATTGCTAAGTGTAACATGTTCTTAATGTAGTCCTATAATAATAAATTGAGAAGGTGGAATAGTTGAATCAGGGAATTTTTTTATGGATTTAGTATAAAGGAAGGGCATTTTCATTTATCATGTATAAGTGGATAATGAGATAGATGAAGTGATTGTAAGAAGCACAAAGAGTGGAATGCAAAGTTGAGTGGTGTAGAGCGAAAGTGAAGGAAACTTCATTACCAAGGTTTTATTGTGTGATCTAAAGTTGGATACCTAGATCCAAGGTTCATGACCTAGTCTAAAAGGTCTAATAGTGATTGGTCTAGTTGATAGGATAGATGAAAGAAGTTAAATTATAGCACATATGATTATTCAGCAAGTAATAGTTGAGAGCTTAGTTGGACAGTGAGTTTGGTGATCTTACCCCAGAATTTGTTTGTACAGTGGGTCCTTATGTCTTCTACAACTCCTAATAAGGTTGGCACAACTCCTAACATGGTTGTAATCTTCTAACAAGGATTCAAAGTCTCCTAATAGGGACTCATATGTACTAAATGTTGTAATAGACTCCTAACAGGTTCCATCATCTAACAAGAAATATTTATATTAGTACATCATCTTGTGGGCATCATTCCCATTAGGGTTTTCCCAATGATCAAGGGTTTCTATAATTAACATTTTTGGTGTCATTGTCTATGTCCATCTTGTTATGGTTGTTGTTAACTTTGATTGAATGGATAAGATTTTTTAAGGTTGATAAATGTTTTAATTGTTGGATAACTAATTCACCCCCTCTCCCCCCCCTAGTTATCTTGCTCAAATATTCTTTCTAAAAATTGGTATTAGGGTGTGAGGTCCTTGAACATAATGTTGAAAAACTTTGGGAGATCTATGACAGGCATGTTTAGGATAGATAGTCTGAAGTTTGATGGAAAAAATTTTAAAATATGGAAGGAAAAGATTAAGATACATCTGTTGTATATTGGTCCAAGATATTTGATATTAACAAAATCATAAAATATAGTCATTGTTGAAAAATATTTGGAAACTTGTACCAAGGAAGAAAGAGATCCTTTTATGTGCGACATGAGAGCTAGAGAAGCACTATTGACTACACTTCCTAAAATTGAATGCAATTAGGTAAAGTCACTTGTTAATTCACATTTGATTTGGAAAGCTTTGGAAACTAGTTTTCAAGGTGATGAAAATTTTAAGAAATTGAGGCTACAAAATTGGAATTGTGCATTTCAAGATGCTAAAATGATGGAAGATGAATCTATAAGAACATATGTAGGAAGAATATTAGAAATCACTACTACTAATAAATCTCAAGGAGGAACTAAAGAAGATGATGAGGTTATATGGAAGATATTGATGAGCTTAACATCACAATTTAAGTAAGAAGTTCAAATGATATAGTTGTTGATATCTTGTAAAAAATATTTCACAAAGGAGACATTGCTTGGAAGACTTGAAGTAGTTGAGAATGAGCTTAGACAGTTTGAAGAATTGACTAGAATAGAAACAACTTTTAGTGCCTTGGATATTTGACCTAGTTTATCAAGGAGCACAAGTGTTAGAGGAGACTTTTTTGGTAAGAAGAGAAAAAGATGGTAAGAAAATATTTAAATGTTGGAATTGTAATGACTCTAGTCATTATGCATCTAAATTGTCCTAAAGAGAGAAAAAGTGTAAAGGAAATTTCAAACCTAGAAGAGATAGAGAGTGTCTATATGTAAATAAAGAAGATGAATCTGATGAACAAGTAAGTGCTAGTGATGATGAAATAGGATTTGTAGCAATTCAAGAAGAAATCCTAGAGAAAGCAGCTTTGATATCATAGGTTGAAAAGAAATCTGATTGGATAATTGGCAGTGGTTGTTCACATCATATGATTGGTGATATGAACAAGTTTGTTGACTTCAAAAGTCAGGATGGACGCATTATCAGAGTTGGAAATAATGCAGCATGCCAAGTTAAAGGTATTGAATCTATAACTCTTGATGGTAAAACTAACACTGAGGATGTATATTTTGTTGATGGTTTGAAGCACAATATTCTAAGTGTTGGACAACTAGTGGATAAAGGTTATCATCTGCAATTAATAGAAAAGACATGCATGATCAAAGACAAAAATGGAAAGGTAATTGGAATACCAATAAGATCTAGAGGTAATGTATTTCATTTGAATCCTACTGAAATGACATGTTTGGTTGCTAAGGTATATGACGATTATGGCATAAGAGATTTTTTCATATAAACTTTGATAGTATTGTGAAGACCAGTAGTATGTTTACAGTTAGATATTTGTCTAAGATTGTAAAACCTATTAACACAATTTGTAAGGAGTGTATTTTGTAAAAGCATAACATAACTTCTTTTCCCTGTAAGAAGTTTACTACTACAACAAAATTGGAGATTGTACACATAGATCTTAGCGGTCCTATGAAGACTGAAGAATTCTATGGTGAAAGGTATTTCATTGTTTTAGTTGATGACTTTTCTAGAATGATGTGGGTTGCATTTCTTAAGGAAAAATATGAGGCATTTGATAAGTTTAAGATATTCAAGAATAGAGTTGAGAATTAATTAGGCATAAAGATTAAATGTTTAAGATTAGATAGAGGAGGAGATTTTACTTCAAATGAATTTAACATCTTTTGTGAAGCTAATGGAATCACAAGATAGTTATCATCTCCGAGAACCCCTGAACAAAATGGAATAGCACAAAGAAGAAATAGGTTAGTAATAAAAGCAACAAGAACTATTCTAGCTAAAAATGATGTATTCAAATTTTTTTGGAGAGAAGATGTGAATACAATAGTCTACACTATGAACAGAGTGTAGATCAAGAAAGACACAAACAAGACCCCTTATGAACTGTGGTTTGGTCACTCACTTATAGTTAAGTATTTCATAATTTTTAGCAGTAAGTGTTATATCAAAAGAGATGATGATATTGGTAAGTTTGATGTTAGAAGTGATGAAGGTATGTTTCTTGGTTATTCATTGAAAATAAAGGCTTATAGATGTTATAATATGAGAACTAAGACTATTATGGAAAGTGAAAATGTGAAAGTTGATGAGAAATTTAGGATACAAGAAAGAATAGTAGATTACAATTCAAATGATGATGTTTTTACTAAACCAAGGAATGATGAAATATTCCTTGAGACTAACAATGATTTTCAGAATGAAAGAGAGCTAAGGAAGGAACAAATCTCAGAACCTTTAGCAGAGCCAAGAGTTGAGATAAAAACTCCTACTTTGGGTAAGAATATGACAAAGAATCATCCACCCAAGTAGATTATCAGAAGTAGAGATAAAGGTGTGATGACAAGAAGTAGAATCAATGAAGAATTATGTTTGATATCTCAAGTTAAACCTAAAAATGCAGATGAAGCATGTAAAGATGGCTATTGGAAGCAAGCCATGAAAGTGGAATTGGATTAGATAGTAAAGAATGAGACATGGGAATTGGTCCCCAGACCAATAGATAAGAATGTGATAGGAACTAAATGGGTATTTAGGAACAATTTGAATGAATAATGTGAATTTGTAAGGAACAAGGAAACATTGGTATCTAAAGGTTATTCACAACAAAAAGGAATAGACTATGATAAAACATATGCTCTTGTGGAAAGAATTGAATTAGTAAGGTTATTCTTAGCATATTTAGAATATAAGAAATTCAAAGTATATCAAATTGATGTCAAGTCAAAATTTATGAATGTAGAACTTGAAGAAGAGGTATACATAGAACAACCTGAAGGTTGTCCTTTAACAAATGTATGCAGATTGAAGAAAGCATTGTATGGCTTGAAGCAAGAACCCATAACCTGGTATGCAAGGTTGGACAAGAAATTGGCAAAGTTTGGATATAGAAAAGGTATGGTACATAGAAATCTCTATTGGAAAGAAATTGATGATGGATTAATGATCTTGGTAATATTTTTTGATGATATCATATTTGGAGGAAATGATGATGAAAGTGACAAGTTTGCAGAAGAAATAAAGAAGGAATTTGAAATGAGTGTGATAGGAGAAATGGAATATTCTCTAGGATTATAGATTTTACATGATAAAGAAGGAATCTTTATTTCTCAGACTAAGTAATTGAAAGATTTGGTTTTGAAACATGTAAACCCATTGGAACACCTATGGTAACTAGACACAAGTTATCTACAAGGGATGAGACACCTACTATTGAGTAGACGAAGTATAGATCTATGATCAGAGGATTGCAATATCTAACTCACACAAGGCTAGATATAGAAAATGTAGTTGGAGCCTTATTTCTTGGAGGAAGATTGGTTTCTTGGCTAAGTAAGAAGTAAGATTGTACCTCACAAATTACAACAAAAATAGAACATGTTGTAGTAGCAAACAATTGTAATCAAGTTGTTTGGATGAAGTAGATGCTAAAGGATATAAGGATAGAATTTAGTGAACCTATTGTCATACATTGTGACAACAAAAGCATAGTAAATATGTCTAAGAATCTATTGTTGCATTCTAAGACTAAGAATATTTCTATCAAGTATCACATGCTGAGAGAGAAAGTTTTAGAAAAAGAAATTAGATTGGAGTATGTGAGAACTAAAGAGTAGATTGTAGATATCTTCACTAAGCCTCTTACCAAAGAGACTTTTGAGTATTTGCGAGGTATGGTAGGGGTTATGCCCCTTCCTACATCAGAGTAGATGATGCAAGAGTGCATCAGTCTAGTGTAATAGAGCACTATTGTTTGGCTAGATTGAATGCTAATGCTTCCTATATGGGGGAGTATCTGTAATGAACAAAGTCATCTAGGACTCTTGTTGGATGTTTTTTTTGAATATGTCTTTGGAAAATTGAGCTAGTTAGTAACAATTGTTGCAGAGTTTGATGGTTTCTGAAACCTTTGACTTTGATGTCAATGGGGAGAAGTTTGGCATGAAAAATAGGTTGAAGAAGTAAATAGGTTGGAGAAGTACAACATGAGGTTGGAGAAGTATAGCATGGAAAAATAGTTGGATGTAAAGTACATTGAGGTATATCAAAGGGGGAGAATGATTGATGAAGAGGATTTGAAAAGAAAGATTAACAGTCTTTTACAGTTAGTATTTTTGAAACTAGATGCTTTTCATCAATGTTGCCATTAATGCCAAAGGGGGAGATTGTTGGAAGAATGAATGTTGATGTTATTCCTATGGGGGAGTATTGTAGAAACATGATTAGATCATTATCATGATGATATGTTACATTCATGAGTGTGTTTGTCATTGATGTCAACAGAGCAATTTTCTGTAGTATCTACTTTTAGTAGTGAGGTTAAAGAGAGATACTACTAAGTGTCTAGTACATGTAGCTAACCTCAGAAGCATAAGATATTAAGTCTAGAAGAAGTTATGAAAGTTTTGATGAAGACTTTTTTGAGATAGAGTTTGCAAAGGCATGTTCTAGTAAACTTTTTATATCTCTTAGCAAAGTTATTATTCTAAGAAGCCAAAGTTAAAGATATGAAAAACACATGATGGTGATGAGGTGGACAAGCTCACTCATCATAATATTATGTGTATAGAAAGATATTCAAGTTTCAAGGAAAAATATTAATGTTATCACTAAGTGTAACTTGTTCTTAATGTGGTCCTATAATAATAAATTGACAAGGTGTAACAACTGACTCATAGAATTGTTTTATGGATTCGGTATAAAGGAAGGACATTTTCCTTTATCATGTAGAAGTGGATAATGAGATAGATGAAGTGATTGTAACCAACACAAAGAGTGGAATGTGAAGTTGAGAAGTGTAGAGCGGAAGTGAAGGAAACTTCATTGCCAAGGTTTTATTGTGTGATCCAAAGTTGGATACTTGGATTCGAGGTTTGTGACCTAGTCTACAAGGTCTGACAGTGATTGGTCTAGATGATAGGATAGAGGAAGGAATTAAAAGTATAGTACATATGATTATTCTACAAGGAATAGTTGATAGATCAATTTGATAGTGAGTTCAATGACCTTTCCTCATAAGTTGTTTGGACAGTGGGTCCTTCTATCTTCTACAACACCTAACAGGGTTGGAATCTTCTACCAAGGATTCAAAGTCTCCTAATAGGGACTCATATGTACTAAATGTTGTAATAGACTCCTAATAGGGTCCATCCTATAACAAGGAATATTTATATTAGTACATCATCTTGTGAGCATCATTCTCACTTGGGTTTTACCTTTGATCAAGGTTTTCCCTAGTTAACATATTTGATGTAATTGTTTATGTACATCTTGTTATGGTTGTTGTTTACTTACATTAAATTGATATGATTATTTAAGGTTGATAAATGTTTTAATTATTGGATAACTAACTCACCCTCCCTCTTAGTTATCTTGGTGGACTATTGTTTCTAACAATAGTCTGGGGGAAACACCCTATAGTTTCTAAAAAGATCTATAATGTGTTAGTCACCAGTTGTTCTAGCTTTGTCTATCTACTGTCACTTACTTTACTATTGAGATTCTTCTCAAATAAGATCTCTTTCACGTCAGTCACCAATTGTTCTAGTTATGTCTGTCTATTTTCACTTACTTTACTACTGAGATTCATCTCAAAGAAGATCTCTTTCATGTCAGTCACTAATTATTCTAGCTGTGTCTATCTATTGTCATTTAGTCTCCTACTGCGATTCTTCTTAATGAAGATTTCTCTCTCATGTTAGTTACTAGTTGTCCTAACTGATTATGTCTACTCTCATCCAACCACTAAAGATATTTCTTACATATATCTTCTAAACATTGACATTTGACATCAATCTAATGAAACTGAACCTCAAATGAAAATATTGACACTATTTTACCTATGCTGAGCTTTTCTTTCTTGTTTTTCTTTTTCTTTATCATTCCCCTTTGAGAAACTTGAGGATGTCTATTTTGACTAGAGAAGCAAGGACTAGAGGCATGATATATAAGCAAGGACTAGAGGCATGATATATATATATATATATATATATATATAGATTTATGGATTAGTTCCAATGAGCCAAAGCATACATAGTATCCACTATAAGAGCCTCTATCTCATGTTGGATGACCATGTGTACCTCAACTCATTTTACATGACCACTTTAGTAAAGTTGGTGTTAGAATTCTTTAGAATAACTGAGAGGGGGGGGGGGGGGGGGGGGGGGTTAATCAGTTATTCAAGGTCCAAATGCCCTAATAATACTTTTTCAATACTTTTAATGAATCCATACACTTTTCATCCATCCAAAATTAAATCAATCATATTAGCAAGTTATAGTAAATCAACATGCAGAGATAAAACATGCAAGATCAACATATGTCACAGTGATTTACGTGGAAACCCAATTCGGGAAAAACCACCAGTAACATGCTACTTGATTTTCAATCTTCTAAAGTGATGCCCTATTAAAATCCTAACCTATTAAAGGCTTACAACACACTATTAAATGTGACCTTGTTAGAAGATTTCACCAAACTGTTAGGAATGGGCCTGGTTAAAGGACTTCTGAACATTCACTTGGAATGTCACGCTGTTAAAGGATTTACCTCATGGATATTAAACCAACCTAAGTCCATAGGATTTAAACTAACTGTTACAATTGCTACACAGTAACAATAATGGCTTTTTGATCTGATACAACTTATAACATACTTTGAAGATTTCAGATCACACTTCAGTTCTAACCTTTTTCTTGGCTTTAATCACTTCAGCTATGACTACTTGTCTTCCTCTCAAGCTTTGTCTCCTTGAGTCTTCTTACTCATCATTCCAATGCAATCATATCTAGGGTCTTCTTATCGAAACATAGTAGTTGTGCTCTCTTTCTCCTTAGCACCTCCTTTAGCACTTTATGCTTTTTTTTGCTTGACCACCTCTCTCTCTTTTTTCATGAACTTATGACTCCTTAAATAGAAATCTAATTTTTCTTTTCCACTCAATTCTCCGTCTCCAATTTTAGGGTTTCAAATGGATTAGGTAGGATACAATGTATCTACCGCATATCTTGCTCTTATCTAGAAACTTCATCAATTGTATCTTTAAAAATGTTCTACATGGTGTTTTGTGCCACCAGCTCATCATTCTTATCTTCCATTTAATTCACAAACTTCTAGATAACAACCTTGTCGACTTAGATTTGGAAAATCTTCGATTTTCAAAATGATGCAGCTACTCGGCATTATTGATTTACTGGTGCTTGGCACCTCTGTGTTACTCAACACTATTGGTTTACTAGTTCTTGGCACCTCTGTGTTACTCGGCACTTATATCTGCTCGGCACTTGTATTTGCTCGGCACTTGATATCACTCAGTATCTAAAGTTTACTCGACATCTGAAGTTTACTCGACATCTAAAGTTTACTTGGCATCTAAAGTTTACTCAGCATCTGAAGTTGAACTTGCTCGACTTCAACTAAGAATCTATTCGGCACCTACTAGCTTGCTCAGCTCCCTCTCTCTAATGAACTTAGTTGGGATTTACAAAAGACTTAGCTAAAACCTTACATCTTTGATATGTTTTAGTGTGCCCATTCTCTGTGTCTTATAGTATGTCATCAAATACACTTTTTCATCAATGGCTTAGTTGATCCTTATACTTCATTACAACATCATAACTTCAACCTTTCTTTTGGTGTTCTAGTTACATCTTATTGATTTCCTCCTCCTTATCAATCAACTTAATTGATAGTATTAGGATCACTTAAGCAATTGTCATTCCTGCAAGTAGCAAGTTTGACATCAATGACAAAACAATGATTGAGAACATTCTTTACCAGTTCCATATGATCATTCCAACAACTTTCCTCATGATCTTTTCAATCACTTCCAACAATCTCCCTCTTTGGCATTGATGGCAAACCAAATTGATGAATTGATCAACTTAGTTACCACCAAGATTGTATACGTTGTCTACTACTTTTCTTGGCTGCTGCATCTTTACTATTGATCTCATATATCTCCCTC
Source organism: Cupressus sempervirens (assembly GCA_028749045.1). Classification (NCBI taxonomy): domain Eukaryota; kingdom Viridiplantae; phylum Streptophyta; class Pinopsida; order Cupressales; family Cupressaceae; genus Cupressus; species Cupressus sempervirens. The sequence continues at coordinate 1,038,456,681 of CM053785.1, read as the reverse complement.
TTTCTTTGTATTGATCAGATTCTTTCATATATATCTCCCTCTTGCTTTGTATTGATCAGGTTTCTATATATTTCTCCCTCTTTGACATAAATGCCAAATATGTAGTATCTTTATCATGCAAAATATAAGATTTGGCTTCTTGATGTCTTCTCCCTCTGTCACCATGCTTGTGATTGATTTGGAGTTTCTGCTCCTGCTATCATCCTCTGCATCATTCTTCTGATATTCCAATGATTTATTATTGTTGATGCAGGGAAACTTCCTTGTTATTTTAAACTGCTTGAGTTAGGGGTATTACCCCCAACTTGCCTCTAAGATATTCATAAGCATCCTTGGGCAGTGGTTTGTTGAAGATATCTATAGTTTGTTCCTTTGTATGAATGTATTCCAACTTCACTTGTTTGTCTTCTACCAATTCTCTGACATAATGATACTTGATTGTGATGTGCTTGGTTTTTGCATGCATTACTGGATTTTTGGATATGTTTATAGCACTTGTGTTACCACAATACAATATCATAGGTTTTGTTACCTCTTCTTTCATTCCTTTCAATAGATGTGTGAGCAACACAATGTTTGTGCAATTGACTACTACTGCCACATATTTTGATTCTGCAGTGGACTGAGATCTGCATGTTTGTTTCTTGCTAGTCCAAGTAACTAGCCTTTTGCCTTAAAATAATGCACCTCCACTTGTGCTTTTTCTATCATCAATGTTGCCTCCCCAATCTGCATTTTTATATGCATTGAGCTCAAACTTTCCATTCTTTTTGTAGTATAGACCACAGTTATCAATTCCTTTAAGATATCTCATTATTCTTTTTACTGCTATGAGATGATTTTCTTTAGGATTAGTAGAGAATCTAGCCACTATTCCAACTATTAATGCTATGTCTGGTCTACTATGTACAACATATTATAGTTTTTCAATCATAGATTTGTACATTGTTTGATTGACTTCAACTGATTCATCATTTTTGGACAGCTTATTTCCTGTTGCCATTGGTGTGCTGACTAGTTTAGACTCCTCCAATCCAAAAAATTTAAGAATCTCTTTGATGTACTTTTATTGTGTCACAAATATACCATGTTTGAGTTGATGTACTTGCAATCCAACAAAAAATTTGATTTCTCCAAACATAGACATCTCAAATTCTTGTTTCATTTTGTCAGTAAAGCCTTTGCAAAGCACTTCCTTTCCACCAAACACTATGTCATCCACAAATATTTCAGATACAATAATATCCTTACCTTCTTCTACTTTGATGTACATGTTGCTATTATCATCAATTCTTTCAAATCCTATTTGCACTAGATACTTGTAAAGTCTCTCATACCATGCTCTAGGTGCTTGTTTCAAACCATAGAGTGCTTTATGTAGCTTAAAAACCATATCCCTATTGTTCTCATGAACAAATCCTTTTGGTTGTTGAATGTAGACTTCTTCTTCTAGTATACCATTTAAAAAAGTAGACTTTACATCCATCTGATAGACTTTAAAATCTTTATATGTAGCATATGCAAGTAAAGTTCTTACTTCTTCCATTCTAGCAACAGAGGCAAATGTTTCCCCATAGTCTAGTCCTTCTTCTTGAGCATAACCCTTGCATACTAGTCTAGCTTTGTTTCTAGAAATCTCACTATTCTCATCTAGCTTGTTTCTGAATACCCACTTGGTGCCAATCACATTCTTGTCAACTAGTCTAGGAACCAAACTCCAAGTTTTTTTTTTCTTTATTAGAACAATCTCTTCTTCCATAGCTTTATACCAGTCATCATCTTGTAATGCACCATATACTATCTTAGGTTTAGATTTTGTGATCAGACATGATTCATCTCTTAGTCTATTCTTTGTCATTAGTCTTGCATCTTTGTCACCAATTATCTATTCAACAGGGTGATGCCTTTTTACATATTTGGATAATCTTGGCTCTGTCCTTGTTTCCATGTTTGATCTTTCTAATTCAGGATCATTATGCACTTCATTGTAAGGATGTTCTTCATCTATTTCATGTGTACTGTCTTTAGAATCAAATTGTGCATTTCCTTCATTCTACAACTCGACTTCTGAATGCAACTCAGCATTCACTGGTTGTGACTCAGCTAAAACTGAAATTTGTTGTTGAATTTCAATTTGATTGACATTATCCTCATCAATAGACATTCCATCATAAGAATACACAAAGGTTCTATACTCTTCCATTTTCTTTGGTTCTCCAGCTTGGACTTCTGTGTGCTCGTCAAAGTTTACATTTTCACTTTCCACAATTTTGTTAGTTTTAGTATTCAAAAACTTGTATGCCTTACTTCTAGTGGAGTAACCAAGAAATATGCCTTCACCACTTTTTGCATCAAATTTTCCATTTCTAGCATCTTTAAGGATAAAGCATTTGCAACCAAACACTTTGAAATGTTTTACATTGGGTGAGTGACCATACCATAATTCAAAAGGTTTTGTATTTGTATCTTTCTTGACTTGTACTCAGTTTAGTGTATGAACAGCTACACTTACAGCTTCTCTTTGGTATTTTAGAGCAACAATCTTTTCCATCATTAATGTTCTGGCATAGTCAATCATAGATCTATTTCTTCTTTTAGCAATTCCATTTTGTGGGGGAGTTCTAGGAGCTGACATTTGTCTTTTGATTCCTTTATCATTACAAAATATCTCGAATTCATTTGATGTGAATTCACCACCTCTATCTGATCTTAGGCATTTCAAGCTCTTTCATGTTTCCTTTTCAACTCTAGCCACATACCACTTAAACATTTGAAAAGCATCAGATTTTTGATTTAAGAACATAACAGTCATCATCCTGGAATAGTCATCAACAAACAACATTATGTATTTATCTCCTCTATATCTTTGTACTTCCATTGGACCACATAAGTCATTGTGAACTAACTCAAGTACTTCTTTAGATGTATAGTTTTTGCTTTTGAAGCTTGACTTTTTCATCTTTCCTAGCTGACACTGTTTACACAAGATATTATTAGGCTTCTTCAATTTTGGTAAACCTTTGACTTTCTTCATTTTACTAATATTGACCAAATTTTCAAAGTTGACATGACATAGCCTTCTATGCCATAACCATTCATCATCAAATTTTGAAATAAAACAAGAAACATCATCCATATCAAGATAAAACAGATTACTTCTTGTTTGATCTCCTTTTCCTATCAATTTACCATCAGTATCATAAATTTTTGCAGTTTTGTTTCCAAATTCTACTTTGCACTCTACATTGCCTAACTGTGAGACACTCAGCAAAATGGTAGTTTAATCCTTCAACATAGTATGCATTATCACATGAAATTTTCTCTATGATTTTAATGGAACCTTTTCCTTTGATTTGACATGGAGCATCATTACCAAATCTAACACTATTTCCATCATACTGAGTAAAGTTAACAAACTTACTTTTGTCTCCTGTCATGTGATGTGAGCATCCATTGTCTATGATCCACCTGTCATTCTTGTTCATACATGTTACCAGTGCTATAGGCTCTTCTTCATCAAATTGGTCCTTCATGGCTACACAAACAACTTCATCATCATTATCATCAGAATTTTCTTCAACAATATAACTCTTTTTTCCTTTTTATTTGTAATCTCTCTTGTCATCGTCTCTTCTGAAATTTTTTTTGCTGCCTTCCTTGTAATCCTTTTTCTGTGTACACTTGGCAGCAATATGACCTACTTTATTGCAATTGAAACAAATGATAGGCATCTTACCTTTGAATTTTCTTTTACCTCTATGAAATCTTCTAGCAAGCAATGCTTCCAATTGTTCCACATCTTCCTCATCGGTGCTACTATCACTGGATACATATTTCATTTTTCTTCCTTTCTTTGATTTTACCTATTCAACATCTTTTAGTGATAGCTTGGCCTTGAAAGTGGATTCAACATTCTTAGGTTTGTAGTTGTCAAAATTAGATAACTCAAATGCAGTGAATCTTCCTATTAAACCTTCAAAACTTAGATTATTTCCTGGTACACATCTTAGTTCTTGTATTGCTGATACTCTAATAGCGTAAATAGGGAGCAGGGTTCTTAAGAACTTACTATTAATAGTATCTTCATCCAATTGACCACTCAAACATCTTATTGCACTTACCACTTCTTTTATTCTTGCGCCATATTGAGCAACATTCTCATTTTCCTCCATTTTCATATCATCAAACTCTCCTCTGAGGCTTTCTCTTTTTTCTCTTTGTACATTCTGATCTCCTCCATAGATGTTTGATAGGGCTTTCCACATTTTGAATGCAGTGTCACATCCTTTGATATCATCATTCAGCATAGTTGAGTGCAGAAGCAATCTCCAGCATTGTCTGATTGTGTTCCTGTTTGTTTTTCATGTCTTCTGCAGTAAGAGTACTAGTTGGATCAACATGTTCAGTAACAATTGAATTTTTGGCATAATCTCCTATGGATGCAAGATGTAGCTTCATCAAGATTTTCCATGCAACAAAGTTGTCTTTTTTGAGCTTGGGAACTTCTCTCTTAGGCATTTTGATCTTTTCTACTTATAGTCCCTTTAAAATGAATCAGCAGTCTTGCTCTTATACTAATTGTTAGAATTCTTTAGAATAACTGAGAGGGGGGGGTGAATTAGTTATTCAAGGTCCAAATGCCCTAATAATACTTTTTCACTACTTTTAATCAATCCATACACTTTTCATCCATCCAAACTTAAATCAATCATATTAGCAAGTTACAATAAATCAACATGCATAGATAAAACGTGCAAGATCAACACATGACACAGTGATTTACGTGGGAACCCAATTTGGGAAAAACCACCAGTAACATGCTACTTGATTTTCACTCTTCTAAAGTGATGCCATGTTAAAGGCTTACAACACACTGTTAAATGTGACCTTGTTAAAGGATTTCACCAAACTGTTAGGAATTGGCCTAGTTAAAGGACTTTTGAACATTCACTTGAAATGTCACCCTGTTAAAGGATTTACCTCATGGCTATTAAACCAACCTAATTCCATAGGATTTAAACTAACTACTACAATTTCTAGAGAGTAACGATAATGGCTTCTTGATCTGATACAACTTACAACATACTTTGCAGATTTTAGATCACACTTCAGTTCTAACCTTTTGCTTGGCTTTAATCACTTTAGCTCTGACTGCTTTTCTTCCTCTCAATCTTCATCTCCTTGAGTCTTCTTACTCATAATTCCAATGCAATCATATCTGGGGTCGTCTTATCAAAACAGATTAGTTGTGCTCTCTTTCTCCTTAGCACCTCCTTCAGCACTTTATGCTTTTTTTTGCTTGACCACCTCTCTCTTTTTTTTCATGAACTTATGACTCCTTAAATAGAAATCTAATTTTCCTTTTCCGCTCATTTCTCCCTCTCCAATTTTAGGGTTTCAAATGGATTAGGTAGGATACAATGTATCTACCCCATATCTTGCTCTTATCTAGAAACTTCATCAGTTGTATCTTTAAAAATGATCTAAATGGTGTTTTGTGCCACCAGCTCATCATTCTTATCTTCCATTTAATTCACAAAATTCTAGATAACAACCTTGTTGACTTAGATCTGGCGAATCTTTGATTTTCAAAATAATGCAGCAAGTCAACATTATTGACTTACTGGTGCTCGGCACCTCTGTGTTACTCGGCACTATTGGTTTACTGGTGCTTGGCACCTCTGTGTTACTCGACACTTATATCTGCTCGGCACTTGTATTTTCTTGGCACTTGTATTTGATCAGCACTTGCATTTTCTCGGCACTTGATATCACTCAATATCTAAAGTTTACTCGGCATCTGAAGTTTACTCAGCATCTAAAGTTTACTCAGCATCTGAAGTTTACTTGGCATCTGAAGTTGAACTTGTTCAGCTTCAACTAGGAATCTGTTCGACACCTACTAGCTTGCTCTGCTCCCTCTCTCTAATGAACTTAGTTGGTCTTTACAAAAGACTTAGCTAAAACCTTACATCTTTGATATGTTTTAGTGTGCCCATTCTTTGTGTCTTATATTATGTCATCAAATACACCTTTTCATCAATGGCTTAGCTAATCCTTGTACTTCATTACAACATCATAACTTCAACCTTTCTCTTGGTGTTCTAGTTACATCTTATTGATTGGCTCCTCCTTGTCAATCAACTTAATTGATAGTATTAGGATCACTTAAGCAATTGTCATTCCTGCAAGTAGAAAGTTTGACATCAATGACAAAACAATTATTGTGAACATTCTTTACCAGTTCCATATGATCATTCCAACAACTTTCCTCATGATCTTTTCAATCATTTCCAACAGTTGGTTTTTCTCTTTAAATGTTTGATTGAATTCTCCATGCTATAGTATAATACTAATAATCATCCTTATAAGTGAACGTATGGGTCACTACAAGTATATACTTAGCACACGTGTGTCTTAGGTTATGAATGCAAGGGTCGTTGGAGACATAATACTTACTTATTACTTAGTATGAGAAGGATCTCTCACATGTCTACTATGTTTTCATGCAAGAAACATTTTGGTCATCTTAGCATTTATGATTTAATGCTTTTGTTTGTTTTCTACATTAAAATGGAAAAATGTTCTAGTCATTATAGCTTCTTGTGCCTTAATACTTACATTTAATCTTGAAAAAACTAAGACATGTGTCATATTCATATTCTCAAGATTGCAATTTCAGTGAGAATTATATGATATTCATGGGTCTAACTAAAATCTCAATGATGATAACTATATTATGGGTCTAGTAACTAGTTCTATGGATTGCATCTAGCATGGGATTGCATTTCATACTCAAATTTCATTAGATTGTAGATTTGATTACTCCTTTACTTGTATCTTTCATCTTGAGAGGTTGCTGATTTCTTCAATGTATCATGTTTTTACTAGACTACACAAGCATTTGTATCCTTGGTCTTTCTCAATTTTATGGACCACCTATCATGAACATAAAATGTAAAACTTGCATGAGATTTTTGTCAATTTACATTTTTCATTACCATATATTTCATCTACATATCATCATATCTCATTAATCACATTTGCATAACTTCTTCTGCACTACATATTCATACATCAAATCAATTTGCATCCATCACAATCATATAGCTATACATCTCATGTATTAACAATCATAAAAGAAAAAGTGACACATATCAAGGTACTAAAGAAGAATTCATAGCTATATATATATATATATATCTAATGGAGTCAGAATGTACATCGATACAAAAAGACTACTTGAGCACTGTCGATCTTTAAAAAAATGATACAAGATGATGCTAATATATCATATGATACATGATCAAAACTCAAATAGAAGAAATTAAGCTGACTAAATCCTTCTCATTCATCCTTGGGTAGAGGAGGAGGAGGTACATATACTCTAGTTGGCAGTTGTGCACCCTTCAATGCTCTAGCATACTTAAAAAATTGAGGTACCTACTCTACTGCCTCTGACATTATTCCAACATAAGCTAAATAATAATATGTTTCTCTTGATTTTTGTATATGAGCCTCATTCCACTACTTCTCTAGCTTCTCTTGAAGCTCACTTTTCTCTTGATCCTACTCTACTAGGTATGTGTCTCTAATAGCTAGCTAGATATGCAACTCGGCCAGTTGTTGTTGTGTTATCCTCACTTGATCTCTTGATCTCCTAAGGGTGTCTTGAGTCTATGCTAGGAATTATCCACCCTATAGCTTAGGAGTAGGTTGATCCTTTATCTCCTCAATTCCCATTCCTACTTTTCCTACTGTGGAGGTTGGTCCTCCACCCTATGCCTTTGAGAATCACCTTCAATGGAACCTAAGATTGCCATCTCTCCTCGAGCTCATCTCTACCTAGAATCACTCCCACTAGTACCTAGATCCACTCTCATCTATTTTTCATGGATCAAAACCTTTGTAGTTTGTTGTCTCAAACCTTGTTGTTGTGGCTATTGTGGTGCCTAAGCTTGCTACACTAGAACTGCCATGCCTACGAATTTGTGAATCAAGGAAAGGGAGTGTTGGAATTACTTTAGAATAACTTGGGGGGGTGAATCAGTTATCAAAGGTCTAGATGTACAAATAAAAATTTCCATAGCTTAGTGAACCCATACAACATTCATACTCATGCATACATCGAAATGAATATGCAATCACTTAAAACTTGTAGCTTATTGTCAAATCAATTTGCAGAAATGTAAAGCATGAAACATAATAGATTCATCAACACACATAACACAATGATTTACATGGAGAACCAATTTGGGAAAAACCACCAGTAACATGCTACTCCATTTTCACTCTTCTGAAGTGATTCCCTGTGAAAGGCCAACCCTGTTAAAGATTACAATACACACTATTAAATGTGACATTGTTAAAGGATTTGAATCACCCTGTTAGAAGTGAGCCTTGTTAGAGGACTTTAACCCATTCACTTAGAATGCCACCTATTAAAGGATTTACTAATGACTATTAGGTCAACCTTAATCCAAAGGATTTACCCCAGATTGATACAATTGTTAGAGAGTAACAATAGATCTTTGATCTGATAAAAATTATAAGTTCTCTTGCAGATTATAGATCTCTATTCAGTCCTCCATTCTACTTGGCCTTCACACTTTGCAGCTCTGATATCTTATTCATCCTTCAAGAATTCATCTCCTTAAGCCTTCTTTCTTAACATGTCATTGCAAACTCTTCTCTTAAGTCACTTGATGAAGCAAAACCCTTTGACCTCTTGTCTCCCTTGGGTTCTCGCACATGAAAACCTTGCTTCATGACCAGACATTCCTATAAATAGGAAATTAAGATATTTTGTCATTCATTCTCCATCATCCAAATTAGGGTTAAGATGGGTTAGGTAGGATACAATTTATCTACCCCATATTCCATATCTATTCTAGAAACTTTATCTAGAATCCACTTTGAATTTTCCTTAAAATGGTTTACCTAGAATTTTGTGCCACTAACTCATCATCCTTATCTTCCACCTGGGTCAAAAAATCCAAGAAAATAAACTTTTCAGCTCAACTTCATCAAATTCACAATCTTTGAAATAATTTAGCAGCTTGGCATTATCCATCTTCTAATGCTTGGCACACACTGTGTTACTCGACATCCACTACAAAATCAGTTGCCATCAACTAAAGTTTATTGGTGCTCAGCACCTGCTAAACTTTACTTGGCATCAACTGTCTTTCTTATCATCCACTAGAATTTGCATTTACTTGGCTCCAATTGATTTTCTACTTGACTTGTACTGACTTTTCTAGGCACCTACTGTCCACTTGATGAAGCTTGGCAAACAAAATTTGTAGCACATGTTCTTCCAAAATTTCTTAGTGTAGCCAACATTTGTAACCTCAATTAGATAATCAATGCATCACGTTGCCACTATCTTAACTAATCTATGTACTTCATTACATAATCATAACTCAACCTTTCCTATAGCTATGGTTGTTACCTCTTATTGATCAAATCCTCTTCATCAATCAACTAAGTGATAGTACTTGAATCTATAAGCAATTGTCTTACCAAAAATTAGTAGGTTTGACATCAATGACAAAACAATGATTGAATCATATAAAAATGTCCCTCATAAAAATATTTCTCATAATAATGATCTTTTAATTCAGATTTCAACAATCTCCCTCTTTGGCATTGATGGAAAACCAAACTGATCAACCAAGTCAATCAAATGATGAAAATCTTGTTCAACCAAACTAACTCAGTTTAAATAATAAGACAATGCCAAAAAGAAAAGTTGTATCATCATTACTCCCTTTATTAGCAACTTCCATCTTTTGATTAGGTTACAAAAAATCTTACTTATAATTCCCTTTGAGTTTCTTCAGTTGTATCTTCATCTTACTAGGTAGATCAAGATTTCTCCCTCTTTCTTGTACTTTCTCCCTCTTTGATCAGCAATATCTACATATCATCAACCTCTTTGTCAACAATTTTTGGATGTCTCCCTCTTTAGTAATATTGTTGATCAACAACATTATCTCCCTCTTTGACAACAATGCCAAAAACATATACTAAAAAATTGTCATCTTTAAGACATGTAGATATAGGCTTTTGTAGTTTCTTTAGTTTCTCCTTTTGTCACCTTTTGTGTGACTAATTAGAAGTTTTAGCTCTATGAATACTTTAGGCGGATCCTAAAGTAAGATCCTCTACATCAACTTGTAATATTTGACAATCAGCTTGTTTGATGCAGGGCAATCCACTTATTTCTTAAATAGCCTTTGATAGGGGTATCACCCCTAATTTACCTCTTAGATACTCATGAGCATCCTTAGGTAATGCTTTTGTGAAGATATTAGCAATTTTATCCTTTGTGTTAGCATATTCCATCTTCAACACTTTATCTTGAATTAGCTCTCTAACATAATGATACTTGATTGCAATGTGCTTAGTCTTTGTATGCATCACTAGATTCTTTAATTTATTGATAGCACGTGTATTATAATAATAAAGTATCACAGGTTTTTTGATCTCTTCCTTCATTCCTTTGAGTAGCTATTTGATCCATACAATGTTTGTGCAATTGATATCAAAAACAACATATTCTGCTTCAATAGTAGATTAGGAAGTACAACTGTGTTTCTTACTAGTCCTAAGAAAAATGCTCCTTCACTAGTCTTTTATAATTTTTGCAAGAAAATACATTTATCATTTGTTGTGGTTGTAGCTACCCATTCTTGGGTATATGAGGAGGGTAGATGATATTTTGATGGGTTGGAATAATTACCATTAAGTTTGGCATGTGAGATAATTCCATACGGACTTCTTTGTAGGTTTTCTTATATTCTAAGGCAGTTGTATGACCTTGTATAGATTGGCATAGTAGATCCATCTTATGTTCTTGGTAGATTAGAGTTGATTGGTTTTGTTACATATTAAGGTTTGAAAGCTTCAAGATTATGTTTGTTGACTAGTTTAGGCACTACTTTACAGTGTTGTTTGCACAAAATGCCTCTAACCTAGTCATCCCATGGTGGAAAATGCATGAAACCTATGGGGGTGATAGGTCAAGAGATTTACCCATTGTTTCCTTTTTGTTTTGTGTTGGTTTGATGGGATTCCAAGAAAAGAGGTAAAGCCCTAGGCTGATCGTTGGAAATCAATGAGCCTCAAATGACAATGTAAGGAAACATCCACAATCATACTGAGGAAACCTAGTGCCTTCCTAGAAGCCCTAGGATGTTGGAGAAAATATTCATAAGGAATGGAGGCTTTTTTATGAGTTTAAAGTGTTGGGGATATTTTTTTTTACTGACTAGACAAGAGGCCTAATGTTAAGGTTGAAAACTAGGGCTTGATACCAATTAGCATTGTGGGTGTCATAGAACCTTGCAAGTTTGGATTCTTGGTGTGCTAGGAGATAGCTATCAGATTACTCAAGAGGTTTTTGGGATTTTTTTGGATAAAATAGAAGAATGGAGGCAAAACAGTGTCACTAGACCTATAAGACAATAGGCCTATCTAGCCTAACTGGAGTTTTAGGACATTCTCAATATTTTGTTGGGATCAAATGTGACAAGTGAGAGCAAGAAGGCTAAGGGGAGTATCTACATGGTTAGTATACTCCAAGGAAGGTTAAGATCCTAAGTAGGGGATAGGGTTCTAGTAGTAGGACTAGTTGGACTTGTGCCTAAGGAGGGAGTTGAGTCCTCATCAAATAAACTATACCTAGGAGGCAAGTTGGTAGAGAATACTTGGAGGATTGTATTGTTGAAAGGACAAGTATAAGAATCTTGGAGGATTCAAAATTGAACCTTAATTGAAAATTTTTTCATTGGAACCTTAAGCCTCTCTACATCAAAGTGGTATTAGAGCCTACATTTAGGTTGGTACATGTCCGACGAGGAGGGAAGTCAAGAAGTTGATAGTATGCCACCCAAAAGGCAATGAGCGAGGGTGTCATAGTGGACTTGATCAAGGACCTACTAGCCATGGGCAATTAGGAAGAATCCAAGAGAAATAAAAAGGTCATAAAATGAGGAGATGAAAGTGATGAGGAAGATGAAATCCTTATAAGGGAGACAATAGACAATAAGGAGGAGGTGGATCAGGACAAGAAGGTATTTTTGGAAGCCTTCAACTCTCTTAACAAGGATAGAATGGAGCACATTCCTTACTACATTGGTAGTTTGAATGGGGATGAATTTCTAGACTAGTTAGAAGCCATTGACAACCAATTTGACTACAAAGAGGTACAAGAGGAGAAGAGGGTTAGTTATGCCAAAGCTAGACTCAAGAGATCAGCATTGGTTTGGTGGAACATGATGCAAGATGACGGGATAGCAGTAGGGAAGAAGAAGATAGTGTTATGGGAGAGAATAAAGATCAGAATCAATGCTCAATTCTTTCCCACTAAATTTGAGATACAAATATATCAAAAGTTACAGAATCTAAGGTAGTGGGATATGACATTAAGTGCTTACACTGAAGAGTTTCCTAGGTTGAGTTTTAGGGCTAGAAGACAAGAGGAAGAGGTGGAAAGGGTAGCAAAATATCTTAATAGATTGAGGCAGTGGATCTAAGACAAGATCACCATGATGTCTCTAGAAAGTATGCATAAATGTTTCCAAATGGCCTTGAGAGAAGAGGAAAAGGATAAAAGGAGTAGTGAATCATACCAAAGAGGAAGAGGCAATAACAAAGGGTTTAGAGGTAGAGGTAACTTTGGGAGATGACAAAATCATAATAGGACTAATGAAACATAATTTTCTAATAATAGTGAGAACAAACAATACAAAGGGTCATCTCAAAGGGGTGGAATCAGAGGAAGGGGACCACCAAGAGGTAGATTTTAGTCACATGGTAGGGGTAGCATTTTTTTTACTGGTAGATATTACAATTGCAATCAAGTGGAACATACAATGGGTAGTTGTCTAGGGAAGGCCTCTTCTTCATCCATGAGAGGAAGGAGGAATTAGTTAGTGAAAGAAGAGGACACTCAAAGTGTCACATCACCTATCTATAAAGCATGGCCAATGGTAGATGGTGCAAATTTGATGTTAAGGAGGGCCTTGCTAAAGGTACCTAGTGTGATTGAGCCACCACAAAGGAAAAGCTTGTTTAGGACAACTTGTAGGTAACATGGAAAGATTTGCAAGGTAATAGTAGATTCAAGCTCCATTGAAAATATTGTATCTATTGAAATGGTTGAAAATTTGAAACTTAGAAGAGTACCCCATACCAGACCATACAAGGTGTCTTGGTTGAGTAAAGGTCAACAAGTCATGGTGGATGAGTAGGACTTAGTGGAGTTTGAGATTGGGGAATATAAGGACAAGGTCTTATGTGACATTATGCCTATGGATGCATGCCATCTCTTGTTTGGGAATCCATGTTAGTATTATGTAAAGGCCATCCATGATGGTGAGAGCAATAATTATGTTATAACCAAATCATGTAGGAAGTATCAAATGGAACCTTTGGTAGAACCTAGTGAAGAGAAGTAGGTTGGGAGTAGTGTTATGTTATTGAGTGGCAAGGAGTTTTGAAAGGTCAGGAAGAAGGAGAAAGGGGTGTGTTGTGAAGTAATTATTTTTGGCACCCAATACATACCTAGTGATTAAAATTTTTAGTGTGGAATCTTGAATCTCTCTGAATTAAGGTTCGAAGAAGTTTGAAGTGGTTTAGGTGGTTCAATTTTCTCAAGTAGATTCGAGTGATTCATTTGTTTTGAGACAATTTTTCCTGTAGGTTCACAAGTTTGGTTTTAGAATCTAAATTCATTTAAGGTACATCATAAAAGATTCTACTACCCTAATTTGAAGTTTGACATTAGATTCATATTTTAGCTTAGAGATATGATTATGGGTGCAAGTTTAATGATTCATTATTAGAAGTTCTAATGTATAATCTATTGGCTTAGGTTCAATGATTCATTTCTAGTTTAGAAATGTGGTTTGTTAGTTCTCAAGCTCATAGGTCCACAAGATCAGGCAAGTTTAAAAATGCTCTGCTCCAACTCATAATAATTTAGAGATGATCTATAGGTTAGAAAGCTCAAAGATCAAAGATTATAATGATTGGATTCAATGATGGTAGTGTCATGATAATCAACTATGACATAGTTGGTTTATCAATTATTGAAGTTCCCATTCTATATGTTATTTCAGTTATGATCCTTGATAGTCCATCTCAAAAGAGAAGTTCACCAGAATGAAGTTCTTCAATCATCATAACTCATGGTTCAAATTAGTGTTGAAAGAGTAAAATAAAATTTATCATTTAAAGCTATAAATAAATACATGAAGAAGTAGCTATGGTGGCACTAAAAAAGAGGTTCATGTATTACCTTAATCCTATGAGGGATTTGATTCTACCTCCATTCAAAACATAGTGGTATTTTATTTAACTAAAAGAATGAAGAAAAAATGAAATCCACCAGCAAAAGGGTTAGTTAAGTCCAAAGACACTTTGGCCATGTTTAGGGGGTTTGTATATGAGAACAATTGTACTCAAGATTTCTCACATAGTTATCAGTTGACACTTAGATTGACTGATGCATGCCCTCACAGTTGGTGATTAACATGGTTCTCTTACTCCAATTTTCATGAAAGGAAAGTATAGGTATCTCAAAGTCACTATTCAAACTATTAATTGTTTTTGTATTTAGCGAGAATGAGATCACCACAGTTGATTTCTGCGAAGATGTCAATGTAGAAATATTGTCCATTGCACCCAAAAAACAAATAGAACCAAGAGAAAAATATTGAATAGGCCACATGGGTTGAAATGATGAAGCCCATATAATTGTGATGAATTCATTATCATAGCATAAATAAAGCAATCAAAATATTGGGTGAATGCATATGATGGAAAGATGACAACAATGGTAATAAATCCAAAAGCCCGCCACCTATTTGGCATCATGTCAATGTCTAAGGGAGACAAGTTTTGTGATCCCTATCATAAAAAGGATTATGAATGTCAATTATTGTGCGAGTTTATTTAGGTGGATCAAGACAAAGGTCACTTGCATTACCCATAGATCTCAACTCAATATGTGAAAGTGCATGGAAAGCATACGAAATGTTTGACACAATACCTTTGTACACAGAAGGAAGGCTCCACACCCAAAGATAAGTGCTTGTTGTCTTCTAAGATAGATTACTAATAATGATGCTCTATAGCAATTTCTTTTCTTCAAGTAGTTGTGAAGGTTTATTTCACTCTTTTGAAGCATGGCTATTCTTTTTAATGAAGACAAGAGACAAAGATACAAGAAATGAAAATGCTTTCACAATAGTCAAATGTGAACTTTGGTTTTGGTTTTTCCACATAAGGGTAACTTCTATGGAGAATCTTGCCCAATTAGTGAAGTTTTCCAAAAGTGAAGATGTTTTTACTGTGATGAAGGAAATTGGAAGATGTCATTCTCTGTCTACATACAATTTCCTTTCCAACATGGTCATCAGAATTCAAGCATCCTCCTCCATATAAAATATGTCCACGCTGCATCAAAAAGTTCAACTTCATTGATAATGAGAATCAGTCACACCAAAATGAATATAAATAATATAAGTTCAAATCGGAAAAGTGACAAATGTAAACTTAAGAAACTTTCAAAAGATTTTCAAGAGCCACCTATTAGCATATGAAGGAACATGCTATAGAAGCATTATGTTATGAATGTGGTTTCGTAAGAGGGGGGATTAATTGGGGAATATTCTTTCCCAAGATCTAGTTTTTAAAATTCAATCATATTCTATTGAGAATGGGTTCATGATAAAAGGAGAAAGAGAAGAGTTCTATGGGGTTCCATTTTTTAGAGGTGGGGGAGATTGTTCTTTTCCAAAGACTTCATACTATGAGAGGAAGATTTCTTTTACTTCTTTATTTTGCTAATTGTGATGTAGGGGAAGGGAATTTTTATTTTTGGATAAAGATTATTGTACAAAAAAATAGAATATTGATTATTTTACTGTGTTTAGAGGGGATAAATAGTAGTATATTAAAAATTTGAGTTTAAATTCTTTTTTTCCTGATCAATATTCAACTTGGAGTGGTATTGATTTTCTCTGAATTTGTATCTGTTACATTTGATCATCATCACAATTATACTTTGGACTTAGTGCTATGGTTTTTTTTGTGTTTGGAAGGAATAGTTTGTCCTTTCTTTGTGTTATTTCTATAATGTCATGCCTAGATAAATGAACCTTTTGTCATTTATTTTCCATTTCCTTTTAGTTACTTGGTTTTTTCGCATCTATATCATTTTTATGGATAGATCTTTGTAAACCTTTCTTGCTTTCAGGTTAAAATTATTATCAATCATAGTGTAGTTGATTCATTGTAAACCTTACACAGGGAGTTGTACCTAGATAAATTCAGAGGCACTTATACTTTTCAATAGTGAAGTGACCCAATTGTTAGTGTATATTTAGTCTTCCTATCTAGGTTTTTTGGGGTTAATCTATATGTATTTCTTTGGAGGAAAATCTATTCACTAACAAAAAAATTTGTGACTCTACTAGGGACTAGAAATGAAGATCAGTGTTAATATTGTTTCCTCAGTTTTCTGATTATCTTCATGTGCAGGAGATTGGTGATTCTATATAAAAACCATGCTGAACATGAAAGTCATGAGAAAGCCAAATTCCACTCTTATGGAACTTTATTCGATGTAGGATAAAGTGTTGCATGAATTTGTGGATAGCAATAAAGAAATAATTTCCCAAGCTATCAGGAATAATATAAGCTTTGAAGATGATGCCACGTCTTGGCTATTATGGAGAAGCCTTTGTGTTAGATTCCACATTTTGAAAGAGTTAGAAGAAAAGAGAAAAGTGTTGCAAGTATATCAGAAAAGGGTATCATAGTTAAGTGAAGAGTTGAAGGTTGATGAAGAAGAAGCTTTGAATATCTCAGTTTTGTCCTTTTATTTAAATCACCTTGTCATGAATGACCAAGAAGTCTAGCTAGATTTACTCTAGTCTCATGTTGATCTAGTTTTAAAAGATGTGAATATCTATGATGACACTAGAGGAATGGTAAATAATAATGATGAAATCTTTCCTCTTCATGTAGAAATTTTTCTAGTTGAGGATCGTGATGATCATCTTTTTCTTAAAGATTCTATCGAAATGCTTTCTAACAATGCCCTACCAAAATATGAATCTTTAAATGACATGGAAGATGATGAGAATAGTGATTCTTTGTATATGATTATCAAGGAAGACCCCATTCTAGAATCCTTTTATTTTGAAAATAATGTAGTAATAGATCTTATTGGTAATTTTGATGTTGAAAATGGTTTTGAAGTTTGTCTTAAAAGGGATTCTATTGTGACTAAATATTTTTCCAAAGGGCTAAATATGGAAATAAAATTGGAGCAGGAAACCTTCTTGGTTAAAGAAATGTTGCACCCTCAAGAAAACTAGACATGAGAAAATGAGGATACTCAAGCTGAGAGTGAGAACCATGGTAGCCATAGAGAAGAATTGATAGTCAAAATGGAAGAACCTTGTCAATATGAAAATAAAAGTGATGTTTGTGATTAGATAAAGATGCCTTTGGTTGAAGCTTCTCACAATGAAATATTTTTTTAGAAAAGAGGGTATGAAGTTGACTTTCAACCCATTAATGTGATGTAGGAGCATCCTGGGTTGCCTTGTTATCTTGCTTTTTTTTTCATTATGCTAGTTGCTGCTAGTTTCTAGTTGATGTCAAGTTACCAGTTTCTAGTGGGTGTCAAGTGATCCTTTGTGTACCAAGTTCCTGTTGGTGCAGAGTGATTTCCTTTGGGTGATGAGTTCTTGTTGGTGCTGAGTGATTTCCTTTGGGTGTCGAGTTCCTAGTGGTGCTGAGTGATTTCCTTTGGGTGCCGAGTTCCTAGTGGTGCTGAGTGATTTCCTTTGGGTGTCGAGTTTATAGTTTCTACCAAGTGAATCCTTTGGATGCCAAGCTCGTGTTGGTGTCGAATGCCAATTTTTATGAAATCATCATTTGCCAAGTTATTTGTGTTTAGTTCTAGTTTGGGCTGACTTTGCTTTCATTTAATTTTGGCATAGGTAGTTAATATCTATTATGGGCCAACTTGTGGCTTTCTATGTTCTAGAATCTTTTGTAAGCCATTTTGGCTAGTATTTAAAGAGGTGTAGGTTTCAGTTTAGGTAAGTCAGGGAATAGGAGAAGTGAGGAGAAGAACTAAAAGTGTGAATTTGTTGTTGGATCGTATTTATAATTGGTCATAATCTAGAAGGCCTTATAGTTGAGCATGTATGCCGAATATGTGAAGAATCAATAAAGATATTCTTGTTCTCTCTCTCTCTCTCCTTGGTGTTACATTTTGTGTTGTGTTTTTTGATGTGTTAACTCTTGCAGGGTGGTTTGGATAGTTGGGTGAGCCTTTGGCCCTAGTTATTCACCCCTTTGCCTATGTCAGGTGGTATCAGAGCTTGAGGTTCATCCTTGTGGAGATTGGATCATGTAAAACCCTAATTTGGATTTGGTTGTAGGGTGGAAGATCTACAAATTTGACCTATAACTTGCAGAGGGTTACGATCTTGTAGGAACCTAATTTGTAAAGATGGTTTGAGTTAGAGGAAATGTTGATAATGCAATATTGGATACTTTGAGACAAATTGTGGCTAGATTAGATGCTATGGAGATAGTCTAAAGGAGAGGAGCATATCTAGATGATGTAAGTGATGATGAAGTAGTATCACCAAACCCTAATCCAGAACCTAAGGAAGATCAAGATGAAGCTAGATTGTTTAGAGTATTGTCTAGAGTGAATTCAAAGCCTACTATGGAAGTTTTTCCTTATCATGGAAAATTAGATATCAATGTTGTGTTGGATTGGATCTCTAATATGGAGAAGTTCTTTGAGTATGAAAACACTCCTCATAATGCAAAGGTGGAGATTTTAGTTACTAGGTTGAAAGGTCATGCATCACTATAATGGGAACATTTGCAAACTAATAGAAAAAGGAGAGGAAATTAAAAGATTAGAACTTGGCTAAAGATGGTGAACAAGGTAAAGAACAAATTCCTTCCTACTGATTACCAAGTTAGCTTGCTGAGAAAGATGCAAAATTTGAGACAAAGAGACATGAGTGTGAAACAATATACTGAGGAATTCTATAGATTAGACATCAGATTTGGACATGTGGATGATGATGTTCAGAAAATTGCAATGTACATTAATGGATTGAGATCTAGAATACAAGATGAAATAAGTTTTGTGAAGTTGAAAAGTGTAGAAGAAGCATATCAATATGTCTTGAAAGCTCAGGAGATCTTGACAAAGAAGCATAAATAAAGACAAAGAGGTAAAGGTGGTAGATTCCAGAGAGGTAGATGTAGATCTTATGGTGAAGGTGGCAGATCTAACAATTTTGTGTAGGATAAAGGCAAATCTAAATGGAAGAATGATGATAAAGGCAAGACCAAATGGAAAGTTGGTAATTCTTACTGAGGAGGCACTAGTTCTTACCGAGGAAGAGGTAATTCTTATTCTAGAGGTGGATTTCATGGTAATTATTTCAGATGTGGAAAATAGGGACATAGATCTTTTGAATGTAGATCCTCTGAAATTGGGCAAGGTAACAAAAATGTTGTGATTCAAGGAGATGATGAGGGTTCACCAAGTGGACCTGAGGCTGGAGAAAATTTGACGGTGAGAAGAACCTTATGTAATAAGGAAAGTGATGAGGAACCTATTTTAAGGAGAAGTCTTTTCAAGACAAGATGTAAGTGTATATGAGCAATGTTAGTATGCTAATAGAAAACAAATTTAAATAAAGCTTCTACAAACTAAACAAAATTCATAAACTTCAAGATAGACTAAGATTAACTCTCAATTGAGAATATGAGCCATTAATGGGCCCTCTCAATGAGAAGCTCTCTTGTTGAGTAGCTTTGTCTAAATAGATAGGATGTATGCTCAAGCTTATTCTTCGAAAAGGGCTTCAAATGGAGTTGGAATTTGGGTGTGAGTGTATGGTTTTGATGTAAAATGGCTTCTCAAAATGGAATTATGACTTTACTTCATGGATTGTGTTATTTTGCAAAGGGGAAGGATCCAATTTATAGGCAAGAGGCTTGAGGGATTGAAGGCTAAGATGCAAGGATGGGAAAAAGTTCATGGAGGGCTCAGATTGCATGAGAAGAGAGAACATGGATTGTGCTTCCTTATAGCCAATCAAGGAGTGACACATGTCACATGGTGAGAGGATGGAGGAAAGGTGAAGGATGAGTCAACAAAGGAGGCTCAAGGGATAAAATCTTCATAAAGACCCTCATAATGACTTGTAAGAGCAATAAAAGGGCTTGTAAGAGTCATTTATGACCTAGTGGATTTCATAAAGTTTTAAAGTTGAGATATTTTGAGGGTGATGAGAGCAATTTTGACCTGGACTTGATTAGGAAGGTTTTAAGCTTGTTTAGGCTTGTGCAAATGATTAGAGGATGGATTAGGATGGTTTAGGATTAGATTAGGGATAGGCAAGTGGATGGCATTTAATGAGGGTGGGTGAAGGAGGAGATATTTGTTAACTTTGGCTTGGGTTAGTAAGTTTTAACCCATGTTTAGGGAATGTGACAAGGTTAGGAGGGGATTAGGATTAGGTTTAAAGACATCTTCTAGAAGAGTCTAGACTTTGGATGAGGATAAAGACTTTTTAGAATAGTCTAGAATTTCCTAGGATGAGGATGAAGACTTTCTAGAAGAGTCTAGAACTTCTTAGGATGAGGATAAATTAGATTTTTAGGAAATAAATAAAGTTTTATTTATTTCAAGGGTTTGGGTTGAGGAGATATTTATTAAAACTTTTTTAATAAACATGAGGATTAATATTTAATCTTAATTAAATATTTTGAGTTGGGATTAGGGGTAGGAAATGATGGGATTAGCCTTTAATCGAAATTAAAGAAGGATTAGAAGATTTTGGAAGAGGTTATTGTTCATAAGGAAATTGGCCAAGTTTTGGGCAAAAAATAAATTTTTTATTTTTTTAGGATTTTTGGTCAATTTATTAATTAAATAATTAATAAATAAGGAAATAATGTTTAAATAAGATTTAAACATTTTTGGGAGGGATTCCTTAATTAAATATTTTTAATTAAGATAAAGGGATTTAATGGCATAAAAATTAATTAATTAATTAATTAAATAATTAATTAATAAATGATGATGTCATCAGGATTTTTTCAAAAAATAAAAATATTTTATTTTTTAAAGGATTTTTAGGTGTCTACAATAAGATGGTTGGAAAATGTTACAAAGTTATCATTGATAATGGAAGTTCTACAAATCTAGCATTAGAAGATCTAGTTACCAAGTTGCAATTACAGAGGCTGAAAAATCCCAAACCTTATCATGTTTCATGGATCAAAGATGAGCACAAAATATTGGTAAGTGAGCAATGCCTTGTGAATTTCAAGATTGGACATTACTTTGATGAAGTTTTGTGTGATATTATGCTCATGGATTGTTGTCATATTTTTTTGGCTAGAACTTGGCAATATGATAGATATGTTATACATGATGAAAGATTGAATCAATATACTCTTTGGGTGAATGGGAAGAAATAAATATTTTTGCCTTTGACTGAAAGACTAGATGAGGTCAATTGAACTACAATAAAAGTTTGCATGGTTAATGAGAAAAATTTTGAAAAGGAAATGAAAATGAATCAAGTTTATTTTTCCATAGTTCCTAGAGGACTGAGTGTTGGTAGTAATGACCAAGTAGCAAATGCTAGTAATGATCGAGTGACAGCAGATAGTGATAGTCGAGTACCAATAGAAACTATAGAATTGTTGAATGAGTAGAAAGACATTATTGTTGATGATATTCCTAATGGTTTACCTCCAATAAGAAGTATAAGTCATGGTATGGATATGATTCCTAGAGCTAGTTTTCCAAACAAAGCACCATATAAATTGACACCTACAGAGAATGAAGAACTTAATAGACAAGTACATGAGTTGTTGTAGAAAGGTTTGATCAGAGAAATCTTGAGTCATGTGTTGTACCTATTGTATTACCACCTATAAAGAATGGAGAATGGAGAATGTGTACTAATTCTAGAGCTATTAATAAGATCACCATGAAATATAGGTTTCCTATGTTGAGGATGGATGACATAATGGATTGTTTGAGTGGAGCAAAGTATTTTACAAAGATTGTTTTGAAGAGTGGCTATCATCAAATTAGAATCAGAGAAGGTGATGAACGGAAGACTGCTTTCAAGACAAAAGATTGTTTGTATGAATCATTGGTTATGCCTTTTGGTTTGACTAATGCACCTAGTATTTTCATGAGGTTAATAAATGAAGTTCTGAAAAAAAAAATTGGGTAAGTTTGTGATCATTTATTTGAATGATGTTATGATATTCAATAAGACTAAGGAAGAACATCTTGAGCATATTAGACAAGTATTGCAGAGATTAAAAGAGGAAAAGTTGCTGATTAACTTGAAAAAGTGTTCTTTTATGCAAACGGAGATTATGTATTTGGCATTTGTGATTTCAGCTAATGGATTGAAGATGGATCCTAAGAAATTTTGGAGTGGCCTACACCTGAGAATGTGGGTGAGGTAAGATCATGTCATGGTTTGGCTAGTTTTTACAGGAACTTTAGAAGGAATTTCAGTTCTATTTGTAATGCTATGACTGAGACAATTAGAGGAGATAAAAATGAATTCAAGTGGATGCATGGAGCTGATAAGAGTTTTGAGACTTTGAAACAAAAGGTTGTTGAATTGCTTGTATTGGCCTTACCTAATTTCAATAAGGTATTTCAACTTGAATGTGATGCTAGTTGTAATGCAATAGGAGCTATATTAAGTCAAGAAGGTAAACTTGTTGCTTTCTTTAGTGAAAAGTTGAATGATACTAAAAAGAAATATTTTGTGTATGATCAAGAATTTTATGCCATTGTCCAAACATTGAAGAAGTGGAGACATTATTTTATTCCTAAGGAGTTTGTGTTGTATACTAATCATAAAGCTTTAGAATATTTGGAAAGTCAACATAAATTGAACCAGAGACATATGAAGTGGGTTGAGTACTTGTAGAGTTTTACATTTGTTATCAAGCATAAGAGTGGAGTTACTAACAGAGTTGTTGATGCATTGAGTTGAAGAAATTTGGACCTTGTAAAATCTTGAAGAAATTTCTAGTTGGAACATACAATAAGCTAAAGATGAAGAAATTTGGACCTTGTAAAATCTTGAAAGAATTTGACAGTGGTAATGTATATGAAGTTGAGTTACTTGATGAGTGTTGTTGATTTATACAAGTATCATGAGCGAGATGATGAAGTTGTTGTGTCAAAAGATTATCCTAAGAAACAAATTGAATAAGTTGAACAAATATTGGATTAGAGAGTTGGCAAGAGTACAAGAGGAAAAGATTACTATGAGTATTTGGTGAAGTGGAAGAATAGACCTATTGATGATGCTACAAGGATTTCTCAATCTAAGTTGGATTTAGCTCAGGTTGTGACACTTACATGATTCAAGAGAATCATTTCTTTCAACCTTGGTTGTCTGATGTAGGAGCATCTTGGGTTGCCTTGTTATCCTATTGATTTTGTTCATTCTACCAATTGCTGCCAGTTTCTAGTTGGTGCCAAGTTATTAGTTTCTAATGGGTGTCAAGTGATCCTTTGGGTGCCAAGTTCCTATTAGTGTTGAGTGATTTCCTTTGGGTGCCAAGTTCCAATTGGTGTCAAGTGATTTCCTTTGGGTGCTGAGAGATTTCCTTTGGGTTCCAAGTTCATAGTTGATGCCAAGGGAATCCTTTGGATTCCAAGCTCGTGTTGGTACCGAGTGCCAGTTTTTGGGAAATCTTCATTTGTCAAGTTATCTATGTCTGGTTCCAGTTTGGGCCAACTTTTCTTGCATTTAATTTTGGTATAGGTAGTTAATATTTTTTATGGGCCAACTTGTGGCTTTCCATGTTCTAAAATCTTCTATAAGCCATTTTGGCTAGTATTTAAAGAGGTCTATGTTTGAGTTCAGGTAAGTTAAGGAATAGGAGAAGTGAGAGCATAACTGAAAGTGTGAATTTGCTATTACATCATATTTGTAATTGGTCATAACCAGAAGGCCTTACATCTAGACATGTATGCTAAATATGTGATGAATCAATAAAGATATTATTCTTCTCTCTCTCTTTGGTGTTGTATTTCATGTTGTGTTTTCCACTGTGTTAACTCTTATAGGGTGGTTTGGATAGTTGGGTGAGAATTTGGTCCTAGTTATTCACCCCTTTACCTACATCATGATGACTCTATCAAAATGCTGAAAGATACTCTTCTTAGTGAAGAAGAAGAAATCATACATGAATTTCTATCATCACTTAAACTGGATCATCTCTTACTTAATGGCTTAGGTATTCATGCAAATCAAATTGAAAATGAAACACTCATTGATAAATTTTCTTTTCATTCATCTATGTGTGGCTTTGCTAATTCAGATTGTGGAAGTGATGGCACTTTGGGAGAAAGAAATGACAACATCTATTATATGCTTGATGACAGTTTGATTCTTGAAAGGGATGAGGAGAACATACACTCTAGAATAGACCCTATGTTGGACGAGGTATCTCTTGGCCTACAAGTTGATCACGATATCAAATGCCATGTATAAACAGTGAGTCTTTGTGACAAAATTTCTAGATATTGTGCATCATTTCTTGAGGAGGTTTCCTCATTACAATTTTTTTAGCTTGAAGTGAAACCTAGATAGATGGATGTTGAAATAAATTCTTGGGTGAAAAAGAGTGCTATGATTAGTTATGGCTATTTGAAAAGAAGTGTTGGGTCAACATATTCATATGTGCTTTTAACTTGAGGTTTGGTATTGAACACATTTACAGTAAGCAATGGTTTGGAGCTTTTCCATTAAGGCATGGTTTGTTGTTGCAGAAAGGCTCCTACTCCTCTCACCCAATAAATGGATTCATGTGAGTTCTTTCTTCTAGTTCTCATGGTAGGCTCTCTTCTACCTTTGTATATATTTTTTAAATATGCTTTTGGTGCGTGTAGTGTTAGTTGATAGTTTAGGTTTTTGATGTGCAAGCTTTGTGCTTGTTGATAGTTTAGGTTGGTTTGCTTTGCCTTGCTCCCCTCCACCCTCCCTGCAAGTAGCTATCAGTTTTCCATTTCTTAGTGACTCTATTCACCCAATAGATAAGGCACTTGTCTTTTCCCAGAGATTGTTGCAGTTCTCTATTTTTGAGTCAAAACTAGTCCCACAGTTAGACCCCCTGTTGGTACCCAATACATATCCATTGATTAAAATTTTTAGTGTAGAATATTGAATCTCTTTGAACTAAGGTTCAAATAAATTTGAATTTGTTTAGGTGGTTCAAAGTAGTTTGAGGTGGTTCAATTTTCTTAAGTAGACTTGAGTGATTCATTTGTTTCAAGACAATTTTCCCTGTAGGTCCAGAAGTTTGGTTTTAGAATTTAAATTCATTTTAAGGTAAATCATTAAATATTCTACCAAAGACATGATTATGGGTGCAAGTTTAATAATTCATTCAAATAATTTTTGATGTATAATCTATTATCTTAGGTTCAATGATTCATTTCCAGTTAAGAAATGCAGTTTGCTAGTTCTCAAGCTCATAGGTCCACAAGATCAGGAAAGTTTAAAAATGCTCTACTCCAACTCATAATAATTCAAAGATGATCTATAGGTTGGAAGGCTCAAAGATTAAAGATTATAACAATTGGGTTCAATGATGGTAGTATTGTGATAATCAGCAATGACATCATTGGTTTAACAATTATTGAAGTTCCCATTCTATATGTTATTTCAATTATGATCCTTAACAGTCCATCTTGAAAGAGAAGTTCACCAGAATGAAGTTCTTCAATCATAATAACTCATGGTTCAAATTAGCATTGAAAGAGTAAAAAAAAAAATCTCATTTAAAGCTAGAAATAAATACATGAAGAAGCAGCTATGGTGGCACTAACAAAGAGGTTCATGTATTGCCTTAATCCTATGAGAGATTTGATTCTACCTCCATTTGAAACACAGTCAGATTTTAAGTAACTAAAAGAATGAATAAAAAATTAAATCCATCGACAAAAGGTTTTGTTAGGTCAAAACACACTTTTGACATGTTCGAGGGGTTTCTATATGAAAAGCCCATGAGAACAATTCTACTTAGGATTTCTTACATAGTTATTAGTTGACACTCAGATCAACTGATGCACACCCTCACTGTTGGTGATTAACATGGTTCTCTAAATCAAATTTGCATGAATGAGATGTAGCAATGTCTCAAAGTCACTATTCAAACTATTAATTGTTTTTTTATTTAGCGAGCATGAGATCACCATAGTCAATTTCTAGGAAGATGTGAATGCAAAAATATTGTTTTTTTTCAAAACTAAGAGAAAAATATTGAATAAACTACATAGGTTGACATGATGAAGTCCATATAATTGTGATGAATTTTTTATCAAAGCACAAATAAAGCAATCAAAATATTGGATGAATGTAAATGATGAAAAGACAATGATAGTGATAGTAAATCTAGAAGCCTACCACCTATTTGGCATCGTGTCAATGTCTAAGGGAGACAAGTTTTGTGATCTCTCTCACAAAAAGGATTGTGAATGTCAGTTATTGTGTGAGTTTATTTGGGTGGATCAAGGCAGAGGTCACATGCATTACCCACATCTCTCAACCCAATAGATGAAAACATGTGGAAAGCATGCAAAATGTTTGACACAATGCCTTTGTACATAGAAGGAAGGCTCCACACCCAAAGATAAGTGTTCATGGTCTTCTAAGATAGATTATCAATGAGGATTTTCTATAGCAGTTTCTTTCCTTCAAGCAGTTGTGAAGGTTTATTTCACTCTTTCGAAGCATGGCTATTCTTTTTAATGAAGACAAGAGACAAATATGCAAGCAATGGCAGTGCTTTCACGATAGTCAAATGTGCACATTGGTTTTGGTTTTTCCACATAACGGTAACTTCTATCGAGAATCTCACTTGATCAATGAATTTTTCCAAAGGTGAAGATGTTTTTACAATGATGAAGGAAATTGGAAAATGTCATTCACTATCTACATACAATTTCCTTTCCAACATGCTAATGAGAATTCATGCATTCTCCTCCATATGCAATGTGTCCATGCTACATCAACAAGTTCAACTTCATTGATAATGAGAATCAATGCCCCTAAAATGAATATAATTAATATAATTTTGAATCAGTGCAAGGATAGATGGGAACTTAAGAAACTTTTAAAAGATTTTCAAGAGCCACCTATCAGCATATGAAGGAACGTGCTATAGGAGGATTATGTTATGAATGTAGTTTCATAAGAGGGCAGATTAATTGGGAAATATTCTTCCCCAAAATTTGGTTTTTAAAATTGAATCATATTCTACCAAGAACGGGTTCATGTTAAAAGGAAAAAGAGAAGAGTTTTAGGGGGTTCCAGTTTTTAGAGGTGTGGGAGACTATTCTTTTCTAGAGACTTTGTGCTATGAGAGGAGGATTTTTTTTACTTCTTTCATTTTTTGATTATAATGTAGGGGAAGGGAATTTTTATTTTTGGATAGTGACTATTGTACAGAAATACCAAAATATTGATTTTTTCTTGTGTTTAGAGGGGATAAATTATAGTATATTAAAACTTTGAGTTTAAATGCTTGTTTTCTAATCAATATTCAACTTGGAGTGGTATTGATTTTCTTTGAATGTGTATTTGTTACATTTGATCATCATTAGGATTATCCTTTGGACTTGGTGCTATGGCTTTTCGTGTGTTTGGAAGGAATAGTTTGTCTTTTCTCTGCCTTATTTCTATAATGTCATGCCTGGATAAATGAACTTTGTGTCACTTATTTTCTATTTCATTTTAGTCACTTAGTTTTTCCACATCTGTATCCATTTTTATGGATAGATTTTTGTAAACCTTTATTGCTTTTAGGTTAAAAGCATTATCAATCATAGTGTAGTTGATTCATTGTGAATCTTACATGGGGAGTCGTACCCAAATAAATTCAGAGTATGCTTATCCTTTTCGATAGAAAATTGACCCAACTATTAGTGCATATTTAGTCTTCCTATCTGGGATTTTTGGGGTTAATTTGTATGTATTTCTTTGGAGGACAATCTATTCACTAACATTATGAAGCCAACGGTAGAGACCAAGGTGAAGGTTAGTATACCTCAAGAAGTATCGTATTCATTGGAAAGATACCATGGGATAGTAGACAGTGGGATGCCTAGTGCACTACCACCTATGAGGAAAGTGAGTCATCGAATAGACTTGATACTAGGGGCCAACCTACCTAACAAGGCAGCCTACAAAATGACACCAAGCCAATATGCAGAGATAGAAAAGAAAATTCAAGATTTGTTGGAGAAATGACTCATAAGGAAAAGTTTGAGTCCTTGTGTAGTCCCTATAGTCCTTGCACCCAAGAAATATGGCAAGTGGAGAATGTGTATAGACTCTAGAGAAATAAATAAAATCACTATTAGATATAGGTTCCCTATGCCAAGAGTTGAGGATCTATTGGAAAATCTAGGAGGCTCATGCTACTTCTCCATGGTGGATTTAAAGTTAGGATATCATCAAATTAGAATGAGGCCTAGTGATGAGTGGAATAAAGCCTTCAAGACAAATGAAGGGCTACATGAATGGGTAGTAATGCTATTTGGCCTATCCAATGCTCCAAGTACCTTTATGAGACTCATGAATTAGGTGTTAGCTGAATTTATTGGTAAGTTTGTAATTGTCTATTTAGATGACATTCTAATCTTTTGTAGGTACAAGGAGGATCATATGAAGCACTTGGAGATTTTACTGAGGAGGCTACACCAAGAGAATTTGTTGATCAATCAAGATAAATGTGAGTTCGTAAATACTGAACTAGTGTACCTTAGTTTCATTATTGCTAATGGATGTATCAAGATGGATCTTGATAAGGTCAAGTCCATCCTAGAGTGGCCAACTCCCAAATGTATAGGGGATGTTAGAAGTTTCCATGGGTTAGCATCCTACTATAGGAAGTTTGTAAATATTTTTAGCCATATATGTACACCTATACTAAACACCATTGAAGGGGCATGAAATGCCAACTCAAGTGGACAAAGGTAGAAAATATGGGATTTTAAATGTTGAAGAAGAGGATACCAAAATTGTCTACTCTAAGGTATCATGATTTTATGAAATGTCCCTTTACTGATTTTAAATGATATTTCACACCTTTAATCAGATTACCAAAATCAAACAACTAATATCACAAAGATCCACCAAATTTCTCAAGAAACCCCAAATCGGGTATGCCAAAAATAGTGCGAAAAGCTTCACAGCTTCACCTATTATTAATAAATCTGATAGTGGAAATTTTTACAGGAATTTCAGTAGCATAACAGCCTACAAAATGACATTTCCAGATCTGTATAGCCTTTACACAAAAGCTCACAAATGTAGGACAAAAACTATGCGCATCAGGCTCCCGAAATTAACACAAAAATGCCCGAAAACACCACAAATACACTAATAATCTATCTCAAAAGTTTAATCACATCCCAATACGTATATTTAGCTCTATTTTAACATCTTAAAGTTTGAAATACAGCAGCGACCCAAACTGATATGAAATACTCAACTGAAAACACCAAACTCATACCAAAAACACACCCAAAAACTCACAAATCTGCACTATTCAGCACAAAGGCAAACTCGGTATGAGCATGCACATGGAATGGCTTCAAAATCCCATCCTTAGCCTTCCTGGAAACTTGAAAACTCCCATTCTTGGGTCTCCCTAGAAACCTGCAAACTCTTGTTCTTGGGTCTCCTTCTCCACAGGTTTGGCAGCCTCTGAAGAATAACAAAGAAATGAGCAAAAATCAAGTTCTGGAATGAGCCCAAAATGCCTCCAAACCCCTTAAAAGAGGGCATAACCATAACTCACATCCAAGAGGGGTTAATGAAACATATTTTAATAATAATTTTCATTTATTAGTCCATTCGCTTCCAAAGATTATCTCCCTTTGCTGAAAAATCACCTTTTTTGGGCCTGCCTGCCTTAGCAAAGATTATTATTTTTAATTATTTGAAAAGGGGACATGACATTTTAATCATTTTTTTGTAGTGGAATGTGATGCTAGTAAGCTAGACATTGGGGTAGTCCTAAGCCAAGAAGGACATCCTATGGCTTCCTTCTCAAAGAAGTGAAATGAAGCCAAACAAAGGTATTCCACCTATGATTTGGATTTATATGCAATGGTAAAAACCTTGAAGAAGTGGAGGCATTACCTCCTCCCAAAAAAGTTTGTGGTCTATAATAATAGCCATGCCCTTAGTTACTTAAATGGGTGAGAGAAATTGAATCAAAGACATCCCAAATGGGTGGAATATCTACAAGCATTCACTTTTTTCATCAAACATAAGAAAGGTGTGAGAAAAAAGGCCGTTGATGCTCTTAGTAGAAGAGTTCTAGCCATTTAAGAGTTTCAATTGCAAACTATGGGGATGTAGGATCTTAGTGAACTTGTTGGTGTTTTCAAACACTACAGATTTCAAATTACCCTGATGAGAATAAGACACATCTAGGGGTAGCTAAATCCCATCCTTAACATATCCTTTTAGACATCGGGCCAACTATAAGCCATAACTCCTTCTACTTTAGGCTCTACAAAACCTAGGTGGGTGGACCTCAGATTCAATTTATATGGTACTAGTGCTAAAACATATTCCTAAATCTATTAAAGTATATGAAACCCCTATTTCTCCTAATGACTCATGCAATAACATATATCTACAGTAGCTAAATGCAAATCTATGAAATTCACAAGTTGATTGAGGGCATCCTTTTCAGCTCTTCAACATGAAAGGGGGAAAACATTTGATTAATGATGTTGATTTTAGCAAAACATGACATGAACAACATAACATTATGATCTATCAAAATGATCAGTGCCTTATCTGTTGGGTAGTTACACAAAACCCTAACACATATCCCTGAAAGTCATTGACATGTGCCATATATCAGGACTTCTTGATCTATCTATCTATCCACTTTGTGAATTAGATATCTGCATCTTTCTGAATCTCATACTTGACCTATCCCTTCATGAGATCTGCAATCCTATGATGATGAATCAAGAATTTACATAACTCTTTGAGTCATAATAAAAATAAATCAACATTTATGACCAATAGATTGCAACCGAGTTTCATAATCTTTGTTTACAAAACACAAACAATCACAAACAACATGAATGGGAGACAAGATATCAAAATGAAGACTAAATTGCTACTACCTATTCATTGATTTATTTGAAACAAATACAATAAGATGCATGAAATTGAAATGAAAAACTACCTAACAGATTAGAACTATCTATATTCTCATTTCTTGTTGTTCATTACAAGAGAAATTGCTAAAAGGAATGGTATCAAAGCAATGAGAAGTTTTTCTCAAAAAATTGGAACCTCTACAAAGAATGAGAATGAGAAAGATATAGAGGAGATTGAATTCCTAGATCTATTGTGCATCTGACATGTGTCCACTTGGAAAACATCTCCTAACATTGAAAAGAATCTCTCTAATCTCTATCTGCAACTTGTAAATCAAATCTTCACTCAGTTTGGTTTCCTAACTAAAATTGGAACCAAATTATACCAAAATGGAATAATAGCCTCAAAATTAATCCAATAGACCTATTACCATGTGTTTTTACCAAGCCTGTAACTACATTTTCAATTTTCACCCATTTCACTAAGAAGGCCCAAAATTCACATTTCTACCTATAGACCAAACCGGTGAACATCTGTGCAAAAAAAAACTCCATAATTGGAAAGTTTATCTTCTCCTAGTTCTGGTGATATATAATATGCCTATATCCAATTATCACAAACTCCCAGAATCTTGATTTGAAAATTGAGCTTCTGTTATGCCTTGAAAGTAGATTATTGCAAATATTTAATCATTTTCCCAAGTTTGAATGATAGGTTTAATTCAAACTTCTATTTAAAATGACAGGCATGAAAGTTTTGGAAGGAATATTTAAAAATTAATTTTTTAATGCAATTTGAAATTCCCTCTAGAAATCCATTGAGTCAAACCTATTTGACCATTCTTTTAACACGTGTCATCTTTGGATTGGCTCACTCCTACTCAGTCATTTGACACTTTCCATCTAGACACCATGTGGCATCATCCCATTGGTTGCCTATTTTGCCATGTCATCTTGCCATGTCACTATGCCACATCATCAGTTGTTATGTCGCTATCCTAGTCAATATTCTACCACATCATAAGTGACATAATGACCTTGTGACACATGTCATTTTCTACCATGTTAGCACCTCGAGAAGCATGCCATGTCTGAAGCCTCCACCACATGTCACTTTTGGATTTTTCCATCTCACCGCTAGCTGGTGTCTAGTTATTGTCCACCTAGCCGACACCTCATTACCACTTGGCTAGTTTCCATGTTGCATGGGTAACTTTCATGCAACTTTGCTTTGGTAACATGGTGACCACCATCAGATCCACCACATGTCACCATCTTGTGCCTTAGTGAGATCTGATTGCCACATAACATCATCTCACCAAGTGTCTTCCTCTAGTTCATTCTCAGCCTACCACTTGTCCTTCGCTAATTCATCCTCTGACCACTGCTAGGTCCCACATTTTATCACAACCTTTTGCTAGAATTCTTCTTTTCTGGGAGATCACCATGTCACTACCATTGAAACAATCCCATTTTTCAATGGCGACATGGTGACCACTAGAATTCTCAACTTTTTCGGTGGGGGTCTTTGGTATGGTTAAAAAAAATTCTAGTCTTGGCTCTAACTGGCTGTCCATGGGCTCCACCATGTGTTTCATGCCTTACAAAAGGCCATTGTCTTTTGGACACCTTCTTTGTGAGTGCTAAAGATTTTAAAGACTAATATAGTTCCCTTCACAAGCAATATGGGACTAATTGCTTTGCAATGTTTTTTTCCCTTGTTGTTTCTCTAACTGGTTTAGCCTTGTTTGTGCAAAATATACAACGAAATGCAAAACAAGAATTCTACCCAGCTCCAAAATGTGGATCTCCTAGGCTTCAAAATCGTAGATGCCCCATTTTAACCCTCACTTGGATGTTGATACACAATTTCTATGAAAATAGATTGAGATCATATGTAGAAGGATCGACCAATAGTTCTAATCACAATACTAGTTACATTGGCCCAAATGGTGGCATCAACAAAGTGCGCATCTACTACCATATAGTAATCCCTATTTATACTTTGGTCTATTGTTACCAAAAGTGAGTATGATTGGCTAATGTGCATATCGCAGTTTGTATAAATTTAACTTCAAATAGCATTATCGAATCACAATTGGCTGCGTCTAATTGGTCATATAGAAACCTCATAACTTGTTTTATGGAAAGTTTTTCTTTAAAACTGGTGGCTTCTCTTAAAACACGGGTCTTCCCTGCAGTTTCTCTTTATGTCATTGTCTACTCTTGCTATGGTGCTTCTTTTATTGTGGAGCTTTGGCTTTGTTTGTGTGGTGGATCAATCATTTTGCCTTAGATGTCCATCAAGTCATGGGCTACTTACTTCTCCTCTATGGCTGACTGCGGGTTGCTCTTCTTTATGCATGCATTGCTTCCCATGTTTTGGACTTTCTTCATGCTTTTTCTCTAATGTGCTTCACAACCAGTTGACTTCAAAATGTTAGTAGAAATAATGCCTTCCTTTGAAATCTTGCTACTTTTCAGATGTTCCACATGTTTAAAAAAAAAGCAGTCAACAAGATACTTTAATAGTATCAAGATAAGCAAAAATTCAAAGGAATTTACAAGGGTAAGGTCATAATTCCTTTACAAAAACATAGAACTTGGGAACTTGATAAACCATTTTCCTCCAAACCTTTCTGTGTTCTACTAAAAAAGGGCATAGTGTTCCTCCTAATATGTTTGGCATACAGTGGAGCTTTCATCTCACATGAAAGCTTGAGTACCTCTGTGAGGTCAATTGGGTGATCTTCAAAAAGAAGCCATTGGAAATGGTGTAGCATTCTAGCCAACCATGTGTGTATAGTCTGTAAACCCAAGGCTTTTCTAGGGCACACCCTCCTACCTGATCCAAAGGGTGCTAACCTTAACTTCCCATGATATTTACATCCTCCTCTCCAGCTGATGGTAGGAATCTATTTGGGTTGAAGCTTAGAGGATCTATCCATATGTCCTCATCATGTACTTTGACCAGTCCCCTTTTTTCTTTCACTTATCCTGCACTTTTCTTGAATGCGAACCATTTATCATCAAGTATATATTAATCATAACTCATTTTATTCTCTATGATAATGTATCAAAATGAGTTTGAAACATTTTAACATCCTTTGGACACCCCCAAATCCTAACATCCTATTAATTTGACAGAATTAGTCAGGCCCAAAATGGGTCTGGCTAAAACTTTTTTACCTTTCAGATAACTAAGTTGTCAAAATTCTTTGATGAACACTTGGTACTAATCAATTCTGAAGTTGACCACTGAACCATCATTTTTTAACTCAATTTACATTATCTACAAACCATGGTTTTTTTGCTAACAGTGCCTGTCAACTGGTTTTAAAAACTAACCCAAACAGATAACTAGGCTCTGAAATGAACAACACTAATTCTTTGTTCCACATACTCTTACCCTATCAAATCTTGTCTCATGATGAATTATCAGTCAAAAGATATTAAGTTTCAAAGTTACCCTTTTAAAATTGGTTGTAAGAAAACAAGTTAGAAAACAA
This sequence comes from Cupressus sempervirens, assembly GCA_028749045.1. Lineage (NCBI taxonomy): Eukaryota > Viridiplantae > Streptophyta > Pinopsida > Cupressales > Cupressaceae > Cupressus > Cupressus sempervirens. The sequence goes on along the minus strand of CM053785.1, from coordinate 1,038,421,914 downwards.
TAAATTTCATTCAGATTTGGCTCTGAAAGGTGGGCAAACTGACACTTGGGGAAACAAAAACTGGGGTGTTGGTTCACTATCATGAGGAAAACATAAATTTGGGATTAGGGCTCATGAAAAATAACTGGGAACATTTGGCAAGCGGTCAAAGTGAGCTACTCAGAATTTGTATCTTGGAAACAATGGTAGAAAAGCATTTTTTGCAAATGGAATTGACCCACAAAAATGTGCAGACAGACTCATTATGATTTGAAAATTGGCACACTTAAAGTATTTTTAGAGTATAAAATAGTGGTACAATCCATTCAATCTCACCTATCATAGATTTGAAGTTATGACATCACAAATAGGGATACTGATAAATTTGAATTTGTTGACACCAATAAAAAGTTACAAATTGCATTTGGAATTGCATTTGAAAACTGATCAAACGGATTCTTCATAAGCTCAAAATTGAAACATAGTAAGTTTCTAACCTCTACAATGAAACGCAAAAGGAGTTTTCTTATTTTGATAAATTGGGTCAAACTTATAACAAGTAAAATAGGGCCTCCTAGAATTCATAACTAATTGCATTAGCATGACAACAATAAATGACCAACTTTGAGGGATTCAAGACCTAGTCAAATAGACTCAAAATGACTCAAAACTTGAAACACAGGCTCTTTGGTATGGAAACTAAACATTACCAAAGTGGAAAATCATGAAAATTTATTGGGTGCAAAATATTCACATGCAAACATGGCCTCCTGTCACTACTTGACACTCGAGCAAAAATGTGGAATTAGAAATTGCTCAAAACGGGACTTCACAGAATGGCTCAAAATGATAATTCTTATTCATGGGATGAGTGGATACACTGAATTCAAAGTGTTAGAAACATTAAACACCTCTTAGGCCTCAAAAGGATACCCAGGTACACATGCATCAAAAAGTTCTTATAGGGCTTGATTTTCTCAATGATACTCAAAATCAATGCTTCAATTTGGAGTCCCAAAAAAACACATTCTAGGTTTCCTCACATGAGAGATAGGTTTCTTCCACATAAGTAAACCCTAAAATGCACGCAAGAAAGTGCCCTATTGGCACATCTTTGTGCGAGATCTCCTAGAGCCTCCCACGAGAAATCAAGTCCTCGCACAAGGATCCTGATGACATAAACTTTAAATTACTCATTAAAGACTCAAATTCAATCAAAATGCATGAAATTTGAAATTCACTATAGGTTTACATGTTACTCACTAGAAGTTTGTAATCCGCTAGCTGACTATGTCACTTGGATTGCTGAAATCAGTGAGAGTGCACCTAAAAGGGTGTGCTAGGGATGCTGAGATCTATATCAAGAGCTTTTGAAGGGGAGATTTCATTTTTTGTTGTTCTTTGACTAATTTTCACCTATTTTGATAACATTATGAATCTTAGAGAAGCTCATTTTTTCCTTCTAATTAATGTGTGTCTCTTTCATGTAGATCAGATCACATCCCCCTCATCTTCTATGGCAAATAAAATGGCTCTAAAATGTGTCATGTTCAAGTATCAAGGAGCATTGAAGATGTCAAAGTTCCAAGATGGACATGCAAAGATCAAATATATAGAGCTAGGACACATAGACTAGAATTTATTATTGATAATCGATAATAAGCCCAAGGAGAGGTTGGCAATGGTATGTGCCCTCATCTAGTCAGGGCTTGTGAACGTAGCATCTCATCTAGTCAGGGCTTGTGAACCTAGCATCTCACCCGATGTTAGTTCAATTTTAAAAACTTATAATGACTGTAGCAAAGCACTATGTGACCAAAGAGAAGGTCATAAAGAGCGTCATAGGAGAGATAGTCCTAGACCTTCAACCTTAGAACATAGAAAGGTGTTTCACCTCTCAAAGGAAAAACAATGCCTGAAAATCTTGTATGGCATGTCAGAGAGATGGTATCAGGAGAATGAGAAATAGGTGAAGGAAATAGTGCAATCCTCTTTCCAAATTGATAGGACATCGGTGGGCCATAGAGTTGGAAAATTAGATATGACAAGGTTATACATGAAGGATGATATTGGATATGCAATTTTCCTCTTGAGCAAATTCATGGGTCCCCCTATAGTTGGTCACCTTCAGACTTGGATGGTTCATTTCATTAAAACCATTAAAATGGAAAAGATTCCCTTTGATTGGGCCACCATCCTAAGTGACAACTTGGATGAGAAACTAGTAGCCATCAAAGTAGACACATGTTTCTATATGACATTATATATGGTGTACTAACTAGCATTAAGAACCATAGATTATCTAGGCCTTTACAAAAAGGGAAGCATGCAAGATGAAAATGCTTGGTCCTATGTTGTATACCCACAATTGGTAAAGAAGAAGCTTCCATTCCAAAGTGTGGAATATAGAGTGGTGAATGATGGGTTTATCTTTACAATCATCAGGTTTATTGAAGGTGATAATGAAAAGAGAATGTCAATAAAGACAACAACTAGAATCATAGAGATTGGTGCCTACTACATTTAATTAGAGACCTTAACATATATTTGGGTGATTGGTAGTCTATTGTGCCCAAATAATATCCCAAGCTACCGATCAGATAGGCTTATACTCCTAGAGATTTCCCACCAGCTCACTTCTACATATCATAGAGTGAGGAAACAACATAAGAAGACATGGGTTTGGCCCATTACAATTGGTGCCTTTAAGGTGAAGTAAAAGCAGGCTATTGCAACCTTTGACTCTAAGTGGGATCAATATTCCTTAGAAAACTACAACTCCCCTTGCCCATTCTTTGATAATATTGGGATGGTCCAACACCTAGTAGGGAAAGAGTTTGTTCATGAGGAAGTGTTAAAGGATTATTGGATGAACACTATAGATGACTATGATGTTCATATAAGGGACTATTGTAGGAAAACTCTATACTTCATAGAAAATGTGCCAAAAATGAAGATTACTCTCAAGGTCATGGAAATAGATGCCCCAAAAGTTATGGATCCTTTATACAATGAAGATAAAATCTATGACCAGCCAATTATGAATTCTAAGATAGGTAAACATGAGAATGATGACATAGCTCATTGGGCTAGGAATGTAGTTGAAATAACAAGGGAATGGATCTGAAAGCCATTTTAGATGGATCAAATTCCTAAAGCCATAGCCCTACAAGCTACAACTAGACCTATCAAAGATAAAGGTGCAAAGGTCACTGTAAAAACCTTTCCCTCTTAATCCCTAGTAAGGCTAGAAATGATATATCAACATGAGTGGGAGGTTGAGTACTTCAAAGTGGATTAGGTAAAGAAGAGGAAGAAATCATTTGTTAGAGAAAAGAAGAAAGAAACTTAGGCTCAAGAACCTCCACAATAGGTACAACCTAAATAGGAAGAAGTTGAGCCTAAAGAAAAGCTAGCATAAGAACCTCTAGAGTAGGTATAGGCTGAAAAACTAGAATAAGAACAAGTAAAGGAGCAGAGGGTTCCACCAATGACAAGAGTATCCTCCCCCTCAGTTCCAAAGAAAGAAAGAATTGAAACAATTATGGTGGGAACACAAAGGATGAGAATAAACAAGAAAAATACTTTATCCCCATAGGTTCCTAAGACCATCCTCGAATTTGAGGATGAAGAAGAAGGGGAACAAATAGAATTCATCCCCTTAAGCCAAAGGACCTACTTGGCCAAAGCCGTAGAGGAAGAGAGGAGAAGAATCTCCATAGAGACACCTCCATTTGCTAAAAGAGAGGCTATCCAACTATCAACTTTAGAAGCAAAAAAAAAAAAAATGGATAGCAAAGATGGAGAGTGAAGGAATTGATGTCTTTGACCTCTCTAACTTTGATTTTATGCCAGTGGGCACTAAAATGGTGGCAAAGAAAATTAGAGATACTCCCACAAGTTAACCCTTAGGAGAGGATTAGAATCAATTTATGCCTCTACCTCAAGGACCTCTAGGTAGTCCACCACCACCATATCAAGATTTGGCAATTTTGGATAAAGGGTTAGTAAATCCACTTCCTCTAGTTACCCAAGCAAAAGAAGAATAAGAAGAAATAAAGGAAAGGGAGTTCAAATAGATTCATGCTAATGAACTATCTAAGGAAGGAAAAATACTAGAAGAAATTTAGAAAACTCCTCAGGATCAAGAGGTTGGGACCTTAGCCCAACAAGACACACAAAATCCAACTGAAGATATTCCTCAAAATGAGAAGACTCCGGAGAGAACTGATAAGGGAAAGAAGTCTATTGTAGAACCAACTTTCTCAGCCAAGTATAGTTCACTCATGGGCACCACACTAGCATGGATAAAGAGGGAGGTTATGTTTCACCAGAAAAGGCAGCTAGACTTGATAGTTGAGGAAGGAATGAAGGAATTGGTCAAAGAAGTAAAGTGGACTAATCCACCTAAGGGTTATGCATGAACACTAGCCTTCATAATAATGAACCAAGATCGGGACTTACTTGCACATATCGTCATTCCACCTACTCATGCCAACACCAAAGAACTAACTCCAAAGGATTACCAAATCAAGGAGATCATGTTGGGAAGGCCAACGGTGGACACAGCTAAAGTGATGATCACCATAGGTATGAAAGAGGTGTTTTGGCATATGGATCAAGATGAATCAAAGCTAATACCACTACAAAAGTAGAATGAACTACTGAGAGGCTACTTGAATAAACTTGTGGGCCCCATTGACCTGCAGAACCCAAAGATCACTCTTGGAGTGGCATTAGAAAGAAAAGGAATAGGAATATAGATGGATCCATTTTTGGAGGCATATTAGCAATGGCATGATAGTTCTAAAGAGAAAAAAATACAAATAATACAAGGTAATTTGAACCTATTGCACCACATCCAATCAAGTGCCAAAAAATTGGTTTCTTTAGTGAAAAAAGATTTGTGGCTGATGGATGTGCATACCTGGGCTAAGGACCTACATGCATTAAAATCAATAAAGGGTCAAAGGCATCCAATTCTTATGGAGGTGTGTACTATAGAGGAGCTAGATAAGCTCAACAATTGGATAGAGAAAATATTGATAGCTAATAAAATTATGGAGAGGTTACATGAGGAAATCAAAACTTTAAAGATAAGGATCAAGAGCAATTTTGGGAAGTGGAGAGGTATTACAATACTTCTAGCATTGAGATTTTTTAAGATGATTCAAAGACCAAGATTTTTGTGCTGCAATTAGTAGTTCAACAATTCAAAGGAACTTTTGAATAAGCTTCATCAGAAGATGACATCAGATAAGCCTTCAAAATTGAAGAAACAATGTTGGAACTAGACACCAAGCTTAAGGATTTTGTGGATTATTGGCAAGTCATGAAGAATAATTATGAGGCTTTGGATTTAAAATAAGCTACTTAAGTGACTAAAATAATAGAGAAGCTCAAGAATAAACATTTAGACATCTTTATGGTGTAAAGAGGGAAAAAAACCCAGATGCTGGAAATCAAGTTTTGACACAAAGTAAAATTTTGGATTTTTGGAACCTATAACCAAGGTGCGTAGGTGCATAAGTGCACTTTTTATAGAGGTGCACCAATTTTTTTGAAGAAGAAATAGTGCACATATAGTCAACTACTAGATCCTAATTTAGAGCATTCCATGCATTGGAAATGCATTTTGACGAAAGTTCAACTCCTAGAAATGCCTAGAGAAGGCCAAGCTTCCATTTTTAGAGCTTCCAAAGACTTCCAAAGCATCTTAAAAATTCCTTCTTCTTATGTAAAGGCTCATGCACCCATGAATTGATATTAAAAAGGGTGGAGACCTACTTAGCACCATTTAGAGAGTCAGCTTGTATATAATTAGATTTGTTTAATTAGTTTTTAGCATGAGTTTGCATGTTAAGATCTCTCACTCCTAACACAGAGGGAGGAGATGAGTTCTTATAAATACATGGATGTAATATGTACTCCAGGCCATTATTTTGATGCAATAATATATGCTATTGGTGCTCTCATTTTGAATATAGTTATTCTTGCCAGAGTGTGTTATTTTTATGAATTATATGTTGATGAATAATAATGGAGCCAATGCTTTTATTGTGTTGTCATGATTGTGCAATCTTTTAGTTCTAGTGTTTTCCTTGTGTTAATGAATTTTTCTGACATAACAAATTGGATAAAGGATCATCTATTATTCTTGAATAGCATCTTGTCTCACATGAGAACACTTTCTGTGGCCTTGTAATTCGATGAAATGTGATCTTTCAGTTTATATTGAGTTCTCATTGACAATTGCATCAGTGGAGTTGAGATAGTGCTACTCCTAATTTTATTTGTTTCCTACCTAATCCTTTTGATAATTTAATTCGTAGACATTTTGTTACCTTGGTTTATGTTTGATAGGAATTTCCATTCAAGTTATTTAATTAAATCTTTCATTACTCTATCTTTATATTTTCTTTTCTAACACTAAGTTAAAATAGGAATTCATATAGTTTCAATGATATTTTTTATTCATCATAAAAAATAAAATACAAAAAAGTATCTCTTTTTTTGTTACATTTCAAATAGCAATGGATCAATTAGACTGGTTCAAACCAAAAAATGTCTCCTCATGAACATACACATTTATCTTCAATTGAGAAAAACTAGTAGGTTGTAAGACCACCAAGAACCTTGGAGGTAGTCCTTGATTAGATTTTCAAGAGAGGGTTTTTAAAAGATCTCTTCCATTTAGCATTCTGCAAAATGATAGTGCAACACCACCCCATATAAGGAAACATGCAACAAAGAATATAACCATTTCCACATAACCCATAATAGATCTGAAATAAATATGTAATTAAAATTCACATGCAAGAAAATAGACAACATAACCACAAAAATTGTGACACAAGATATACCCTAGGAAACCCTCATTGAGGGAAAAAATGTGGCCTCTAAAAGCATCCATCACCATGTATTATACAACAAAAACACCATTGCAATACAACCATGGAAGCCTTCAAAGCCATAGCCACAACTAAGAAATCCACATGTCCCATGCCATGCTTCCAACCTTCACAAATGCTCCCTTGGCTAACCTATCAAGTCTTGTCCTACTCGACTCTTTCCTTTTTTGCCTTACTTTTTTCACTACAAAAACTACCCTTGTGGTTGCTTATATAGAAGAAAGCCCCAAAAAACCACCAAGTGGTATTACATAAACCATGTGCTAAAATGATGTGCTACCTAACCTATTGACCCCACATTTAATCTTGAAATTTTAATTAATTTTCCTAAATATTAAATAATTACATGAAATATTATCACAATGTTACAATACAACTCATCAAGTGTGTCCCATGGGAATCTTTACATGTTATACATCCATCTAGGTGCAACATTGCATAATAAAATAAAATAATACAATATAACAATATTATGCAATGTGTGCAACACCCATTATCTCAACAATCTCCCACTTGTTGTATACATTGCATAGGGTCAATCCGTAGCCACATAAATGAACAAAGAAATAATCTCTTCTAGCACATCCACCATCATGGACCAAAGTACACCAAGTGCTCCATCCTGATACTCGCAAAAAAATCAAAGTATCTAGTATCTCAAACATGAATCATCTCACCTCGTATTATGCCACTGCCACTAAACATACATAGATGCCATCCAAAGAGAAATCCACCCAACTTGTCACATTAGAAAATCATAAAATCCTGTACCAACTAGAATGCCAAGCATAAAAAACCTGATTGAAAGGTAATCACATGTATCTATAGTTGTCAAAATATCCATAGCTAAAATAGCACCCAAAACAAGTGTCAAACACATCCAACTATCCATACCTCCAAAGGTATACCAAGTGAATCTCACATCATTAACATATCCAATTTGTAACTTGCAATCACAAGCCTCAAGAGCAATACTTGCCACATATATACCAAGAAGTTCCCACTGCAAAAGATAATGTCAAATCTGTAACCAATCAACTCACAACATCTCAAAGAAGTGAATCCATATAGTCTCAAGGACATCCACAACATATAAACCAATAACCTACAAGAACAATTCTCATAAAAAATCTCCAACACGCTCCCAAGTTCTCCATGACCAACAAAGGAAAGAGATAAAGGATTAACCATGTTATCTCTCACATGACATAAATGAGCACAAACCAATGATCAAAATCTCTAACTAATCTCAAATCCAATGTAAAAAAAACTAAAAATCTAGGAAGATAACCAAGACCAAAGAGAAACCATGCAAAAAATAACCAAGACCAAAGAGAAACCATGCAAATCATAACTGGTTTCATGTCCTTCTACACATGCCTCTAGATGTAAACTATGCAAGTATGATCTCCTCCATATAACCCCAACAAGAAGCCTCAAAAAAACCCAAACCATATGACCAATCATGGATGTAAGCCTCTCACAAGAAAATCAAACTCATATACCATTCCTAAATCAAGGAATAGTCATTCCTAATCTAAGGAATATGCCCAATATAAAACCATCTTCCAAACTCAACTAACATAACAAAATATGCAAATGGAGATAACCAATGCTAAACCATTTCTCAAATGAACCCTCTAGAACTAACTCATGTACCATAGCTCAAGATCCATATCCATGAAACAGAAGCATAAATATAATGCACCTAAGAGAAACAATGGGCTATACCTCTCAAGTAGAAAACCACTGAGTAGACTAAGAGTGGAGAATGAGAATTTTCATCAAGATATCCAAATCTCCAACCAAGAGTCATCTATGAACAATCTCCTCTCAAGTCCATATTAGGTGACTACCCCTCGGACTTCTTGCTAAAATCATCATCTATCCCAACACATACTTCTCTAATCCAAGAGAAATCAGCATCACCATCATCTTTAGGTATCCATGAGCACCTGTAACCAATCAATCCATGCCAACTCTAAATGCAACATAGAAATATCATGAAGTATCTAGGTTATGATCAATGTACTCATTATGAAGAAACTAATCAAGATCATTGTAAAAATTCCAACCATGGCCTAAGGAACATAAATATGACATGATCTAAGCATCTCAACCAAAGAGATAACATGCTTCATATGAACATACTATAACATGTCACAACTCTAAATGTATATCAAGAGTATATCATGACATAATAATAAAATCATCCTCACACCAAGAATAACATGCCAAATAAAAGCATAAACCATACCTTTACCAAGAACCCTATGAGTCCTCAAGATGCAACCATCTCATACACCATGAAGAAAAACCATCTCCACATACCATGAAGAACCATCTCCACACACCATGAAGATAACCAAGAACCCCATAAGTCCTCAAGATCTAACCATCTTCACATACCATGAAAATAACAAGTGCACCATACAAATGTTAAAGATGCTTTTCCAGAAACAAGATTTAAGACAAACCTCCAACATCTGTAAACACTCAATAAATATATCAATGCCAGAAACTTCCACTCAAACATGGTACCGAGTCATCCATGGCATCATATAAATCCATCTCCTACATGAAAATTCTCTAACTGTACACTCACACAACCAAAGTGTTAGTACCAAGTGAAACCAAGATCTCTAAACCCAAGATAATACAAATATAACGAGGAACTAATCATGCACTGTCACCCCATCACTGCCACAAGTTCCCACTAAATTGTGTATTCAAGCTATCCATGATATTGTGATAAAAAACCATCCTATAACCATAAGAATCAACTAAAGCATCAAACCTTCTAAGAACTCAAAGTACACATCATGAGCTTCTCAAAAGAAACCAAATAACCATGATCCTCAACCAAGAAGATAATATACCACCATAACCAAATCAAGAATTCAAACCAATAAACATCAAGGATGTACCTATATATCAAATCATGTGATGCCAAAATCCATGGCACTATGATCAAATCCATGGATCGAGCATCTAACTCTCAATTTGTCTAGCCTATCAGCATAAAATAGTCAACCACAATCCTCCACCATGAATATACCTAGTAACAACATCTCATCCCTTCTACATGAAGAAAAATAAGCAAATCATGTGACTTAGGACATAGAAAACCCAAATCCAAGCCACCAATTTGAATATACACTAATAATGAAAGATCAATGAGAAAAGGCAACCCATATCCAAACCATAAATACAACCTATAAGTATAGACCACTTACAACACTACACAACTTGTAGATCCAACAAGTCATCATACATATCCAAACCAAATACTAATAACCATATCAACATGAGACCAATCTAAAATATGAACTGAGTATACAATGACATCAAATCCAAATCTCCAAAATATACAATGTCATCAACTCACAATGCTACCATAGTTAATATATATCATAAACTATTTAGATTAATATATAACCAAATAAACCATACCAAACCTGCACCAAATCTAAACAAATGTGTAGATCTCTCCAAGAGCTTTCCATTGACTATTCAAAGTCCAAAATCCAATTTTGTATGCCCAAGTTATGTCTAATCTATTATCAAAATAAACAACATTTAACTTTCAAACTCCTAAAACCTAAGAAAATGTTAAACTCGTAGAACCAAACCTACACCAAGTTTTAGTGCTCTAAATTATCTTTCAACACCTATAAAGAGTCTAAAATCTGATATCATGAAAGAAAGTTATGGCCATTTTTACTAAGATAGTCTTTTAACCATTTTCATTGCGAATTTTTTTTTGTGATGAAAATTTCAACAAGATTTGACAACCATCACGGGCTAAAACTAAAAAAAAATTTCATTTCCTCTAAACATGGCCAAACTAGGGCATATTATATATCAAAATTTTGAAAAAATTGACTTGGATCTAATGGTGAGGTGTGTTTTTCTCCAGAAGGTCATTTATGCAAGCTCTCCCTAAAACCCTCATTTAAATGAAACATACAAAAAATCCTTTTGTTGAACAATTTCACCTGCCTAAAATCTACCAATATTCCATGATAACAAAAAATCCAAAACCCTTAGATTTTTAATAAACAACTCATTTATCTTACTCTTTCTTTTTATCCTCTCATGTATTCCCATGGATTCAATCTAGGGTTACAAAAACACAACTATAGCTCTTATACCACTTGTAAGGAAACTTGCAACATAGAATATAATCATTTCCACATGACCCATAATAGATATGAAATAAATATGTAATTAAAATCCACATGCAGGAGAATAGACAACATACCTACAAAAATTAACAAAAACACCATTGCAATACAACCATGGAAGCCTTCAATGACATAGCCACAACCAACTAATCCATGTGAGCAAGCATGAATCCACACATCCCATGTCATGCTCCCTTGGCTAACCCATCAAGCCTTGTCCCACTCGACTCTTTTCCTTTTTTCATTCTTTTTCTCACAACAAAAACTAACCTTGTGGCTTCTTATATAGTAGAAAGTCCCACAAAACCACCAAGTGGTATTACATAAACCATGTGCTAAAACTGTATGATACCTAACCTATTGACCCCACATTTGATATTGGAATTTTAATTCTTTTCCCTAATATTAAATAATTACATGAAATATTATCACAATGTTAGAATACAACTCATCAAGTATATCCCATGGAAATATTTACATATTGTACTTCCATATAGGTAAAACATTACACAATAAAATAAAATAATACAATATAATAATATTATGTAATGTGTGTAACACCCATTATCTCAACAACCCACACTAAAGCATCCCTAAGATGCTCCAAGTGTGATTGGCGATTGATCTTTTGAGTATCTTAACTCAGATCTTGTGTGGGATATTGGTGAAATTTTGAATGATACATAATGATGATTTCAAGGTCTATAATGACCTCTCTTAGTATAGAGAGATCACATTCCATATAGATTTGGCACAATGATCTCACCTGATGCCAAAACTTGCAATATACCTCATTCTTTGGTGTAAAACTACATAAATTTCAAATTGCTATCATGGCATCCAATTGTTAGTGCCATTATATTTGGATGGGTAGGTGAACCCTAGTGACATCCATCTTCTAACCATAGAGAGATTCAAACATCTGTAGCCACCCTTATCAAAGCATCCTTGAGATGTTCTAAGTGTGTTTGAAGATCAATCTTTCGAGGGTCATAACTCAGAGCTTGTGTGGGATATAAGTGAAACATCAAATGCTAGAGGATGGTGATGCTAAGGTTTTAAAAAAATTCCCTCAGTTCAGAAAGATCACAGTCCATTTGGATTTGGCATAATGATCTCACCCGATGTAGAAACTTTCAATGTACCTCTGTTCATTGGTGCATCACAATGTAACTTTCAAACTATTGATCATGGTATCAAATTGTTAGCATCATTCTCTCTGGATGGGTGGGTGAAACCTATTGACACCCTTTTTTTGACCATAGAGAGCCTCAAACATTCATGGCTACCCCATACTGAGGTGTCCCTAAGATGCTCCAAGTGCATTTAGAGGTCAATCTTCTTAGGGTCATAATGCGAAGCTTGTGTAGGCTATTGATGAAGTATCAATTGCTAAAAGACACTAATGTCATGACTATAATAACCTCTCTCAATCCAGATAGTTCACATTTTATTTGGATTTTGCACATTGAACTTGCCTAATGCAAAAGCTTGTAATGGACCTTAGTTTACTGGCGCAACACTATGTAACTTTCAAATCATTGATTGTGGCATCAAATTGTCAACAAAATTAGCTCTGATGGGTGGGTTAACCCTAGTGACATTCTTGTTCTGACCATGGAGAGTTTTGAATGTTCATAGCCACCCCGTATTGAAGTGTCCCTAAGATGCTCCAAGTGCATTTGGAGATCAATATTTTGAGGGTTATAACTCGAAGCTCGTGTGAGATATTAGTAAAACATTAAATGCTACAAGATGATGATGCCAAAGCCTAACCAATAATCTCTCTTAGTTCATAAAGGTCACATTCAATTTTGATTTGGCACGGTGATCTCGCCCGATGCCAAAACTTGTAGTTTACCTTAGTTCATTGGTGCAACACTGCATAACTTTCAAACTAATTGTGGCTTCAAACAATTAGCATTGTTAGCTCTAGATGGGTGGATGAAAGCTAGTGACATACTTCTTCTGACCATGTAGAGCCTCAAAAATTCATAGCCACTCTATGCTGAAGCCTCCCTAAGATACACCAAGTGCATTTGGAAATCAATCTTCCAAGGGTCATAAGTTAGAGCTCATGTGAGCTATTAGTGAAATATCAAATGATATAAGATGGTGATGATAAGGTATAAAATAAATTCTCTTAATTTAGAGAGATTGAATTCCATTTATATTTGGCACAATGATCTTGCCCGATGCCAAAATTTGTAGTGTACCTAAGTTCATTGGTGCAACACTACATAACTTTCAAAATATTACTTGTGGCATCAAATTGTCAATGGCATTACCTCCATGTGGCTGGGTAAACTCTAGTGACATCCCTTTTTTTACCATGGAAAACCTAGAACATTCATGGCCTCCCTACACTGAAGCATTCCTAGATGCTCTAAGTGCATTTGGAGATCAATCTTTCAAGGATCATAACTCATAGCTCATGTAGGCGATTGGTGAAATGTTGAATGATAGATGATGGTGATGCCAAGGTATGTAATGACCTCTTAGTTTGGAGAGATTACATTCCATTTGGATTTAGCAAAATGATCTCACCCGATGCCAAAACTTGTAGTGTACCTTAGTTCATTAGTGCAAAGCTATGTAACTTGCAAAACACTGATTGTGGCATCTAAGCATCCATGTCGTTAGCTTTGAATGGGGGTGATACATCCATTTTCTAACTGTAGAGAGCCACAAATGTTTGTGGAAACCCCATCCCGAAGCCTCATTAAGATGCTCCAAGTGTGTTTAGAGATCCATCTTCCAAGGTTCATAACTAGGAGCTCATGTGGCATATTAGTGAAATGTCAAATGCTATAGTATGATGATGTCGAGGTCTATAATAAACTCTCTCAATTTGGAGACCACATTCTATTTAGATTTGGCACAACGATCTTGCTTGATGTTGAAACATGTAGTGTACCTTAGTTCATTGGTGCATCACTATGTAAATTTCAAACCATTGATCATGGCATCAAATTATTAGTGTCGTTGGCTCCATATGGGCATGTGAATCCTAGTGACACCCTTTTTATTACTATGGATGAGTCCCAAGATCATATTGGCATTGATGACATCCAGGAGGATGCAGTGGGTAGCTTTGAAGACTTAGTTTCCTTGGAAGTTTCTTTTGGTACTGAGGAGTTAGACATCAGTGCTACAGTTTTTGATACTCCATATGTTGATATGATCTTTGGAGTTGATTCACAGGATATGGATGGTAATGCTCTAGAGACTAGTAACTTTGAGGATACTCCTTTAGACAGTGCATCAGTGGAGGTTTGTAGGAGATAGTCAAGCCAGTGCCATCATGTGTCTAATCAGTTGAGAGTTAGTGAGCGAGACATTGCTATCGCTTCCCAACATTTCGATGTTGCTCGTCAATTGTTAGCAGTTTATGGATGGGGTTCTCCTACTAGTGATGAGCAGGGAGGAAATTATCTTTCCTTGACAGAGTTCCACTCTTTATGGGAGGCTATCCAGATTTTGAGACAGGATTATATGCAGTTGGTAGTCGACAGAGATTATTTTATGGAGTGGGGCAGTACAGCATATGATGCATTGTTGGCCAAGGAAGATGACGTGAGTGAGCTTACTGAGCAGCTTGAGGTGACTTCTGAGATTCTTGAGAGTACATAGTTGGCTTTCAAGGAGTCACAGTTTCATTTGGCTAAGGTGACCATGGAGTTAGAGAAACTACAGTCTTTACTAGATTCTATACAGTCACAAGCTGTGGTGTCTGACAATCCGAGGATGTCCATGGTCAAGATTGTCAAAGATAGTGGAGATGGGGATGCATCCATCCTTGATACTAACATTGGCATATCAGGTTCATCCCCACTAGAGTCAAGTTCAGTTTAGTTGGGTGCTACAGTAGATTGTTGTGGTATGCCTGACATGGTGGTGACCTCTAGCACTAATGGCACTAAGACTAGAGATGTTGTATCAAAGACCATGTGTGATGTTGGTGAGCTGATAGTTGGCATGGTTCCTGCTAGTAATACTACTCCCTTAGTGATGTCTTTAGAGGTAGTAGTCATTTCCAACTTGGTTAGTGACCGATTGTAGTTAGTTACATCTGGATTGTAGTCTAAGCCAGTGACTGAGATTGGCGCATTCTATCAGCATTACATTGTGAGGTATGCTCATCAATTTACCTTTGATGACCATGTTGATGAGATGATGATACAGAGATGTACTTTGGTTCCTAGTGCTTATCATCAGTTAGGGGATAGTTTGATGCCTCGGGATGAGAGTTTTGATGGGTATGACATGGCAATAGGTTTTGCAGTTGACAGCTTGATAGTACGTGACTTAGAGCTGGAGTTTCGGAGTGATGCTTCAGCGGGTGTTGTTATTGATTCTACTCCTTTGGCTATGACATCTCCTGACTTAGCTGGTGATCAGTCACAGTGGGTTGTATCACTTGTTTATGGTGATCTGTTGACTAAGGTTGGTTTTTTTTATCAACATTATATTGCAAGGTATGTACATTAGTTAGCATTTGATCCTTGTGTTGAGGAGTTAATGGTAGGAAAATTTGGTTTGGGTTCCAATTCTTGTTGTTTATCTTGTGATGGCTTTTCACCATCAGGGGTGCATGGGAGTTATAGTTATGAGATAGTGGTCGGTGATCTACAGAGTTGTGTTGACTGCAGGAGTTGTACAGTGTGTGGATTCTCCATACTTGGCACAATTTCATTTGAGAGCATTCACCATTGTTGCAGAGTTAGATTGTACATTCCGTATAGGCCAGTGGAATGCATTGATGGTATTTACTGTGTTGGTAGTTTGATTTGTCCACTTTACTTAGGTTTTGATGTTCTAAGAGTTTGTGTCTTGTGGGTTTCTAACTGTGGAAATTGTGACTTTGGAGTTTGGTTGAGCAGTAATTGTCAGTTTGATAATGGATTCCTCTTGGTTATATTACAGAGGATATTACAGGAGCCTGTGTTAATTGACAATAGTATAGTTCATGACTACATTTGGGATCCAAGTGGATTGATTGGTTTATTGTTCAGCCATTGCTTGAGGACAAGCAATATTTGGAAGGGGAGGACTTGTCATGTCCCCTTTTCAAATAATTAAAAATAATAATCTTTTCTAAGGCAAGTAGGCCCAAAAAGGTGAAGTTACAGAAAAAGGGGATAATCTTTGGAAGCTAATGGACTAATAAATGAGAATTATTATTAAAATATGTTTTATTAACCCCTCTTGGATGTGAGTTAGGGTTATGCCCTCTTTTAAGGAGTTTGGAGGCATTTTGGGCTAATTCTAGAACTTGATTTTTGTGCATTGCTTTGTTGTTCTTCAGAGGCTGCCAAACCTGTGAAGAAGGAGACCCAAGAATGAGAGTTTTTAGGTTTCTAGGAAGGCAAAGGATGGGAGTTTGAATTCATTCCATGTGCATGCTCATGTAGAGTTTTCCTTTGTGCTGAACAGTGCAGATTTGTGAGTTTTCGGGTGTATTTTTTTGTAAGAGTTTGGTGTTTTCGATTGAGTATTTCATATCAGTTTGGGTTGCTGCTGTATATCAGACTTTTAATTGTTAAAATAGAGCTAAATATATGTATTTGGATATGATTATAAGTTTTTGATAGATTATTAAGTATTTGTGGTGATTCTGGGCTATTTTGTGCTATTTTCGGGAGCCCGATGAGCATTGTTTTTGTCCTCCATTTGGGAGCTATTGTTTGCATGTTATACAGATTTGGAAATGTCATTTTATAGGCTGTTATTCTACTCAAATTTCTGTAAAAATGTCCACTTTCAGATTTATTAATAATAGGTGAAGCTGTGAAGCTTTTGGCACTATTTTCGGCATACCCAATTTGGGGTTTATTGAGAAATTGGTGGATCTTTGAAATATTTGTTGTTTGATCTTAAAGATTTGATCGAGGCTTGAAATATCATATAAAATCATAAAAGATAAATTTCATGTTGAATGCTATAGGATGATAATGCCAAGTTCTATAATAAACTCTCTCAATTTGGAGAGCTCACATTCTATTTGGATTTGGCACAATGATCTTGCCCAATGCCAAGACTTGCATTGTACCTCATCTCATTGGTGCAACATTGTGTAACATTTAAATGATTGATTGTGGCATTTAATTTTCAGCACTAGGGACTCTAGAAGAGTGGGTGAATCCTAGTGAAACCTCTATTCTAACCATAGAGAACCTTGAACATTTGCGACCATTCCATACCAAAACATCCTTAAGATGCTCCAAGTGCATTTGGAGATTGATCTTTTGAGGGTCATAATTCAGAGCTCGTGTGGGCTATCAATGAAATGTCAAATGTTATAGTTCAATGATGTTGAGATCTAAACTAATATTCAATTATGAGAGATCACATTCCATTTGGATTTGGCACAATGATCAATCTCGATGCCAAAACTTGTAGTGTACCTCAGTTTATTAGTGCAACACTATGTAACTTTTAAATTGTTGATCATGGCATTGAATTGTCAATGTCATTTGTTTCACATGGGTGGGTTAACCCTTGTGACACCCTTTTTAAACCATAGAGAGCCTCAAACATTCATGTCTACCCTATACTAAAGCATCCATAAGATGCTCCAACTGTGTTTGGAGATCAATCCTTTAAGGATTATAAATCAAAGCTCATGTGGGCTATCATTAAAATGTTGAAAGCTAAAAGATGGTGATGTTGAGTTCTAAAATAATCTCTCTCAGTTTAGAGATATCACGTTCTATTTTTATTTGGCACAATGATCTCGAACATGCCAAAACTTGCAGTGTACCTCAGTTCATTGGTGCATCACTGTGTAACATTTAAACCATTGATCGTGGAATCAAATTGTGAATTCTATTATATTAGGATGGGCAATCGAACCCTATTGACACCCCTATTATGACTATAGAGAGCCTTGAATGTTTGTGGCTGCCCTATACCAAAGCATCCCCTAAAGCCAAAGACGGGCTCCTAAGATGAAATTGGCTATGGATTTGGCTAATTGTAGACATCTTAAGTAACTGTAGACATCATTTCAAATTAAACATATGATATACTTTGAAATTAAATATTTCATTAAAATTTACAATAAAAGATAATAAAATATTCTTCAGAATTTATTTCATTTGAATCGAATATAACAAACATGATCAAAATGAATGATATTCCACAAACATGAACAATATGCATGATGCACAATAAATTGAAAAATACTATAAAAAAATTAAAATGTGTGTCCATGTGCACATAAATGAAAAAAATATGTATCAAAATACATGTATCCATAGATAAATTACACAAATATATATATAAATACATAGATCCATATACAAAATGTAATTGATCATACCATCGAAATGTGTATAATATCAAAGTTTCTATATACAACGTGGCATATGTCATCCTAAAATGTCTCATGACACATCTTATGACAACTATAATATCATATTCTTTTGGTGGATCATCAAAGTGTAGCCTCTTCAATGCACTGTGTGGATTGGAATCCTCGTACATAAAAAGAAAGGTAAACCCAAAGTTAGTCTACTAAATTTATATGATTCTACATATCTAACATTAAATTACTCAAATGTATAATGATCATTTTTAAATGAAGATTTATAGTTTAAAACTTTCATCATTTACCTCTCTTCTCAACCTCTTGTGGGAGCCAGGAGTCCTCTCATATATCCTCGACAACATCAGTTGTAGCCTATATGTGTTCAAGTATGGTTGTGAGATGGATTTAAAATTTAAACTATAAAATTATAATTGATATAGTACTGAAATTATAAAATATAATAAATCATTCAAACTAAAATTACCTCTGTTGACCCCTCCTCTAGAAGCATTGGTTGCATCAAAAAAGATACATGACTTTGATATCTAGCCTCCTTAGTACTAGGTGTTTCTTATGAGATACAAAATCCTAGTTGTTAATAACATGGAAATATATTTTGAAAGTATTTGATAAAATAAGGAAAAAAATAAATAAATGATGTATGTATACATACGATGGTGCTTTCACTATGAATGGAATTCTTCGATGTCGAATCTTCATAGACTCATCACCAGTGACCATGCCCTGTACAATAAAGAATGTAATTAAATTTCATTGGCAAACACAAGTTACAAGTATGAATCAATATTTAATCACTTTAAAAACACCTAATTACCTTTCCCATGTCAATGCACTATCGCTCACCCCCCACTTGACACTCTTTCCCCCATTGGTAGGTGATACCTGGAAGAGAAAATAAAGATTAGAAACCATGTATGTTTCAATATCAAATAGAAAAGTAATGAGAACACATCATAATGTAGTTTAGATGTCTCAAGGTCAAATGAAATAGCTAGGTGTGACATCATCGACTTGTCTAAGATCCTCCTCAATCATCAACTAAACATGAATGAAGACAACATATATGTATAAGTCGGTTTGGGTTAAAATTATTCTACTATAAATATTAACTTTAAATCAACTATATTGTAACAAATATATATATATATATATATATATATATATATATATATATATATATATATATATATATATATATATATATATGTATGTATGTATGTATGTATATATATATATGTATATACAATTACCAACACAGAAGGAGCCCATGGCTCCTCATGCCTATCCTCCTCTCTCACCTTAGGGTCTAGAGTCTTAGTAGGCACGTGTGATGTATCCTCCTCCCCAAATTGAAACTAATACTTAGAATTATCACCAATGGGTCCAAGGAAAAGAATCTTTCACATTATGTAAGTATGAGGAATCAAACATGTGATGTGTTCAATGATGATAAAATATCACCAACATCGTCAAAATGGGGAGGAAACATTAACCTAGTCTGGGTTAATATGCTACTCAATTTATGGATGGCTTTAATAGCCTGAGAGCTATCCTCTGCAATGATATCAGGATGATGCACTAGAGGAGGGGGGAGACATTAGTAGGGGGGACAAAAGTGTCATCTTTCTTCTATTGGGAAAAGGGTTTATCCTTGGGAGCTCCTCGTCCTACACCCATGTTGGGCCTCATACTCTAGTAGTTCACCTTGATGCCCAACATAAATTTAGCATATAGTTTTTTAATGAAATAGGATGGGACCTCTAAATTATTGTGTGGTGTTTTGTCAAAAATCATCCACCAACGATCCCATTTGTGCACCATTTAATTGATGATTTGAATTTTACATCTTTTATTATTTTACTAGTTTATGGGTTCACAATAAGGTTAACTATATCATATTTGGTTATGTTTAGGGCTACAACCTCATCATAGTCGAACCCATCATAAAATAGGGCATACATTTTCTCACACCAATGAAGGAAAACATTTTGTTGAACAATGAGTTTCTAGATATTATACACAACGGTGTTTAATGTGGATGACATGGGAGAAAATATAGGTATATTATTATATGTGGCCTGAAAACCCTTTAGTTTGATAAGATTCTCTTGTATAAAATCTTCAATTTGAGGAGGATTTTGAGGGGATAGTGGATCGTCTGGTGGAGGTTAAGGATTTTGACAAGGTTGTGGAATGTATGGCAGAGGGTTTTGAGGAACATTGTTTTGTGGCTCATTATTATCAACATTGTTCTAGTCAACCATGCCTATTAAATTACAAAGAATTAAAAAATTACTAATTATATTGATAGTTTATAGTTTTAAAAAAAAACCATTTATTTATATATAAAAAACCTAATTTAAAATTGAATTCAATAAAAATAATTAAAAAACCAATGAATTTGAATTGCCTGAGATTAAATTAGATTGGGAAGGATCTTATACCCATTTTGAGGTCATATACACAATATAGGGGCAAACAAACTCAAAACATCAAGTGAAAATTTTGAAAACCCAATGCTCTCAAGATTTTATTTTTATTTGGATGCAGGTTTAGGGTAACCAATCTCATATTATGTTCTCAATCTTATATTGGGTACCTGATATGGGATTGGGAACCCTATAAGGTAACGTATTAACTTTCTTCTTTGGTATCAAGATGGGTGAGAAAAAAGTTAGAGCAGATTTTGAAACACTTTTAGAGGTTTTAAAATTACAAATTTTTCATATCACTTCTTTTTGGCACACCATGATCCTACACATACCTAAGAATCCTTATTAATTATAGAGTGGACATGCACCATTAGTGAAGTATGTCAAAAAAATTGGAAGAAAATGTTATATCAAGAGAGATGAAGATATTGGTAATTTTTGGCAAGAAGCAATGAAGGTATGTTCCTTGGTTACTCCATTGAAAAGAAAAGCTTACGATATTTTAATCTGAGGACTAAGACTATTCTTGAGAGTGCAAATGTTAATGTGGACGAGAAGTTTGGAGTTCAAGAAAGAATACTTGATTATAATTTTGACGAAGAAGCTAATCCTAAGGCTAACCAAGAGAATGTTGAATTTTTTTATGAGACTAGTAATGATTTGCAAAATGACATTCAAGTTGTGGAAGAGAGAGAGGAACCAAGATCTCAACCTAGAGATTAAGTAAGAGTTCAAATAGTTACACAAAATAAGAATTTGAGAAAGAATCACCCCACTTATTATATTATTGGAAGAAAAGAAAGAGGAGTTATGACAAGAAACATAGAAAATGAAGAATTGTTTATGATTTATCAAGTAGATCCTAAAAGTATAGATGAATCTAGAAAGGATGGTCATTGGATTTGAGGAATGAAGAAATAAATAGATCAAATTGCGTAGAATAAGACATGGGGATTGGTCCCTATACCCAAGAACATAAATATTATAGGAACTAAATGAGTTTTCAAAAACATGATGAATGAACAAGAAGAGGTTGTGAGAAAAAAAGCTAGACTCACATGCAAAGGATGTTAAGAACAAGAAGGTATAGACTATGAGGAGACATTTGTACCTATTGTGAGAATTAAAGCGATAAGAATGTTCTTAGCTTATGAAGCTAACAAGAAGTTCAAAGTATATTAGATAGATGTTAAACTTCTGAATGGAGAACTTGAAGAAGTCTATATTCAGCAGCCCGGAGGATATTATTTGACAAAAGTAGGAGATATGGTATGTAAGTTGAAGAAAGCATTGTATGGATTAAAGAAAGTACCTAGAACCTAGTATGTAAGATTGGATAAGTATTTAGAAAATTTGGGATTTTCTAACATTACTATAGATAGTAACTTGTATTTGAAATAAAACGAGAATGGTTTATTGATTATTGTGATATTTGTGGATGACATAATTTTTGGAGGCAGGTGATAAATTTTCAGATGAAATGAAGAAGGAATTTGAGATGAGCATGATTGGTGATATGAAGTATTTCTTGGGTTTGCAGATTGTGCAAAAAAGTGAAGGTATTTTCATTTCTTAGACTAAGTATTTGAAAGACTTATTGAAGATATTTTCTTTAGAGAGTTGTAATCCTATTGGTAAACCTATGATAATTAGTCTTAAGGTATCTAGCAAAGATGAGATACCTATTGTTGAGAAGAAGAAGTACATATCCATGATTGGATTTTTCCAATATTTGACTCATATAAGACCAAATATAGAAAATGCATTTGGAATTGTTGCAAGATTTCAACATGATCCTATTGAATCACATTATGCAGAAGTAAAGAAGATATTCAGATATCTTAAGGGTACACCTAGTTTTGGGTTGTGGTATGATAGACCAAATGACTTTACTTTATGTGCATATACTAACACAGATTGGGTAGGCGGTATGGATTACAGAAAGAGTTCAAGCAATTGGTTTCTTGGCTAAGAAAGAAATAAGACTATATCTCACCAAGTACAATAGAAGTAGAGTATGTAGCAACAAAAAGAAATTGAAATTAGATTATGTGGATGAAATAGATGTTGAAGGATTTTGGGATATATTTTTCAAAACCTATTATCATAGATTGTAATAACATAATTACACTGAGTATGTCTAAGAATCTTGTGTTACATTCTAAGATGAAGAACATATATATTAAGTAATATGTTTTGAGATAAAAGGTTGAAAAGAAAGAGATCATACTAGAGTATGTTAATACAGAGGAAAAAAGTGTGGATATATTTACAAAGTCTTTGCCCAAGCATACAATTGAGTATTTGAGAGGTATTATTGGGGTTACGCCCTACCTACTTTGGAGTAGATGATGTAGAGATTGCATCAATCTAGTGGGATAAAGCATTATTGTTTATCTATACTGAATTTTGATGCTTCCTTTAAGGGGGAATATCTATGTTTGAGATGAGACATAAAGGACTCTTGGTAGCTGGTATTATACAATTTCTTTGAACACTTGAGATGGTTGAAGAAATTAAGAAATAGATTGACATAATGATACCCTCAATTCATTGATGTCAATGGGGGATAAGTGATTGCATGAAAAGAATCTCCTATGAATGGGGAGAGAAGTATCTCTTGAGAATGGGGGAGAGATATGAAGAAAAGATTGATGTCAATCAGGGAGAATGCATAGCAAGATAAACATATAGAATGGGGAGATAATAGAATCTTGTCTATGAGGGATAGAAGAATGGGGAGAAATAGTTGATGAAGAGTTGTTCTTGATAGATTTAGAATTGATTGATGAAGAGGATTTGAAAAGATAAGAGTAGAAACAACAATAGTAGTATCTTTGGTATTCTTGGAACTTAGATATTTTTTATCTATGTTTCTGTCAATGCCAAAGGGGGAGATTGTTAGCATGATTAATGATGATAATCCTATGGGGTAGTATCCTAGAATTGATAGAACATTGGAGAGTTTGATAGCATGATTGTGTTCTATATTCATTGCTATGTTTTTCATTGATGTCAACATACTGGGAAGATTGGCAAAGTAGGAGACGGTAATTGAGGTTATACTAATAGATTATTGAAGATGAAGTCAAGCATAATTGGGTATATGTTCTATAGTGTGTCTCAATGGTGTGGCTAAGAGAACGTATAGAGAGTTGAAAGTTGAAGACTAGTAGTAGTTATATAAGATTTACGGATGATAGTGTGTAAACAGAGTTTCTAAGATGTGGTTTCTAATATTTGAAATATATCTCCTAATAGGGATAGAATCTAGTTGAGTGTGGCTAGAAAAAGGGTTTCACATAATAGATCTGATATTTTTTGGTTTTTTTCTTTATTTTTTGGAGGTGTGATGATGGTGATTCAGAAAAAATAACTACACAGGTGATATTAAAACAACGATATCTCCCTCATACAGACTCATTTTTTCGAGTAATTTTTCCTATTTTGGGATAGGATTTTGTGATCTACACATTGGTGTAGGTGGTTTGAGATCTTTGTTCTTGAATTTTTTTGCAACTCGCAATTCTCAATTTTTGCCACTTCAAATGCTTAGTACGGGCTCATCTAGACACATAACCAAGTTCTATTTTTTTTGAAAGTGTATTTTTTTTGTTCTACTTTCTAGATCTACAATTAGATTATAAGTTCTATAGATAGAAATACTACTTTTAGAAATAGGTCCTAAATTGGCTATTATAATCGCACTAAGTAAAGAGTGACCAATTTATATATTGTGGGGGGGTGGCGCATTTTCTTTTCTATAATTTACTTCAGAATAAGACCCTTCTACTTCCGTCTTCTTCTCTCTCAATGTAAGATCCATCTATGACCTGTCTCACACCACACAACTATCACACTTGGAAGGCACAAATGACTAGGCTTCTCATGTCAAGGGGCTTATGGTCATGTTTGGATGAGAATCAACTTGTTCTTACATGCCCTTTTGAGGTTCTTTAGCACAGGAATATAATGGATGAGGCCATGGGATTGATTGCACTAAATATTTCAAATAGTCTACTATTTCACTTGGATGGTTTGATCACTCCACGGGCTTATTGGCTCAAATTTTAGACTTTGTTTGGCACAGTGAATGAGTTTTGGGCACTTCAGCTTAATGCAGAGTTGACTTATTTGACACTTAATAGCTTTGCCACCATTGAAGACTTCTTGATGAAATTCAAATCTTTGCGTACACTTTTGTAGGGATGTGGGAAAACCAAGACAAATGATGAGTGTATCTTTTTGATACTCTCAAAGTTGAGGGGACAGTATCAAATCTTCTCTTCTAATTTCTACTCCACTATGGATGCCTTGGGTGATAGATACAGGATGCCTTCAGTAGAGATATTTTGTGATTGATTAACTTGTGAACAGTCAAAGATCAATCAGATGGATTTACTTTTAGGTTCACAGTTGCAAACATTGCTTGTTGTTAGTAACCAATATGAGCATGGTTTTAAAACTTGGAGTTTGTGTTTTTGAACCACTTTGAACCTTAGTTCAAAGTAGTTCGAAATGGTTCAATGGTTCAAATAACCCATTCTGCAGGTTCAATACAATCGAAGTAAAACTTCAAGTTCAGAGTTTTTGAACCACTTCGAACAAAAGTTCAAAGTAGTTCAAAGCGGTTCGATAGTTCAAATGATTTTGAAAATGCAGATTGATTAGTTTAAAAAGGTTCAAAATTTAGTCTTTGTTCATGATTCAATTTCAATTAGCCGAACAGTTTCAGAGGATGCGAGGTGCAGAGTTTTTGAACCACTTCGAACTGAAGTTCAAAGTAGTTCAAAATGGTTCAAACAGTTCGAATTGGTTAACATGCAGATTTAGAATTAAGGATCAGGTCCAAAATTGTCAACTCTAATGGTTTAGAGCAGAGGCATATGAATCATTTAATTCAGGTTCAGTTGACTTCACAAGAGGCTTCAAAGGTCCAGGTTTGCAAAGTCCAGCTCCAAGTTCCAATTTCAGAGCCAATTTTGAAAGTTCAATTCAAAAGTGCTGATTCAAATGCATTTAGTTTGTGAATGCTAGTTGCATGACAGGTTATTTAGAAAGTCCAAGTGCATGCCAAAAATTGAACTTTGGTTATGATATCTATGCTGACTAACCAAATGAATGAAACTCCACAAATAAAGGGATCTTGAGAGTATTCCTTTGCCTTCAAATTTTTTTAGCAATCATTTTCTTCCAAGCAGTTATGGTATGATTAGACAGTGCACAGGCTTGTAGCTACTGGTTTGATAATAAAGGAGGATAATGGTGATTATAAACATAGCTGAGTCATGGTATTCTCCAGAATGCCTGCAAGTATATTTAAGAATGCTTAACTAGATGTTATTCCCATGGGACATGACTGTCATCATTTAAAGAACTCGTGCTTCCTTCCTTTTCCTATGCAGCTTCATAATGATTTCTTCATTTATATTATTCTCGTGGTATGAATAATCCAAAGTCAAGAAAAACAATGACAAGGCACTAGGTATTTGAAGGATGCAAAATTGGACACACACCAAATGTTTTCATTTGTCATAACCTGTGCATATCAGACATGGGGTATGTTTGATAAAGGGCCTGCATACATAGGTGGAAGAGTGATGTGATGAGCATAGATATTCCATTTCACTTGTCTTGTTCCTCACCTCTCATTGATTGCAAATAAAATTTTCAACAAGGTTTTTAAGTGCTAATGATCAGTGGCTAGGGATTTCAATTTAGCAAGTCAGATTTTCTAACAGTCATTTAGACATCAAACAGAGATCTGTAACTTTTGACTCAGGAATTATTTTAAAAATCTCATTTGTGAGAATGTGGAGAACTAGGATTCGGATAACATATCCAAAATTCAAAAAGATCCAATAGTGGGATAAATAGTTATGCCTCCTGCACCGAGACCCATTTTTTATGACAAAGTTATTTTGAATCCAACTAGCGTCAAGAATATTTTTATATTGGGATAATGTAATCATGTGCCACTTGTCTAAGTCTCATTTAATATGTCAAATTATCCTTATAAAACTTTTGCATCAATGTTTTATAAGTTTATTAAAATATTAATGAGAGAACATAAGAAGAGGAAGGTGGATAGTCAAATTCCAAGAATCAGTTATGCAAACTAAAAATACACATCAACTGGCTATTTATGAAGGTATTTTCAAACCACAAGGGGGTTCCTCTTTCTATTGGGTTTGTAGACTTTGGGTTGTAGAACAGAGGAGTTGGATCAAAAGTTTCATTTGCTGGGAGAGAAAGAGTAGATTTTTGTTTAATTTTCCAAATTGTGAGCTAGAAAACAGGGGATATTTTGATTTTGAATGTATGCAGGGAGAGGGAATTTAGGTTTCCTTTCAGTTAGTGATTTAGATGTATGATGTAATGAGAACTTTGTTGTTTCAGCATTTTTAGAGGAGGGAGACTCGGAAGATAATTGCATACCAGAACTTTGAGTCCGGGCAATTTTCTTTCCACTAAGTGTTATCTTTGTATGACATTTAGTTTTCTCTAAATGCATTTATGTCATGAATTCTTGAATATATTTGATTTCAAAATGTTCTAAAAGCTCTGTTTCTTTACTTTCTCAAATTTCATTCTATTTGTAACACTGCAAGTAAATGAACTTTGTGTCATTTGTTAATACTTTCTTGTAGTCTTTTAGGTTCCACATCTACATTGTATTTACAGGTAGATGTTTGATATCCTTTCATTCTTTCTGGTAAAAGCACCCACATTTACCTCATTGAACATCTTGTACGAGGAGTTGTACCTGATAAAAATTCAGAGGAAGGTTATCAACCCCATGATAACCTCTCCAACTATTGGTGTTAGTTTGTTCTTTTACTTGGGCATTCAGGGTCATATTTGCATGTATTTCTTCAAAGGACAATCTGTTCACTAACAATTGTCAAGGATACACAAGAGTAGAAGTCAAAGAAAATATCAAATCCCTCTTCTACTAGTTCATCATCTTCTAAGAAGAAGGAGAAAAATAAGACCGAGACTCCTACCTATTCCTATTGTCAAAAAGGATCTCATGATGAAGCACATTGTTTTCAGAAGAGATTTGATAGCTATGAGAAAGAAATTGCAAATTTACAAGCTCTTCATAAGAAGAACATTGTTTCTTCTCCATCCTCTTCTACCTCATAGGGGTCTACCTTTTAGTCTTCTTCCACATCTTTGACATCTACACTGAATCTTGGACAGGGTCATGCATTAGAGGCTTCCATTGCATCTCCTTCACAAGTTCCTTGGATACTGGATTCAAGTGCTTCTCACCATATGACATCTTCTCAAGATGTCTTCTCTACTCTTGAGACTTCTCCTATTCCTCATATTCTCATGGGTAATAACACTACCCTACTAGTCTATGGGAAAGGTTCAATTCACATCTAGGATGGTATATTCAATGATGTATTGTATGTTCCATCTTTTTCTGCCAACCTTCTCTCGATTTCTCAGATAACATGTAGTGGATCAAGGAAGATAGTTGAGTTCATCGCTGATTTAGTCTTCATTCGAGATCATGTAACGAGAGTTTTTATTGCTATAGGGGTAGTTGATCCTTCCACTCGTCTCTACACCTTCTCACACTTTGGTCAACCATCTCCATTGTTGGAGCACAGCTCTTCTCTTTTGCAGGAGCATCATGTGGTGCAAACTAGATACTTGAACCTTTGTATTATTCTTGAGATCCCTGTTTTGGCTACTACACCACATCTAGTTGAGGGCTTTTCTCCTCTATAGGATTCTTCTTCTGCTCTACCTAATCCTCTAGCTTCATTCATTGAGACTCTAGGTACACTTGTTGTAGATACTACAGTGGAAATTCATGACAGTGTCATCATAGCTACCTTAGGGATTCCATTTCAGGATCCTCATCCATTTTCTTTTGGGCATCAGCTAGGCCTTCCAATTTCCCCTCTCATTCAAGGGTTTCCTTGTTATGTGCCTTTGTTCCTTCCACATTGGAGTTTCATTGGTTTGATCATTTCTACAGGAGCTCCATCATTCTAGGGGGGCTTTGGTGTCTATTCTCATGGGGGCTAGTTCTACTTACGGCTTTGAAAGAGTCTCTTGAAATATTTCTGGTAGAAGTTGTCCTTAGGGGGTTTTGTTGAGGCCTTCCGTCCTTCCTTCTTTCCTTTATTTTTCAGCATGTTTCTACTTACCTCTTTTTGGGGGAGGGTTTTTCCCACGTGGTTTTCTCTCTTTCCCTATTTATAGAGGTTGCATTTCTTACATTGTACATGGGTACCTAACATGGCCTCGTTGCTGGGACCCATTCTGCATTTCATCTTAGTTTTGTGAGCTTAAGGCATTCCCCTAAGTTTCACTTAAGGGGGGGGTGTTAGATTAAATAATTAATTATTAATTATTTATTCTTTTTACTTAAGCTTACTTAGGGTTAATGCATTTATTTAATATTTAATAGTTAATAGTTATAGTGATGAGTTGTTGACAACATGGGAGTTTGTTCCCTTCTAGCATGTTTCACCTTTTTGTGAAAGTGTGCTTAGTTGTCAACCTTATCTTCTACCACCTTCCAAGCTTGTTTTACAAGCTTCCTTGAGGCCTTTATAAGTGGTCTCTCTCTCATTGTAAATCCATCCATTCACATAGCAATTTCATTTTTCTCTGTTGTGAAATATTTTCTCTTCCATTTTTTTCTATAAGCTCTTCCTTCTGCTTAGGTTTCTCTTCGGCAAGCTATTTGCATGTAGGTGATCTTGGCGACTACAGAGTTGGATTTCATCAACTCCTACAGTCAACATGCTGGGAAGATTAGCAGAGTAGCAGATAGTAATTGAGGTTATATTAATAGAGTATTGAAGATGAAGTCAAGCGTAGTTGCAGATATGTTCTACAATGTGTCTCAATGGCATGGCTAAGAGAACATATAGAAATTTGAAGATTGGTAGTAGTTATCTAAGATTTATGGATGACAGTGTACATACAGAGTTTCTAAGATGTGGTTTCTAATGTTTGGAATATATCTCCTAATAGGGATAGAATCTAGTTGAGTGTGACTAGATAGAGATAAAAAACATCTTGATGATGATGTCAGTGAGTGCGTGGAGTTTGAAGTTGCACATGTGATAAGTTGTAATTACTATGAGATGATAGTATTATTTAATTATTAGATGATATAATGTAGCGTCTTATCTTAATATGGTCCTATTATAATTTTATAATTGGGAAAGATTGAAGACAGACTTAATGAATTATTTTGAGAGGTTGGTATAAAGGGAAGGTATTTACCTTGTGGTGTAATGGTGTAAGTGAATCAAATGGGATAAGTGGAGAAGATTGGTAAATTCAAGTAAGAGGTCAAAAGGATTATTATAATGAAACTTTTTATATATGGTATTAGGATCTAAGAAGTATTATGGTTTAAAAAGGCATAGTAAGAGGATAGAGCAAGAGTTGAGTTGCTGAGATTAATTGCATTCCTATTATTCTAAAAGGAATAGTATAGAGGCCAGTTGGATAGTGAGTTCAGTGGTATTGTCCCAAAAGATATTTGGATAGGGGGTCCATTTAAATTCTAAAACTCCTAATAGGGTTGGATTCTCCTTATAGGAATTTAAAGTCTCCTATCAAGTACTAATATGTATTGAATGTATTTCATTAGCTCCTAGTAGATTCCATCCTTTTACAAGTAACTTATAAATGAATATGTCATTTTTTGGGTACCATCCCCATCAAGGCTTTCCCTAGTTAACATATTTGGTGTTATTGTGTATTTGTACATTTTTATGGTTGTTATTTATATTGATCATATATTTAAGATTTAATAAGGTTGATAAAAGTAATATTGATCTAATAACTGATTCACACCCAACACCCCCCCCCACCCCCTGCTCCCCCCCCCCCCCCCCCCCCCCTTACTTTCTAACACTAGGGTATGTAAAAATAAATACAAGCACATCAATAAACAATAAATTATCCTATAAGGTCTCAGGATATAAAGTACATGATACATAGATACATCAAATGAATATAAAACTCCAAGATAGTAATAAGAATGATAATAATATAATACATCAATGAACATCCAACATCTGCCAATCTGAGGGGGAGCCCCAATAGTAAGAAGTCACTACCCTTTGACTGTGTGGTTACCCAATCATGATCCCACTCCAACTGTATAGTGGAGGTAATGCATGATCCACATATAGAAAATCAAGCCATGGAATAAAAAACACAAATCCAATCCAATAGGTAATATATAAAAAAAAACATAATTATAAAAATAAATATAAATGATAGGGAGATTGGATGAGTCAATCATTGACTCATGCTCATAGTCTTCTTACAAGACTTCTATGGTGAATCTTCTTCTCAACTTTCCACCTATAGGACCTTAGTATTCTTAAGGGTCCCTTAGTTTCTCTATCCAAACCAACTATCAAGAAAGATCACTCTATAGGCCAAAACTTGAAGCATTCACACTCCCTTCACTCTAGCCCTTAAAGCAAACATAAAGGCTCACAACTTCCAAATATTGAATTAGGACTTGTAGAGGTGTAAATATATTGAAAAAAAAATCTAATCAATAAATTAGGTAGGTTTGAGGTCTCATCAAATTCAACTTCCCATCTGATCTCTTACTTTCTTCACAAATAAGCCTAATAGGCCAAGAGCCCCAATTAGGTCTCTTGTAGTGAGAAAAAAAGGTTTTTCTCCTATTCATTAACCCTGCAATTTTTTTTAGGTTTTGTGATCCATTTTTCATCCACTTAAATATTTTTGGGGTCTTGGGATCATACACTTCCATACATTACCCTAACCCAAATTAGGTGAAAATAAGGCATTTTATGCTTAACTGGTTGATCCACAATCAAGATTGTTTTGGGATTGCTACAAGATAGGTATGGACCTCTCTTATTCATGGGATGAATATAACACCTTATTCTTCAATGTCCAAGAGGAATCAGGACTCTATCTTTTCTCCTCTATAATCATGGAACACTTCTGAGCAGTCTTCCCTAGCCAAACTCACCACAACCTTGCCTAGGGAAAGACCTTAAAAATGGTTGCTCTACATTTGAGGACCCTCATTTCTATACACATGATTTTCATGGGTTCTACTCACAATCCCCAAGTGGCCATATAGATTGAACAGTGGGGAAGTGAGTTAGAGCTCCATCTTCAAGAACTGCCTAGATAAACCCACTCACAATGTATAAGCAAGATAATTTCACCAAAGAAAATGAAACTAATAAAAAATCCTAACTAGAAGCACACAGAATTAAGAAAAAAATGAAAACTAAAAGACCCTCAAGTGACAGTATGGATCTTTTACACCTAACTACCTACTTTCATTAAAAACCTAGAATTTCTTAGAAAAATGGTCAAATGCTTATTGCAAAAACTCACATTTTGTACATTGAACTTCCAACCCTGATCATAGGTCTTCTCCAACCATATATAGGGTGATGCAGTGGTTATCAACTCCTTTTAAATCCTTCCCAATGATTTGCAAATATTTTTCAAAAAGTTTCTCAAGCAACTTTTAAATGTTTCAAAGTTGAAGAATGCAACTTTAAGAACTTTTTGCAAGTTTTTACAAATTTGGTCAAATGACCTTCCTATCTTCTCAAAATTCACCATAAGCTATAACTATGGTCAAAGCCACACCCTAACTCTTCCTAGACCCTAATGAACTCATGATAACATCATCATCATGCCTTTTGCCAATCAGGGGGCTTTATAACTTCCTAGCCCCTAATTGCACCTAGTAAAAGGCCTTAAGAACCTATGAACAAAAATATGCAATGTATTCCAACTATGGTCAACATGACCTTATCTTCCACATCCAAAATTCCCTAAGGCTCACACTTACACAACAAAAAATGGAAACTTTGAGATTACCTAAGTAATCCTTAGTTGCTCCAACACCATTCTACCCCTCTCGACAACTTTCAAGGAACATGAGGAGAAATTAGTGAAATGTCAATGGCCAACTTTTTAAAATTTGTTTCCTCTACCCATGTAGATTCATCTTCTAGTTGTCCTTTCCACTAGATAAGGTTCTCCATGTAGAACTTGTTCCTTGTAGACTTGTTGACCTAGGATTCCAAGATCCTCTCAGCTTGTTGCTTCACCTTGGGAGGTAGGGCTACAATACTGACATCTTCTAGCATCTCTTTACTATTCTGACATATTTCTAACATTGGCCCCTTGTATTTGACCAGATCAAACACATTGAACCAATGAACATTGGTGAGATGTTTAGATCTATGGGGAGCTCTACCATATAGGTATTATGTCCATATTTTGCTAACACATTGCATGGACCCACTCCCTTTTGTAGTCTATATTTGTTTAAGTGAACCATGACATACTCTCCTACTTCAAATTGTATGTCCTTCTTATTGGAAGATTGGAAAATTGGTTTGATGATA
This sequence comes from Cupressus sempervirens, assembly GCA_028749045.1. Classification (NCBI taxonomy): domain Eukaryota; kingdom Viridiplantae; phylum Streptophyta; class Pinopsida; order Cupressales; family Cupressaceae; genus Cupressus; species Cupressus sempervirens. Next base: position 1,038,388,662 of record CM053785.1, on the reverse strand, counting down.
ATATGAATGACTAGTTGAGCATGATAACCATTTGAGGTTTTGGGAGATACTTCTAAGTATCTAGTATATGTAGTTAACATCGAAAGAAGAAAGGATAAGTCTAGAAGAAGTTATGTAAGTGTTGGTGATGTTTGTTTTGAGATAAAGTTTACAGAGGCATGTTCTGGTAAACTTGTTATATCTTTTACCAGAGTTGATATCTTGAAGATAGAGGTTGACAACATAGAGAAGGCATGTTGAGAATGATGTGGCTAAGCTCACTCATCATAATATTGCATGTACAGAAAGTTATTCAAGTTGCAACGTGAAAGATTTGTGTTATCGCTAAGTGTAACGTGTTCTTAATGAGGTGCTATAATAATTAATTGATAAGGACTAGCACTAATTCAAGGAATTATTTTATGGACTTGATATAAAGGAAGGAAATTTTCCTTTATCATAGTATGGATGAATGCAAATTGTAAATGTTCGATAAGTAGTAGAGAGTGTGGAATGCGAAGTTAAGTAGAGCAGTGCCGAAGTGAAGGAAACTTCATTGTTGGGGCTTTGCTGAGTGATCCAAGGTTTGATATTTCGATCTGAGGTTCGTGACCTAGTCTACAAGATTTGACAGTGGTTGGTCACATTGACAAGACAGAGGAAAGGACAAAGGAAAGAAGAAAATAACAATAAATTACTTGTTCGAGAAGTGAGCTCTTCTTGTAGTTAAAATTGCATGTTTGGGCAATGGGCTCTTGTTGCATACATTTTACCACAACTCCTAATAGGGTTGGCACAACTCCAAATAGAATTAGAATCTTCTAATAGGGATTCAAATTATCCTAATAGGGACTCACTGTACTAAATGTTGTAATAGACTCCTAATAGGGTCTATCTTCTAACAAGGAATATTTATATTAATACATCATCTTTTGGGCATCATTCCCATAAAGGTTTTCTGTCTGATCAAAGGTTTGCCTAGTCAACATATCTAGTATAATTTTCTATGTGCATCTTTGTATGGTTTTTTTTAACTTTAGTTGAATGGTTAATTTTGTTTAAAGAAGATAAGTGTTTTAATTATTGGATAACTGATTCACAGTGCCACCCCCTCCCCCCACCAAGAGATATCTTGGTGGACTATTGTTTCTAACAATTGGTACTAAAGCCTCAAGTCCTTGAAGAAAAAGTTTTAAAAATTTATGAGATCCATGGTGAACATGTTCATGAAAGATAGTCAAATTTTGATGGAACAAACTATGATAGTTGGAAGGAAAAGATGAAGACACATTTTTTGTGTATGGGTCTAGGATATTTGATCTTTACAAAATCAGCGAAGAAAATCATCGAAGAAAATGATTTGGAAACTTGCACGAAGGCAGAAAGAGATCTTTTCATGTGTGACATGAGAGCTAGAGAAGCATTATTGATTGCACTTCCTGAGATTGAGTACAATCAAGTAAAATCACTTCCTATTTCACATTTGATTTGGAAAGCTTTGGAAAATAGTTTTGAAGGTGATGTACATTCTAAGTTGAGGCTAAAAAGTTTTATTTGTGCATTTCAAGATGCTAAAATGATGGAAGATGAATTTTTAAGAACATATATAGGCAAGATATTAGAAATTACTACAGCAACTAAAGATCAAGATTGAAATAAAGAAGATGATGAGGTTATATGGAAGATATTGAAGACTCTAACACCACCATTCAAGCTAGCAATTTAGATGATACAATTGTTGATATCTTGTACCAAATATTTCACTAAGGAGACATTGCTTAGAAGACTTAAAGTAGTTGAGAATGAACTTAGATAGTCCAAAGAATTAACCAAAACAGAGACAACTTTTAGTGCCTTAAATACTCGACCTAACCTATCAAGGAGCATAAGTGCTAGAGGAGATTTTTCTAGCAGCAGCATATCTGAGGAAGATAGGATGATTGATGAAACAATAACCCTTCTGGTAAGAAGAGAGAAAGGAGGTAAGAAAACTTTAAGTGTTGGACTTGTGATGAATATGGTCATTATGCATCTAAGTGTCCTAAAAGGGAGAAAAATTATAAGGGAAGTTATAAGTATAGAAAGGATAGAGAATGTTTGGATGAAAATGAAGATTATGGTTCTGATGAACAAGCATTAAGTGCTAGTGATGATAAAATTAGATTTGTGTCAATTAAAGAAATTCCAAAGGAGGTAGCTTTGGTATCACAGGTTGAGAAGAAATCTAATTGGATAATTGATAGTGGTTGTTCACATCATATGACTAGTGATATGAACAAGTTTGTTGGCATCAAAAGTCTGGATGGAGGAATTGTCAGAGGTGGAAACAATGCAACATGCCAAGTAAAAGGTATTGGATCTATAACTCTTGATGGTAAAACTAATACTAAGGATGTATACTTTGTTGATAGTCTAAAGCATAACCTTTTGAGTGTTGAACAACTAGTAGACAAATTTTATTAGTTGCAATTCATAGATAAGACATGCATGATTAGAGATAAAGATAGAAAGGTAATTAGAACATAAACTAGATCTAGAGGTAATGTATTTCAGTTAAATCCCACTGAAATGACATGTTTGGTTGCAAAGGTAGATGATAGTTGGTTTTGGCTTAAGAGATTTTATCATATAAATTTTGATAGTATTTTGAGGACTAGTGAAATGTTTTCTATTAGAGATTTGCCAAAGAATGTAAAGCCTACTAACACAGTTTGAAAGGAGTGTGTTTTGGAAAAGCATAACAAAACTTCTTTTCCCAACAAGAAGTTTACAACTACAACAAAGTTGGAGATTGTACACACAGATCTCAGCGATCGTAAAAAGATAAAAGGATTCTATGGTGAAAGATACTTTATGATTCTAGTTCATGATTTTTCTAAAATGATGTGGGTTGCATTTCTTAAAGAGAAATCTGAGGCATTTGACAAGTTTAAGATATTCAAGAATAGAGTTGAGAATGAATCTGATGTAATGATTAAATGTTTAAGATCATATAGAGGAGGAGAAATTACTCTGAATGAGTTTAACATGTTTTCTGAGGAAAATGGAATTAAGAGATAGCTATCAGCTCTAAGAAATCCTGAAAAAAATGGCATTGCAAAGAGAAGGAAGAAGTCTGTTATAAAAGTTGTAAGAGCTATGTTAGCAAAGAATGATGTATCCAAAGCATTTTGGAGGGAAGCTATGAATACAATAGTCTACACTATGAACAAAGTTCAAGTCAAGAAGGATACAAACAAGAGACCTTATGAACTATGGTTTGGTCACTCACCTACAATTAAGTACTTCAAAATATTTGGAAGTAAGTGTTACATAAAGAGAGATGATGACATTGGTAAGTTTGATGCTAGAAGTGATGAAGGTACATTTCTTGGTTATTCATTGAAAGGCAAGGCTTATAGATTTTATAATCAGAGAACTAAGACTATTATGGGAAGTGCAAATGTGAGAATTGATGAGAAATTTAGAGTACAAGAGAGAAAAAATTATTACAATTTAGATGATGATGTTGTTATTAAGCCAAGGAATGATGAGGTATTTCTTGAGACTAACAATGATTTGCAAAATGAAGGAGAGCCAAGGTAGCAACAAAGCTCAAAACCTTCAATAGAACCAAGAGTTGAGATAGCAACTCCTTCTTCAAGAAAGAATGTGATAAAGAATCACTCGTTTGAATAGATAATTGGAAGCAAAGACAAAGATGAAATGACAAGAAGCATGGTTAATGAAGAACTATGCTTGATATCTCAAGTTGAGTCAAAGAATGTAGATAAAGCATGTAAAGATGACTATTGGAAGAAAGCTATGAAAGATGAATTGCATCAGATAGTAAAGAATGAGACATGGGAATGGGTCCCTAGACCAGTAGATAAGAATGTGATAGGAACCAAATGGATCTTCATGAACAAAATGAATGAGCAAGGAGAAGTTGTGACAATAAAAGAGAGACTGGTATGTAAAGGTTACTCATAGCAAGAAGGAATAGACTATGAGGAGTTTTATGCTCTAGTGGCTAGAATAGACGCTGTAATATTATTCTTAGCCTATGCAGCACAGAAGAAATTCAAAGTGTATCAAATGGATGTTAAGTTAGCATTTTTGAATGGAGAACTTGAAGAATAGGTATACATTAAGTAGCTTGAAGGATGTCCTTTGATAAATGACAAGGACATAGTATGCAGACTGAGGAAAGCATTATATGGATTGAAGCGAGCATCCAAAACTTAGTATGTAAGGTTGGACAAGAATTGGACAAAGCTCGGATATAGCAAAGGTATGTTAGATAGTAATATATATTGGAAAGAAACTAATGATGGTTTGATGATTTTGGTTATATTTGTTGATGATATCATATTTGAAGGAAATGATGAGGAAAGTAAGAAGTTTGCAAAAAAAATGAAGAAAGAATTTGAAATGGGTATTGATAGGAGAGATGAAATATTTCTTAGGATTGCAAATAGTACAAAATAAAGAACGTATCTTTATTTCTCAGACTAAGTACTTGAAGGATTTACTGAAAAGGTTTGGTTTAGAAACTTGTAAACCTATTGGAACACCAATGGAAACTAGACACAAGTTATCTACAAAGGAAGAGACACCTACTGTTGAATAGAAGACGTACAGATCTATGATTGGAGGATTACAATATCTGACTCACACAAGGTCAAATATAGAAAATGCAGTTGGAATTCTTGCAAGACTCTAGGCTAATCCCAGAGAAGCACATTATGCAACACTGAAAAGGATATTTAGATATCTGAAAGGAACATCTGAATTTGGGTTATGGTATGATAGATCTAATGATCTTACTCTAAGTGCTTATATTGATGTAGATTGGGCAAGAAGTATGGATGACAAAAAGAGCACTAGTGGAGGAGATTTTTTTCTTAGAGGAAGATTGCTTTCTTGGTTAAGAAAGAAGCAAGATTGTACATCTCAAAGTACAACAGAAGTAGAGTATGTTGTAGTAGCAAATAACTGCAATCAATTTATTTGGATGAATCAGATGTCAAAGGATATAAGGATAGAAATTAGTGAACCTATTGTTATACATTGTGACAACACAAGCATGGTAAATATGTCTAAGAATCTAGTATTGCATTCAAGGACTAAGAAAATCTATTAAGTATCATATGTTGAGAGAAAAAATTGGTGAAAAATAAATCAAATTGGAGTATGTAAGCACAAAAGAGTAGATTGTAGATATATTCACTAAGCCTCTTCCCAAAGAGACTTTGAGTATTTGTGAGGCATGCTTGGGGTTATGCCCCTTCCTACATCAGAGTAGAAGATGCAAGAGTGCAATAGTCCAGGGTAACAGAGCACCATTGTTTGTCTAGACTAGATGCCAATGCTTCATATATGGGGGAGTATTTGTAATGGATAGAGTCATCTAGGACTCTTATTGATGTTGTTTTGAACAATGTCTTTTGAAACTCGAGATGAATAAGTATTAGTTATTACAGAGTTTGATGCAGAGATATTGCTTGTAGAAACCTTTGACATTGATGTCAATGGGGGAGAAGTTTGTCATGAAAAACATTATACTATGGGGGAGAAGTATTGCAGGAAAAACATTATGCTAAAGTTGAGAAGTTTGGTTGTATGCTGAGTGAGAATTTCAACATAAGCATGGTATGTGGAATGACAGTTTGGTATAGGGCACATTGAGGTATATCAGTGGGGGAGTATGATTGATGAAGAGGGTTTGAAGAGTGATAGTCTTTTGTTGGTATTCTTGGAACTAGATATTTTTCATCTATGTTGCCATCAATGCCAAAGGGGGATATTGTTGAAAGATTGGAAGATTGGTTTGATGATAATATGTTACATTCATGACTGAGTTTGTCATTGATGTCAACATAGCATGTTTGATGTCTTTTGTGGTATCTGATAGAAGAACAATAGAAAGAGTAAGTTGGTACAAACAACTAGTTGAGCATGATAACCACCTGAGGTTATGGGAGATATGTTTGAGTATCTAGTATATGTAGTTAATGTCAAAAGTAGAAAGGATAAGTCTAGAAGAAGTTATATAAGTTTTGGTGATGTCTACTCTGAGATAAAGTTTACATAGGCATGTTTTGGTAAAATTTTTATATCTCTTAGCAGAGTTGATATCTTGAGGATCGAGGTTGAGGACATGCACAAGACATGTTGAGGATGACATGGCTAAGCTCACTCATCATAATATTGCATGTATGAAAAGTTATTCAAATTGCAAGGTAGAAGATTTGTGTTATCACTAAGTGTAACATGTTCTTAATGAGGTCCTATAATAATTAATTGAGAAGGACTAGCAATCAACTCAAGGAATTATTTTATGGACTCAATATAAAGGAAGGACATTTTCCTCTATCATGGTATGGATGAATGTAAATTGTACATGTTTGATAAGCAGTAGAGAGTGTGGAATGTGAAGTTAAGTAGAGCAGTGTGAAAATGAAGGAAACTTCATTGCCAAGGTTTTGCTAAGTGATCCAAGGCTTGATATTTGGATCTAAGGTTTGCAACCTAGTCTACAAGGTCTAACAGTGATTGGTCCAATTGATAGGATAGAGGAAAGAAGAAGATAATAGTAAATTACTCATTTGAGTAGTGAGCTCTTCTTGTAGTTAAAATTGCATGTTTGAACAATGGGCTCTTCTTTCATACACTATACCACAACTCCTAACTAGGTTGGCACAACTCCTAATAGGGTTGGAATATCCTAACAGGGATTCAAAGTCACCTAATAGGGACTCATTGTACTAAATGTTGTAATAGTCTCCTAATAGGGTCCATCCTCTAACAAGGAATATTTATATTAGTACATCATCTTGTGGGAATCATTCCCACCAAGGTTTGCCCTCTGATCACAAGTTTTCCTAGTCAACATATTTGGTGTAATTGTCTATGTGCATCTTTGTATGGTTGTTGTTTACTTTGATTGACTGTTTAATTTTGTTTAAAGAAGATAAGTGTTTTAATTATTGGATAACTGATTCACCCCCCTCCCCCTCTCAGTTATCTTGGTGGACTATTGTTTCTAACACTTCCTTCACTTTTCCACCTTGCCCTTCTCCTTTTGAGTAGCCTCTTCTATGGTCTTCTACACTTGCTCTTGTATCTCTTTACGGTCTAAGAGAAACCTTCTGCATAACCATTTCTATGCTCCATAGCTTTGAGATCCCCACGTCCACATACTCCTCTTGGGTGCATACCATACACTATTTCAAAAGGGCTTCTCCCTATTGTAATATTCACACTATCATTATAGGAATATTCAGATTGATGGATGATCAAATTCCATGTATGTCCATACTCCTTGGTTAGATATTAGTTTGACCATCAGTTTGAGGATGGTAAGTTGACCTGAATGATAGATTAGTTCCTAGATTGCTCCATAGAATCTTCCAAAAATGACTCATGAACTTCGTATCTCTGTCAGAGACTATGCTTAGGGGAAACCAATGGATTCTTATAATCTCTTTGAAAAACAAGTGTGCAACATAGCTAACTTCATGAGTAGTCCTACAAGGACTGAAATGACCCATCTTGTTGAACCTATCTACCACCACATAGATGCTATCCAACCATATTTTAGTCTTAGGAAGACCTACCACAAATTATATTCTAATGCATTCCCATGGCCTATTAGGAATAGGTAGGGGTTGGTACAAACCTGCATTACTCGATCTCCCTTTTTCTTTCATGCATACTATACATCACTCTACATACATTCAGACATCTCTTGGCAACCTGGGTCAATAGTAGAACCTTTGAACTAACTCCAATGTCTTATTCAGACCAAAATGGCTACTAAGACTGCCATTGTGCTTATCTTGAATAAGCTTCTCCCTCATTGACCCTTGAGGAATACATAATTGATTCCCTTTAAACAACAAGCCACTTCTAGTTATATTTAGAGAACTAACTATGAAAGTGATTTTGGAAATCAGCACATGGTATACCTTATAGGCTTCAGAGAAATCTTCATCATCCTTGTAGAGATCCTTGAAACTTTCTATTCTAATGCTCTACAATTATACCTCTTATACTATCAACTTTCTCCTACTTAATGCATCCACCACCTTGTTCAGTTGTCCCTTCTTGTGCTTAATATTGAATGTGAAAATTTATAGGTACTTCATCCACTTCAAGTGGCTATTACTCAACTTATCCTGAGTATTGATGTAACTAAGGGCTTGATTATCAATAAACACCACAAATTCCTTAGTTAGGAGATAATGCCTTCATTTCCTTAACAATTTCACTAGAGAATATAACTCCAAGTCATAGGAAGAGTGATTCTTCTTGGCTTTATTGAGCTTCTCACTAAAGAAAGCTATGGATCTATCTTCTTGGCTCAATCACGTCCCTACTATAATTCCACTTGCATCACACTCCAATGTGAACAACTTCTCAAAACAAGGAAACATTGGGATAGGTTGGGTAGCAACTTCTTGCTTCAACTTTTCAAAGTATATTCATGCCTAAAGATTCCATTTGATTGTATTCAATCCATCTTGGATAGTGTCCAACACTGGTGCACAAATACCACTAAAGTTCCTAATAAACTTTCTATAAAATTGAGCTAACCCATAAATACTCCTTACCTTTTTTCTTGTGGTTGGTTTTGGCCAATTCAAGATATCCTCCACCTTGCTTGGGTCCATTTTAAATTAACCTTGTAATACAAAAAAACCCTAGGTATACCAATTCTTTCTTGAGGAAGTCATACTTTTCCAACTTGATAGACAACTTCTCCTCATGCAACCTTTTAAACTTACAATATCCAAATGTTTCATATGTTCTTCTCTAATTTGGCTAAAGATGAGTATGTCATCTAGGTATACAACTACAAACTTGCCAATGTAGTCCTTAAGAACTTCATTAATTAACCTCATGAATGTGCTAGGGACATTTATAAACCAAAATGGCATAACTCTCCACTCATACAACCCTTTAGTCATCTTGAATATTGTTTTCCATTCATCTCCCTTGTGGATTATCATATGATGGTAGCCACTTTTTAAGTCTAACTTAGTGAAGTACCTAGATCCTCCTATACAATCCATCCAATCTTAAATCTTAGGTATGGGAAACCTATATATGGTTGTGTTTCTATTAATAGCCCTAGAATTGGTACAAAGTCTCCACTTACCACCCTTCTTGGATGCCAATACTATTTTTGTACTACACAAGGACTAATGCTCTTCTTTATCAACCCTGGGTCTAGCAACTCCTGCACTTGTCTAGCCACTTCTTGGTTTTTCTCTAGAGTGAGCTTGTAAGATTCCTTGTTAGATAATGAGGCTCCTAGGATAAAGTCAATCTAATGACTCTTCTAGGATAAAGTCAATCTAATGACTAATAGCCCTTTTAGGAGGTAGTGTTGCAATTGTTCCATCAATGATAATGCCTTTGAAATTACCAAGAAAATTTTGCACCTCCTCTGGTATAGGTGTTGGCATGATCTTATCTTCTCCTTATGTTGTACCATGATAGCATATCCTTTACCACCTTGTAGAATGCTGAAAAACTCTTTATCACTACTCAAATAGTACACAAGGAGTTTTTCATTGTGGTTCTTCACCCTCCACCAGTGACTATATCTTGAATGTCCTATTGTCCTTCTTAAAAGAAATGGTATTCTCCTTCCCATCATAAATGACACCTCTTTCATACTACCATGGTCTATCCAATAGGAGATGGCATGAATCCATAGGAAATATGTCACAAATCAACCTATCCTTGTATCCACCAATAGAGAATTCCACCCTTGCGTTCTCATTCACACTTAGATACTTTGCCCTTTGTTCAACCATGTCACCTTATAGGGATCGATATCAGGTATCTTCTCAAGTTTGAGCTTCTTCACTACCTCTTCAAAGATGATATTATCTATAGACCCTAAATCCACAATAACCTTGCACACTTTACTCAGTATTTTGCACTTTATTCTTATTAAGGTTCTTCTTTGCTTTGGCTTCTCCTTTATAGGTTGTATGATCAAAACCCTCCTAACATTAGGTTCTCCCCCATTTTTGACTCAATGTGATTGATCTCATGTGACTTGACACTTGATGTGTCTTCTTGAGAACACCAAACCCTTTTCTCACTATTACAATGCTTTCTCTAGACACCTATAAGAAGGATGACCCAACTATCCACAACTATAGCATTTCATGATAGAAAAATAAGAGTTGCTTCTACCTAAACCCCTTCCTCTATTGGGACATCCTTGAGATCCTCTACCTCTTCCATCCCCTCATCTTAGAGTAGTTTCACTCCCATGCTCAGGAGCTTTGGACTCCCCTTGGAATTTTGATTTAGTTCCTCTACCTTGGTATCCACCTCGATGACCTCTCTAATCTCTTCCTCTATCTTTTCCTTTGGAAGACTGTTCATGCTTCCTTTTATTCTTTTCTTCAATCTTTATAGCCAATTGATAGTATCGATGCACTATTTTAGGGCTAAGAAGAGTCATCTCTTCTTGACTATTAAATCTTAGGCCACTAAGATATCTAACTACCTTAAGGCTTTCATCCTCTTCCACATGTGACCTCCTACAAATCTTTTGAACTTCCTAAGGGTAGGAACTTTGCTTCTGCTTTTTCCTTTTCTAATGCAACCAAATTTCATAGTCTTCATGATGTAATAGGTTTCTTGCATTCTTGTTCCCTCTCTAACTGAATGAAATTCTACCATGTCAAAGCAAAGCCTCTCAATATTTAGTTTACCACTCTGAATTTATGAGCCTTGGTGATGTTATAACACTCAAAATGATTTTTCATACCTTCTATCCAGTCCATGACTAGGTCTGCTTCCATCTTTCCACTAAATAATGGAATGCCCTCAAGTATCTTCCCACTCATATCCTTTAGTGCCTTCAAGAGAGGATCCTCTGGTAGAGCATGGTCTAGTGTGGGAACTTCATCCTCTACAAAAAATTTTGGTTGCTTCCCATAAACCTTTTCCTTGACTTCATCTATCTTTTCTTTCACTTGATCCAACTTATCTTCTAGTTGGGCTAATCTCTTTCTGAGAGATTTATTTTCTTTCTCTTGATCATTCATGTCTTCTTGGAAAATTGTAATTGGTCATCATTTTGGTTTCACCTCCTAATTCTTCTTCATTTTGATACATCTATCCACAAGCCAAATCTTTTGTGGCTCTGATACCACTCTGATAGGGAGGTTGGATGAGTCAATCATTGACTCATGCACATAGTCTTCTTACAAGACTTCTAGGGTGACTCTTCCTCAACACTTTCAACCTATATGACTTTATTATTCTTAAGGGTCACTTGGTTTCTCTAGCCCACCTAACTATCAAGAAAGAGCACTCTATCAAGCCAAAACATGATGCATTCACATTCCCTTCACTTTAGCCCTTAAATAAAACATGAAGGCTCAGAACCTCCAAATCTTGAATTAGGCTTGGTAGAAGTTTAAATATATTGAAAAAAACTTCTAATCAATCAATTAGGTAGGTTTTATGTCTCACCAAATTCAAATCCCCATCTAATCTCTTACTTTCTTTTCAAATATGCCTAATAGGCCAAGAGCCCCAATTAGGTCTCCTCAAGTGAGAAAATATGGTTTTTATCCATACCTTCCAAAGTAACCTTGCAAAATATTTTAGGTTTCTTGGTCCATTTTCCATCCCCTTAAATATTTTTGGGGTCTTGGGATCATACTCTTCCATCCATTACCCTAACCCAAACTAGGTGAAAATAGGGATTTTTAGGCTTAACTGGTTGGGCCAAAAGACAAGGTTGTTGCAAGATTTTTATGGGATTGGTATGGACCTCTCTCCTTCATGGGATGATGTTAAGACCTTATTATATAATTTCCAAGAAGAATTAGGACTCTATCTTTTCTCCTTTGCAAGCATGGCACACTTTTGTGCGGTGTTCCCTAGCCGAACTCACCACAAGCTCACCTAGGGAAAGACCTTAAAAATGGTTTTTCTACATTTGAGGGTGCTAGATTTTCTATACATGATGTAATTGGAGTGTAGTCACTATCTCCAAGAGGTTGTATAGATTGAACGGTGAGGAAGTGAGTTAGAGCTCCATCTTCTAGAACTGCTTGGACAAACCCAATGACAATGTAAAACCAAGATAATTTCACCAAAGAAAATGAAACTAATCAAAAATCCTAACTAGAAACATGCATGCTTAAAAAAACATGAAAACTGAAATATCCTCATGTGATAGTATGGATCTTTTACACCTAACTACCTACTATCATTAAAAACCAAGAATTTTCTCAAAAAGATGCTCAAATGTTGATTGCAAAAACTCACATTCTATATATTGAACTTCCAACCCTTCTCATGGGTCTTCTTCAGCCATATATAGTGTGATGGGGTTTTTATTGAATCTTTTGAAATCCTTCCAAATTATTTGCAACTATTTCTCAAAAAGTTGGTCAAGCAACTTTTAAAAGTTGCAAAGTTGCACAATGAAACTTTTACAACTTTTTGCAACTTTTTACTAATTTGGTCAGATGACCTTTCTATCATCTCAAACTTCACCATAAGTCTTAACTATGGTCAAAACCACACCCTAAATATTTATATCCCTTAATGACCTCATGATGATATCATCATCGTGCCTTGTGCCAATCAGGGGGCTTTACAACTTCCTAGCCCCTAATTGCACCTAGTAAAAGGCCCTGAGAATCTATGAACAAAACTCTCCAATATATTCCAACTATTGTCAACATGACCTAATTTTCCACATCCAAAATTCACAAAGGTTCACACTTACACAACAAAAGAAAGAAACTTTGATATTTCCTAAGCAATCATTAGTTGCTCCTGCACCAATAAATAGGAAACCTAAGATGCAAATGGGGGCATGTCATCACATGAGTCAACTCTAAAGTTACCCTAGAAGCCTCTTTAGACCCTGACCCCCTAGTGACTCTATTTAGCATTAGTAATCCTTTTATACAAACATGAAAACTAACTGTGCTAGATCACAATCAAGAATCTTCTCCCACTCCCATCCTAGCTTGTATTAGTACTCAAGGCATGGGAAAGGAACACTTAATCTTTTTAATTAATTTGAAGACCCCCCACTATCCACTATATTTTTATAGTGGGGTAACACTATAGGATGAACATGCATCCTAATGAAATGAAATCCACCAAACCTAAGGCTTGGATTTTCCTTGGAGATCCAACACAAAGCCTTAGTTGACTCAAATAGGTATGTGGTGTATTTTTTAGCAAGCATGCCAAAAATGCAAAATGTTTTTTTGTGTGCTCTTCATCAGGTTTCATAATGGTTAAATATCAATAAAATTAGGTTACATGATATTGTATATCTCTATGTTACCTATCTAACCATATAATCTAATTTAAATTCATACTAGTTTAAGCCTATCAACTCGAATTTATGTTGAATGTATGCCCTTTTTTCTGGTCAAAAATCAATGTGTAGTATTTTGGGGTTAGATTTTGGCTTGTTCACCAAAGTTTGCAACAAGTTAGTATTTTAGAAACCTAGTCTCCATTATACACACTTCATAAAAGAATTTTTATTTTTGATTAGTTTCACTAATTCTAGGGGGAACACTCAAATTTTTCATGTTTATAGAATGTGTCCACCTACAAAATTTGTTAAAATTTTCATTGAAATGGTTGATATTTCTTATTTCTATCATAAGTGATTATCTAGACAATAAATGAAATCTCTGAACTAATTTATTTATTTTTAATATATATTTATCATAAGTACTTATCTATATCATAGTGAAAAATCTAGATTCCACTTCATTTTAATAGTAGTTATATTTATCATTTGTTCTTATATATACCATTAGAAAATTGTATCATATTAATCAAATATGAGATTTAGGTTTAAAATAAGTTTTGGATCTTGGTTTGATTGATTTCAATATTATGTGCTTGTCCTCACTATCCTTTTCCTTAGATTGTGGTAGTTAATTTACAATGATTCACCAATGTGTTCATTAAAGATAACTAGAGTTCATATATATATCCTAAAAATTACAATATGTTCCATTTAATGATAGTATTCAATTGGTTTCTCTCCACAAAAAATAATCATGGCGGATTCCAAGACATCTAAAGGATTTAAACCATGGTCTCCTATATATGTCATCTTTTGATTGGGGATCAAGTCTATAAGAAAACTCACTGTCATGTGTTGACTTGTTATACCATGAACAAAAAAAATTCTACAAAATGCAAAGACTAAGCCTATATCACTTTTACTTTCCAAAATTTTGTGGTT